>WBNH01012068.1:0-179197 GCA_013401255.1 Urocolius indicus | reverse complement strand
TCTTACACCTCCTGCCTGGCACCTCAAATTCCCGTCCCTAAATAGTGATCGCAGAGGCGCCAGATTGGCCCAGCCGAGCCGGGGAGTGGGTCTGAACCCAGGAGTCGGGGGAGAGTCTAAAAAACTTTTACCGGGTCTTCACTGCAACCCGCTCCCCCTGTTACTAAGCAAAAGCAACTCCTTGCTAAACCATGACAGAGTCCCACAGCACAAACCATGTCATGCTCTGCTGCCAGGGAAAGCAATGGATCATTAGTGAGCCACCACACATAGGAGCAAGTCTTTTTGTACAGCCTTGTAAATCGAGAAACTCTGTCGCAATTTTTTCTCCTGACCTCTCGGAAGACAGACAGGAAAATGCAACCTGGTCTACACTGCAGGGTTTTCTGGCAGCAATGCTTTCCTAACTCACGTTGCTCACTCACCTGATCAGCAGAGATTTGTCTACACAGCTTTCTTGTTTCATTGTTGCCAGGCTGAATGGGACAAATCTAGGAAAAAAGCAGAATCTCTCACCAGAGTTCTGTGAAAAATGTCAGTGCATGTCAGACTATTAAGACAGGTTGGTATTGATGTAATTTCTCTTTCTGACAGTTGATCAAATACTCACCTATCAAAAAATCACTGCCTCCCATAGCTGCTCCTTTGAAGAGAACCCACATTGTAAAGCTCTTGAAATGTGATTTAGTATGAGATATATTAGTGAGTTAAGTAGATTGAGGCAGTTGTTGAAAACAAAATAAGCTGATGAATTGAATCCAGAGAAGGTAATTGAAATCATAACTGCAAACAGAGACAATATCCTACCAGAATAATATTTTCTCACTAAGAAAGTGCACTAGAGAAGAACGCAACCTTATTTTAAAACATGTAGCTGGGTATCCTATTTCTTTAGTGGCTTGTGTGCACCAACATTTCCTAGACATAAACATGGATAGGAAGAGAGTGATAAGATGAACAAGTTTCTTATGAATCAGTAAAAATTACTACCATTTATTTCTTAGGTTAACTTTTTTTGAGAGAAATTAATATCTGATTTGGTACAACTCAAAATCTGTAAAAAAAAAAAAAAAAAAGGAAAAAATCCATTCACTTCGACTTTGACTTTAACTGGTTTCTGAGTCCTGTTCTAGGCAACTATCGAACATGGAAGAAATTAAGAAGAAATGATGTAATTTATGTATTAATTTTTAAAAGTGACCTAAAAGATGCAAATGGCTTTATTCTATAAAAGTTACTGTACTATTTGTAGCTTTTTAAACTTTATAGACTCTTACCAACTAAAGAATTGTGTAACAAAATATAGGACATAGTAGTGACTCAAGGTACAGACACATTTAAGATCTGATGGATTGTGATTTTTAAATATGGCTGTTGCGTGTCTCCAAATAATAAACTTATTTTCCAAATGCAGAAGTCTAAACAATATTGGCACATGGAAATTGTCCCATGTTACAAAAATGTCAAAAGGATGATCTTTAGAACTAGTGCAAAGTGGTCAGTCTCACTTCAGTCCCTGGGGAAATCATGGAGATGGTTATCTTGGGACACATTTCTTGGTACCTGAAGGAGTAAGAAGTGATGGAAACATTCAACAGGGATTTCAAAATGATGCATTATGCTTGAACAATGTGATTATTTTAACAAAATGTCTGAATGTCAGCGTAGAAAAAGAACAGTGGGTATCAATTACCTCAACTTTAGCACAGTTTTGGCTCCTTTACTCAGCACTCATCAAACCTCATCTAGCATACAATAGCTAGCTTTCCTCACGTCCTCAACTTCCCCTCATGCAACACAAGTATTGATAAACTAGAACCCGTTTAGTAGAGGCTACCAAGATGGTCAGAGCTAGATAACTTGTTCTGTGAGGAGAGGCTAAGAAAACTGGTCGTGGTGGTTTAGCCCTGTCTGATTGCTAGGTGCCCACCAAGTCCTCCTCCTAAACTGGGCAGAGCAGAGAAATATGACAAGAGGTTCATGTGTCAAGGTAAGGATGGGGAGATTGCTCAGCAATTGCATCACAAGCAAAACAGATTCAACTTGGGGAGAAAAAGGTTTGTTTTATTAATGAACTTAATTGTGACTATTTGATTAGAAATGCTAATTGTTCCTAGAACTACAGAAAGAACAATAGCTTTAAATCAGTTAGTCTATTCTCTATTTAAAGAACGAGTCTAGACATAGTAGTGAGTTTACATGAGTTTACTTGAGCAGAGGAGTTAGACTAGGTGACTCAAGATGTTCCTTTCAGCCTCAAGCATTTTGTCATTTTGTAATTCTATCTTTTTTTCAAATGAGTGGATTTATGGCATAGTATACCTTTTCTGTATTTTACATATTAAAAACTAATCTGGAATAAACCAGTGTTTGAAAAATTGAACATATTGCATATTTACTGTACAATTTTGTAATTTTTTAATTCCTCCCAAATTACATAAGTTTTATAATTTGATGAAGAGAAGATCGTTGAGAGATAAAAATTCACTATCAGGCTCATGGTGTACATTTAAGCATTCTTAGGGCTTGAAGGGTCCACTTTCCCTTCCACTTCAGCAGATATGAGCCAGGGATAAAGGTACCAAAATCTATAGAATTTGAAAAGTACAAATTCTTTCTAATAAGAGAATAAGAAATGGTCTTCAAGAAGTACCAGAATAACAACTGAAGTGAGAACTGGCTTTCTTTTATTTCTTCAGAAGAGCCTAATATATTGCTCCATTTCAAAAGATGCAAACTAAAAGTAGGCATGAAGGATTATATTACTTTTGCATTATTTGTAAATGAGATAGAAAATGAAGATATTCTGTATCAGAGACTGAATAGAAAAATACATTAAAGGGTCCATTTCCAAGGCCTTGACAAACTCACGATTTGATCTTTTTCATCTCTTAAATCTTTGTCAAGACTATCCCATTCTGTTCCAAACTGCTTGTCCTCCAGATAAGTTGACAAAGTTAATATTATTTGTGACTCCTCACTTCAAAAATATAACCATGTTTAAGTTAAAGAACATGGTTTTTTAAATATTCAGAAAGAGCCACATCTTTTGGAGGGAAACAGGATGGGAAGGGTGTGATTGGACTCCAGTCATGTAAACATATGTATGTGTGTTCGATTGGTCTTACATTAACATTGGTCTTTAATAGCTATATTCCTTCTCTATTAATCACAGATAATCATATCACATCTCCCTCTTTATGCAAAGAATAGTTTTTTTTTTTATCTTCCACTGGAGATGCTTATCCATGCTTGATTCCATAAGGTTTTTTTCTTGAATGTGAGTAAAAAGAATATTAGATAATCTTGAAATTTTTCTTGTACTTCATATATGAATACCTAATGAATCCTGAGGCTACATGTCTACCTTTACTTTTTAACAGCCATGTCATGTTAGTCACTTATAATCCTCCTGATGTAACAGCATGCTCAGGTCTATTTGTTCGTCATTAATTTCCGGGGGATGAATCCACAATTTAGATGAAGAATTAATGTTAGTATTATTGTACATATAGATACTTAATATTGACCTTGTTCTCATAAGTGGCTGCTTTGGCAAAGCCAGATATTTTAATTAGTGTGAAACTCTAAAGTTCATGATGTAATATCTCTATTATTCCATCTGATTTTTTCAGGCAACCTGTCCTTAGATGAGTTCTTATGTAACACAAAATTTACAAGATGTAATCTCTCTGAAACTTGCTTAATATTACAGACATACAGAAATCTGTAGTTGACAGTAGTTCCAAGTGACAGCAAAGCCATATCAGTCAAAATATTCTTTTAGTGCTACAGCTAATCCAGTGCCTCTGATTTTATCTTCCCTGTATAGTCAACAGAAAATCATCCTCTTTGGTGTGTAGAGAAACACAACGAAAGCTGCTTCATTGAAAAGACTTCTTAGCTGTGCAGTCAACTGCCATCTCAGAATATTTCATGAGCTTGTTTTCCAAGTCTGCAGAGTTCCATTGCATGTGTTTTCATGGCATGCACATACATTTTCATTTTTATAGAAGTTCATATAAAGATCAAGTCAGGCTATGTCATTGTTTCTGTTCTTCCTGTCTTCTCACAGGCTAAGCTTCCTGAAATGCAGACAACTTGTCTGTTGTTTCAGACTCGTCTCTTCAGAGACAAATTGAGCATATTTAACTTACAAAAGATAACACCCAGATCTGTCTGAATACACAGTCACTGATGGTCAAATGACAGTGCCTGCACTGTATTGTGTTCCTGAAATAAAAAGACCTAATTTCTGAATGTTTATATTCAGCTTAAAACATTTCTGTGATAGCCATCTTACCTCAGGAGGAGCAGTGCTGATGCTCGAAACACTCTATCACAATGCCTTGTGCCTTTGGCTTGATAAATTAATCCATTGTATTGACTCAATAAAGATAATAGCTTGCATTCAATTTAGAGGACCAGTTTTGTACATTTATCACCTCTTTTTGGATAGGATAGTGTTTACTATGAGTCCTGGAAGCTCCAAGCTTGTCTCTTTTTGCTGACCAGAGTTTCATCACCACTAAAACCTTTGAATAATTACACTCAATGAAGCTTTGAAAAAATATATTACTTATCTGTTATTTACTATTTGCTGTTTAGTATTTAATATCTAGCATTTAGTATTTAGTTATTGACATCTTTAGAGTTTGCAGGGAAAGATCAGCATGGCACAACTTCAGAAAAAGCATTAGCTTTTAAATAAAAGAAGCCTTTACGTCTGCCTTTTGAGCAACATCAGAAGCAGCTTCATGTTTGATCAACATTTTGTTAAATTATTATTTGGAAGGTTCTTAAATCACTTTTATTGCTGATAGAACGTGTTTGGAGCTGTTCTATTATAATTTCTAAGTGTTTGTGTCAGGTTATCAGAAGGCTCAAAGCCTTTACAAAAAAGGACAGGGCTGGGAGGTTTTGTGCTTTGCTTTCTTATACCTTCTGTCCTCAAGAGGGCTCCCAGCTACATTCCAGAATCCTTGGATGAGCTGGGGAGATGGCAGCCTGGCACAGAGAAAGGACTTCTACATCTACGCTCAGCTGCTTGGGAAACATCTCCCGTGTGTGAAAAACATAATACCAAAGTGCTGACTTGATGTCTTTTGCTCCAGGAACATGATATTGTGGGAACTGACCCAAAACTAAATACTAATTGTTCATCTCAGCTTATGATAGAATTGTTACGTTTGGAAAAGACTTTAAGATCATTGAGTCCAACCAGTCACCTCAAACTACTAATCCCATCACTAAACCATATCCCTCAGTACTTTATCTATGCTTATAACCTAAAAGGAGATCTGTGAGATTCCTTAAAGCATTAGTTCCATTCTTGTGCTTGGAAGACTCAAGTGGTGTACTTAAAGTGCTACTGTAATAATTAATTCAGTCAGTATATTGATACAATTTCTCATTGATTGTATTTGTTTAGCAGATCAGGATATTCTTTTTTAAAGACACAAAAAGAATGATTCAAGCTAAGTCAGAGCACAGGAAACGAGAGACTTGGGTACCATTGCCTGTGAAAATGCTGAGCTGAGAAAATGCTCTGAAGCAGGACAGGAAAAGTTCTTGGCATGCAGGAGATCAAAAGAACTCTCCTGCAGGTCTAAAAATGAACACTTGCTCCAAGGAGAATAATTATTTTGGAACAACCACCTGAGACACAGGATCTTTTGGGGCCAGAAAAAGTTACGACTACCTTCATTATCATTAGGAGATCAAAAGATTTTAAGATAGGTGAATATGACAGCTGCTCTATGAGGAAATGCCGTCACTTTGTTAAAATAGCTTAATACTTCCATTTTCAGAAGGTTATTATGTATCTGTGTACTGTTTGTATCTGAGTCATAAAAAGAAAGCTGCAGGTACATGAACATAGTAAGACTTACTGAGAAAGTGCAATCTTCCCTGAAGTATTGTAAGTCTTAGCTGAGTAGAAAATAGATGTCATTAAACTAGATCAAGTTTACTCAGGGACTGGAACACTTGCCATTTGAAGAGAGGCTGAGGGAGCTGGGATTGTTGATCCTGGAGGAGAAGGTTCTGGGGAAATCTTAATGCTGTCCTCAACTATCTAGTGGAAAGAAAGAGAGCAAAAAGAGACAGACTCTTAGAGGAAGAATGAGAGGTAATGGACACAAGCTTGAAGACCGAAAATTCAGACTCAATAGTGGGGAATAAAAATCACCATGGATGTAGTCGAACACTGGAATCAGCTTCTGGAGAGGTTGAGGGATCTCTGTCCTTCAAGATATTCAACACTCAATCTGAGAAGTACTGGCCTTTGAACAGGAGGATGATTTGGAGAGAAAGACCTGATACAGTGCAGGCACTGCTAGCAAAAAGCAAAACATCAATGTTACCAAGACATTTTTAGCCACAAATGCAAAGCATAACATCATATGGGTTAACTCATCTCAGAGACAGTACATTGGAATGTAATTCCCTGTGATACAGGCCTGTTGCTTGAAAGGCATGTCCACAGGGACACATGGATGGATCAAAAACTACAGCTTACTCTGAAATAATGTTGTTCAGATAATTCTGCTTATTTCTATTTCAATAAAATTGATCTGACATTAATACCCAGTGTTTGGCTGGCCTTAGGATCTACATGCATAAAAAACCAAATACTCTGCTCCCAAAGTGCTAATAAACAACTAAAATTTAACAGAAAGAACTTGATTATGCCGAGGATAAATTACCTGGGGAAAAAAACCCCGTTAGAATGAACCGATTTTCTTTGCATTTTAGTATTGATTTAACAGCTTGAGAGGTGAAAATTGCAGGACAGCAAATCCAATTAGTGAAATATGGTACTTTAAGTAAGCAAACATGCTTTGGTGGCTAACGCTTGGTCGCTTTATTCTTCTGCTTCACGGCCTGCTTCCCATCTTTAATGCCTAATTCTGAAATGTGCTGCTGAGTGCATTTTATAACAATTCAGAAGATCTGCTTACTAATAACTTCTGAATTCTCTATAAAATTATAGTTGCTATTTATCTTAATCAAAGTCAGTTTTCTCAGCTTTAAGGTGCAGATTCCTAAGCCCCTCTGTCGTTCTTCTGTTTCCCTGACAGTTCAGCATTCTCAGAGTTTGCCTCTGCAGCCAGGAGCAGAGGATTTGTTTGAACTGAAAAAAAAGCTGGCACCTGGTCAAGAGAACTGGTTTAAATGGATTATCTGGCAAGCAGTTCACACAGTAGGGCTCTCTGATTATCTGTTGGACCTCTGCACATTGTATCCTGAGGAATGGAGGCAGAAAGCAGGAAGAAGCCTCCGAAGTTACATTTTTGATGGGCATGTTCACTGGTTTACCTGAGGATAGTTGAGCCAATATCTGATGAAGGAACTCTGCCTCCCTAAATGCAGAATAATTTTTAATGAAGAGGAGCTGGAGGATGAGGGATATCTTCTATAGAGAGCGTGGGTTTTACTAGGTACTTTGCTAAACAGCATTACTAGGAAAAGAACAGTAACCCTTAAAGAAACATTTAAGGAAAAGACATTATGAGCTATATAACTGAATTCTCTGTGTCACAGGGAAGATACCTGAAATCAATTACATTTCTTGTTCAGTTATCCAGGTAGAAAAAATTTCCCAAATTTCTTTCTTCAAATAGGTAAAGTCCAGACAAAGTTTATTCATGACTAGTTCATACCAATTTGTTCTGTTGCCAATTTTTTTAGCTTAAATTAGCTCTTGTCTCTCCCTCTCATTTATCACACTGATGATTTTACAGGCTGCTTTCTGTTTTTTGCTTCCTGAATTAAATGAGTCAACATTTGTTGAAGTGTTGTTTCCAAACATAAGCACTCCATTCAGTTGATCATTTCTAGCAGAATTTCTCTGCACACATTCTGATATGAAATAATCTTTTTTGAAATGGATTAATGAAATTTTGCGTATCAGGGCTCATTAATGCCTTTACAATGATAATGATTGCATGATCAAAGCAGACTGGCATCAAGAGGCTTTTCAAGGTGCTTAATTTGTAGGGTTGAGTAGAAAAAAATCACCATAAAATCATAGCAGGAGACATTCTTGTCCTTTCTTGAGTGTCTTGGATGAATTTGCAGTGTTTCTCTACCAGAATATTTCAGGTTGCAAGATTAATATAAGCATTATAGCTAGAGTTTCAGTGGGAACACTGTTTGGATCAAGGAAAGAAGAAGAAATTGAGGATTGGTAGCTGAATTTTTTTTGTTATGTCAGAAAAACTTTTGTGTACGAAGCAATATTTTGCCATTCTCTGCACTATGTGAACTAAAGACAATTCACATGGGATGTGTAGACTGATGTCAGTCCATAAACATAAATAATGCTTCAATGTAGTGTATCTATATTATTATTAATTATTTAAGGCAAACTTTTCTTTTTCCATCAGGTAGGTCTATTTATGGATCTGAAAGCCTTGGCAATCTCTTTATTCTGGACTTCTTTTGAGAAACAGACCATCAAAAAAAGAAAGAAATTAAAAAAAGATACTAAAATTTGCTTACGCTGCTGTTGTTTTGAGATTTCATGAAAAAAACTATGCTCCTGAAAAACTTAATCTCCTGAAAAAAAAAAAGCCACATAATCTTTAAAAAAAGTTATAAAAAAAAGATGCAGAGAAATTAACTTAGTATTGTGGAATTAAAATAGCCTGGAGCCTAGCAAAAAACCCAGCCAACCAACTGTTCCAAAAAACCCCACACCAATAAAGTATGAGGCAAAATTTTGGAGAAATACTCCAAAGCAGGAACCAAATGATGAACCCTTCAATTTTCTATATAAAGTAGTTTCAAATATCTGTGCTTATGTTTGAATAACAATAACAGAATGGCAAAATGAGCGGATATTCATTTGTAAAAATATTGGAAGATGCCCAAGACAGCACTCTTTAGGATAAATCAAATTTATCCTACACCTCATACTTAGAAAGTATGTAGTAGAAGTACCAAATAAAAAACACAGAGAGATTTTAATACCAAGCTCTTCACTTGCTTGTGAGGGAGATTATTAAACCGCAATTGTTCAACATGTATAATTGAGCTGTTACTATCTCACTCTAATGTTGTACAGTTTAAGGGTCTAGCTGATGCTGTGTCAGCATTTGAGCTTTTGATCAGGAGATGAGTTATTTGAATCATAGAATCATGAAGTCATAGGGGTTGAAAGGAACCTTTAGTGATCATCTAGTCCAGCCTTCCTTGAAGCTGCTGTTTATTTGCAGAAATTCTACTAAGTCAAATATGATCACTCTCATGTGGCAACTGGGTTATTTTTGCCTTGATTTTTCATCTAGTATTCTTTTTGATATTCATTGAAACTTGGGTCAAAGTTCTTAACATAGTTTATGCATAACTGTATGCTGTTCTCATGATTTGCCACACCTATTGCTGTACCATTACAAAATATCAAAATATCTTCCAGCAATTTTCCTTATGCTCTTATAGCATTGCTAATTTGTGATTTTCAGTGTGTCTTGTTATAGTAATATTGACAAGTGGCACATAACCACTCAATCAAGCATATCAGGTCCTCTAATTTGACCTAATTCAGGCATCAATGAAAGGTGTGAGGCTTTTACAGTTGCTCTACTGAAACTAATGTCCATCACAAAGCAAATTGATTTTCAGTTTCAGTACAAATCAAAATTTGATCACATGAAAAAGTGTTGTCAACCCTGCTAAATTGATAATGAATGAATGGAGTAAAGCGACTGTTGAATATCTGCATCACATTTTCCTTTCCTCTAGTGTATAATTTCTAGCCATTGAAAGTAATTTTCTAAAGGATGAAAAACCTCAGTATTTTTTTTTTTTTTGCATATCTGCTTTGTTTAACACTCCAGACCTATTTTTTGGTTGTATTTTGTGTTATGATATTTCACATGGGCTAAGTGAATGGGCTCTTTGGTGCAAACATATCTGATTTGTCAAAGAGCCAAAGGTGAATGACAAAGTAGAAAGTGTGTGTGGAGGGGAGGAAATATCTCTACCAAACTCGGTGTCCCAAATATTACTCCAACTTGTATTTTCCCAAAAATATATAGGTGGATTACACAGAAATGACTGATAACAGTTTTGAAAGACAAATTAGACCATACGATGATTCTGTCCATTTATTTTCTTTGAGGAAGCTGTTATTTCTCCTAGTAACACTGATTAAGAGACGTTCCTGCTTCTGTTGGCCATTTATTGTTGGCAATATAAGTAGTCTTAAACAGTAATTACACATAAAGAAAGAAAAATGCTTGGTATTCCTTTTAGTTAATGTTTTTCTTTATCTGAAATTTTAGAAATAATACAAATAGAAGAGTTAATCAGTAGATCCATGATATCTCTCTAACATCTCTGACACATTTATCTTTTTGGCATATTCTCTATATCTTGATATATGTATGGAGATTTACAGTTGCTTTAACAGGCTTAAGTGTGTGCTGTTTATACCACAGAAATGTTTGTTTTATAATGCTATAAAGCAATTAATTGCAGCAAATAACCTGAAATGTTTCCAGAGTACTGTCCATTTATGCAGAAGCACAACTATTACACTCATTTTATTTAATTAAGGCTACCTTTTCCATGACTTTCTCAGGAAATACCTACACTGAATCAGTAACTTCATGGCCTTCATGGTTTTTTGCCATACTGTGCTATTTATTAGTACAATTCTCCATTGATTTCCAGGAAAGATAAGTTGGGAATAGCGAGCATTGCCTAACAAGTAGTAAGATTTGTTACAGATTCACCAGTCACAAAATAACCATCTTAATTTGTGGTGTGAATAAGATATCAAAATCTAGCAGGGCTACATCAAGACAAAGCATGTGTAAGTAAGATATGATCCTGGTCTTTGAATGATTTGTATTTCTGATGTTCATCCCCATGACATCCACAAATCTAGTTGATTTACAGATGATAAAATTGCTATCAAAATAATATAAGTTATATGATTTAACTGTCAACAAAGGTAGATCTGTATCCACATATTGATTAATTTACAACTCAGTTTACAACTTTAGCTCAGCTATTTCTCTCTGAGACTTACATAAAGTGCTTTTGACTTCTCTTGAAAGAAGATGGCTTTAGGTACCTTGGACTAAATCATACTAAAACTGACAAAGGGTTTAGCCATCCTCCAGCCATCTCTCTTGTCTCCATTCTTAGTTGCAATATAACTGAAAAAGCATCTGAAATTCCACATATACTTGCTGGATATGTTCTGAAGGATGTCTTTACCCATGCTACTGAACAGGCTGTTTGCTGTTGTATTCTCCTAAGGTGTATGGAAAAACTCACTTTCAATACACCTCAAGACAAGGATCTGGACCTCATTTCTCTCAGTTCTTACATAGATGATCTAAAATCTAAACTTTTAAATGTAGGGTGGACAGAGCCATCCTTACCACTTGGCTGAAAAAAAGGCAAATGAAGACTATACCTTGTCTTTGGAGGTGTAGTTAGAGGTGCTTGCTTCGTAGAAAGGATTCTGAATCCGGCTCATAAGTGAATGAAGATACTAGTGATTGGCTCATAGTTGAAGGAAGATGCATGGTAGTTGAGATGCACTTGTGATTTCCAGGTAGCTGACTGAAGTGGTCTACCATTCAATATGCCACTCAACTTTTAGATTCCCTTTTAGGAACGAGACACATACAAGTGTATATGTGTGCAGTTGTCCACAAGAAGACATGATCTCTGAGACACCCAGCTATCAGCCACATTTAAGAAGCTCTGTAGCATCACTAAAAAGGTACATAGCTTGAGCCAGTTCAACCCTGTCTGGCTTGAATATGTCTGAGCCTTTAGTGAGCCCTAGTCTTTAGCCTGTAGCGAGCTCTAGTCTTTAGCCTGTACCAAGAGGAAATCTTCTTGTTCTGATTTCTGAGTTTTCTGTAATTCAGGAATAGTAGATATTGTGTATGTTTCCTTGTGGAGGTCAGGTATACACAGGATTAGGTCAAGGTGGAAGCAAATGCAACATTTACTTGGGCTGTCCTACAGTAGGCAACAAACTGGCTGTAGCTCCAGTGTCAATATGAAAGCTTTGGGAAGTACAAAATGCTGCAGGTGCTGCTCCCAGTCAGGGCAGTGACTCCAGTAAGACTTAAGCAAGGATCAGTCTCTCCCAGAGCAGCCATTTCTCCTTTTCTCATGGAACTGTAAATGAAGTGATAAGTCTCATCTCCAGATCATTTACCACTCCATTTTCCTGTGGCAGGTTAATTCCAACCTCATCCTATAGTGGCATCATAATCAGTTTTTCTCAAATGTCTTTCCTAAAGTCTCAGGCTGAACTGAGGCTGAAACTATAGGCTGAAAATCATCTACAAATGGAAATAAAATCAGTACATGTATTTTAGTTTGACCTAAAATCCAGTCATGGTCTCCACATATCAGAAGCTCATTACTGGAGATTCTGATATGGACAAGTTGGCTGATCTGATGCCATTTTATTAGCTTGAACCGAAGAAGGACAAGAATGATGTCTGCTTATCAAATATGAACAGGAAGAAGCTGTTTGTGCTGGGTTTGGTACAATTCCTAACTCTTATGTCTAACTTTGACAATGAGCTTTTCTCCATCTATGTTCAAACTGTTTCATCTCAATATGTTTAAGTCGATGAATAAGAGTTCTGTGCATGTTTTTGCATGTAGATTTAGTATGTAGGCTTTTAACTTCTTTAGTGCCTAGTGTAACAATATGTGAAATGGAATCAATACTATTTTTCCTTTTGAAATGATCCTGTAAAATTTATTTAATTCATCAAGACCTCTGAAATCCTCAGTGAAAGAAAGAAAATAAAAAAGGACACAAAAAATCATTACTTTTTTTTTTTGAGCAATATTATTATTGCTATGGTGGAAAAGAAAAACGGAAAATGTTGGAAAAAAAAGGCTCTTTAAAGCTTATCAGACAAGGTCATCATTAAGGGTTTTACAAGGGTTGGTTCTTATGGCACTGTGAATACAGAAATCATAGTCTACATCTATAGAAAAATAAATCTAGTAATAAACTCAACAGGAATAGTGGTGCTTTGGAATTTTTTTGGAGTGAATACTGCTTCAAGCCTCTCTTAGAAGGTGGAATGGAAAGTGATGTGGAAAGACAAAACAGCAAAATCCATATGGTATGATATAGGCAAAAGACCGAATGGATACTTTATATACTGTCAGCAAAAGCATAGCCCTCTGAAAGGAAAGTCTTCTCTTGAGTCCAGAAACATTAGTAGTAAATTTACTACAACATCAAAGGCAGTTAACTAGATGACTAATGTGACATTATACATAGATCCTGGAATATTTCATACATTCCTATAGGTAAGAAATATTTGTTAGCATTAACTTTTCCTTGTTCCATGTGTTTTTGGTTAAGCCTTTTCCCTGCTTCTGATCATATTCTACAATACTCTTTGCACTGCTGTCTATCTGTTTCAAACAAACAAACAAAACTAATAATTTTTTCTTACATTTCTGTTTAAGGCTATTTTGGTGACGTCTTTTGGAGTTGTATGATTCTGGAATAGGACTCTTGAACAATTATTAATTGAGGTCTTAAAGATACTAAACAAAGTAGGCCAAAGTACGTTCCAAATTTATATGGATAGCTAGCATGGCATAGGGAAGAGAGATAATGTAAATACTGTTGAATGCTGATATGAAAGGGATGAGGCAAGCTATGGTACATAGATACGAATGTTTAGTCCTGAAAAGGGAGTAAGCTGTTCCCAGCTATCTTCTAGCACTTGTAGTACTTGTTTGCATTCATTGACAAAGATCATCACTGAAGCAGGCATTGAATGAGATGAGAATTGTGAGGTGGATTCCAAACTGTTTCATGGGGAGTTGGTAACTGAAATAATATCAGGCTCAAGACATGGTTGCTAATCATCTCAGTAATTGATCTTCCCTGCAAATCCAGGCCTGCCACCTAGCTTATGTGAGCCATGCTGATGAAACGCTGTCTAAATCATGTTAATTTCTTTGTAAAAAAAATGTAGTATGTCTAGGGAAAGGGGAAATGCCTGTACGGTCCTGTTTTCAGGGAAGGGCTGGAGTGATTTCTTGGTCCAGCAGCTTAGATGAGCCTGAGAGCTATGCCAGTTGTTGCAAAAGACGTGAAGGAGGTATTGAGAAGTGGCTAACAATGAGGAGGAAATTAATTCCTATAGCTGAAGGATTGCTTCAATGACTGTGATACTGAGGTACTGAGGATCGTTACATCTCTACCCAAACTCAACTGTCTTATTTCAGTGATAAAATTGTAAGTGCTGCTAATGTGAGAATCTGTGTCATTTGGCAGTCCTTTCTCTAGGCTAGGCAGTGGCATAGGAGAATGTAGGAACTACAGTTTCAAGTATGAATGCTAATTACTGAGTCATATCCATTGCATTTGACCTTTAAGAACATCAGCTAATTTGAGACCAAAAAGCAATATGTTTCCTTTAAAATTCTCTGTGTCTGATTATTATTATTACTCCAGATTAAACTTTTCTCTCCTCCGCAGCTGGAAATTTAATTGATTGTTCTGTTCCTGTAACAGCTGCCAAGAAACTTTGCTCTTCTGCTAACTACTCTATTACTTCTACATAGCACCAGATGCAGTTAAATTTTGTTATCCCTCCATACTTATTTTTTATCTTTTTTCAGTTCATTTAGCTTCTTAAGAAATGGTCTGAGCTATAATGTGGTTTAAAAGTGTTGGTGGCTTACTCAGATCGACAAGCATTAGCATACTGGCATGTTGAAGATTGGTTTGTAGATGATGCATAAATTCATGCCATCATATATTCCTTCTTTCTAGTTTTGTGCAAAGAAAGCAAGTTGCCTTGTATATGTATTTTGCAATATCTTAGGGAAAGCTGGATCTAACAGTTGAGGATGATGACCCAATGATGCTTCCCACTGTAAGCAATGCCTTTCAGAGGCACCACCTGTGCATTTCCTCAGGTTGAACATTATGTCCCCTTGTCCAAAACAGAATAGTTTCGCCTCTTGGAAGGCCAGCAACATGTCCTTTCCAGGCATTCCCTGCTTAAATTAAAATTCTGGGATCTAGTCCAAGGATTCATGGTGCAATTTGGAGGATGACCAGCTCATACAATGTGCTGCACATTTCCTTATCTGAAGAGGTAGCTAGCAAATGTTATAAGAACAAGCCCCTTTTTTCTCCATTCATTCGATTTTTTGAGTTCCACTCCTCCACTGTCTCTAAAGCTGATTGGAAGGACTGAGAAAGGACTGTGAATAAGCCAATCAGAAATCAGTGTCCTAAATATTGACTTTGGCTGCTAACAGGAGGATTTAGATACAGGAGCAAGTGCTCTTATTGGCTGCCAATGGACAGGATTAGTACATTTACTAGTAAAACAGGGCTGACAGTCTACTTCACAGAAGAAATACATCTGGCTTGACCTTATGTGTGCTGGCTCTCTAAGGAAAGCAAATAATCAATGCTGATGAAATGAAAAGGATGATCAATACAGATATTGACTTGCTGTTTACAATTAACTAATACTCCATAGATACTGAAAAATAAAGACCTGCATGTAGTCTATGATCCCTGATTCAAAATAGTAGATTAATTCTTAGTTTGCTAGTAGTCCAAGAATGATACAGCTTAACGGTTGTTCTGTAGTCTCCAAAAGCTGTTTTAACTATGTTAAAATGAAACCATAATTTCTCTGTTGTCAAATATGGGTTACTCATCTTCTTTTACAACACTGTTTTGTATACAGATGAATAGAAATTTTTTTAAAACTTGTTGTATTACCTGTTTATTTTCTCTCTCCTTCTGTATTTTAATACTTAATAATTTTCTGTCTTCTTATAAATTTGTAGCATTGTTTATTCTACGCTATTTAGGAGATGAGGCATAGATGAAAGAGGTAGATATGAAGAGGCAATGAGCAATACCCCTATGCTGGGAAGCAATTCTGCATTTTAGTATGCCCTGAAGTGGTCAGGCAGTTGCACTACATGATTGCAGTAAGTCCCTTACAACTGAAAATTTCCCTGCCCTGCCCTTCCCTGCCCTTTTTTTTTTTTTTTTTTTTTTTCCTCTGAGGTCAGCTGCTTGCTCAGGCCAAAGGACTCTTCAGTTGCTTTGTAGGAGTAATTTCTAGAAGGTGCACCTGTAATCCTGATGGTTAAATGGCAGATATTGCTCTCTGTGAACTAAAGCCATCCAATTGGGAAATGAAGCTGGGCTCCTTTCTCAAGCTGCCTCACGTCAACTCTTCAAAGCCCATCAGATTGAAAATATGTTATCAGGACAAAATGAAGTAAGCAGCAATACACATTGAGTAGCCCAGCCATCAAACATGAATGTTAGAATATCAGACTGTCTTCTTCCAGCTTCCTAAGCACTTGTTTGCTTTATGGTACTTACACCTTTAAAATTCGGGCATGCATGTGAGCCCTGTGCAAGGAATCCACTCCATGTCTGTGGTAGAGAAGGCTGTAGACTAGAGTAGCTGTTGCATACAGTGATGCAGGTGCTTTGTGTAAAATGAAAGTGTAGGGCTTTTCTGAAATTTCAGTTATACATAAAAAACTCAGCATCCTGGGATGTTACAGTAACTATGGCAGAAGGTTCCAAGAAGCAGCAAAAGTACTGTAGGCTTTAGATATAGGCTAGGAAATTACTAATATTAATGGCATATTTAATCACTTCCATACCAGATGTACAATAGCTTTTTGATATTTAACTATGTGCTTACTGGAAAGACAAGCAAATCAGAGAGAAAAAAATAATCCATAATGGAAAAACTTTACTTTTCTAAAACTGGTTCAGGTAACTGAGCACACAGGAAGGATTATCTGTCTGGATACTAAAGAGGCAACTGTGTAGTTCTGTGAAAACAGAACTTTGCTGGGGATTAATTAGGTAAGTGGAAGTTAAACCTTATTATACATAAAAAGATAAAATCCTTATTTGAATGCAAATACATTTTTGCTATGCAAGTAATGTATGAGGATTTCATTTTGTATCCTTTGACTACATCAGAGACAGATTACTTCCTGGATATGTCATACAGAAAGAATAACAATATAAAAAAGTGCAAAAGAGAAAACAAGTAAACGTACGAAGGGTTTCAAGTTAACTGTACCAACGCATGTCTTCTGTCTGAAATAAAAATTTGACACCTTAAAACTTCAGCAGTTATACCTCGTGTCATTACCCCAGTTCATCTGAACAGGGGATGAAGGTGGGGTGCAGGGAAGAGGGGGAGAAAGGATGGTTGAGAAATAAGTGCTTTTGACAATCACAGTGCTGTAACACAGCAGCATTTATTATTGCAGTTCCTTTCAAGAACATTTTCCTGAATTGGACTCACAGACAACAGTGAGTGTAGGTCTCTTCCAAACTCTGTTTTGGAAAGAGATTTAACTTGTAAGTCCAAACAGTGACACCTATGTCACACATCTATGAATCTCAGGATTTCTACTTCTTGTTATGGAGTTACACATGACAGTATGGCTTCACCAGTTCTGAATAGAGGAGAGGAATCCCTTCCTTTACCTGCTGGCAATACTTTGCCTCAAGTAGCACTGGACATCATTTACTTTTTTTGCCTCAAAGTCTCATTGCAGGTTAATGTTCAATTTGGTGTCCACTAGGTTCTTTTCTGCCAAACTGCTTTTCAGCTGTGTGACATCCAGCATGTACTGGTGCCTGATATTGTTCCTCCCCAGTATCAGGGCTTTGCCCTTCCCCTTGCTGAACTTCAAAAGCTTCCTGTCTGGCTATTTCTTCAGCTTGACAAGGTCCTTATGGATAGCAGCACAACCCTATGGCATATCAGCCACTCCTACCAGTTTATTGCCATCTGCAAACTCTTCCACATCATCCCGATCACTAATGAAGGTATTAAACAGGAATGGACCCAGTATTGACCTCTGAGCTACACTGCTAGTTACTGGCCTCCGACAAGATTTCAAGCCACTGGTCACCAATTTCTGGGCCAGATAATTCAGCCAGTGTTCAATCCATCTCACTGTTTACCCTGTCCGTACATCAACACCTTGTCTATGATGATCTCATGAAAGACAATCTCAAAGGCCCTACTAAAGTCCAGGTCAACATTATCCACTGCTGTCCCCTTATCTACCAGGCCAGTCATTTCACCATAGAAGTTTATCAAGTTGGTTGAACATGATTTCCTCTTGATGAAGCCTCATTCATTGCTCGTGATAACTTCTAATGTCTCGTTCCTGGACTTCCAAAGAGAGAGTGCAGAAAGTTTGTAAACAGAAGACAGAATTCTGTACTGACCTACACTGAGGCAGCTCCACTGATGCTACTATAATCATCCCCAAAGTACATCATCATCTCTTTAGTTAAGGAAAATGTAAGAGCTCTGCACAGTTACACAGAAATTAAAAAAAAACCAGAAGAAAAATGCCTTAATGAGGACACGCAGTTAAAAAAGTTTTACTTTTTCTTTCCTTAAGTGTTTGAAGTTTGCAGTAAGATTTTCCAAAACAGTGACATAACAACATGTTAAGGAAAAACCTTTTCAAACATTGGTGCAAAGAACTTGATGGCTTAGGAACTAAAGCTGCAGTTTAAACCTCAAGCTCATACCTGTGTAAGTTTAATCACACATTTAAACACTGCTTCTTCATGGTGTATACTATATCTTCAAGCATGAAGTGCAAAAATGAAGAGACTTTCCACTATCCGTGGTACCACTATTAATCTCTGAGGGGTAAGATGATTCACTACATTTCAAAATAAACACTGAAGACCCTGCTCACTCCCTGCTTCCATCTGCTCCATGGAATTTATCATGATGAAAAGCAATTTCAGTGAACAACAGGAGAGTTGTCTTGTGTGTGTCTAAGGCATAACAGCGCAGTGAAAATATCTGCTTTGGATAAGGCAATATTCTGAAAGGAAAAAAAAAACTAGCATGAAGTTAAAACAGCACAAACATAACATATCCTTCCCTATACTCATATAAGTATGAAATAACACCATAAATGAAGGAACAACAGTATAATTTATCCATGCTTATCACATGGGGGAGTTATTGTTTTCCTGTTAGATAAAAAGAGCATTGATAGTTGCATTAAGAAGTACTTGAAAAGAAAGTTAATGCATTCTCTAACTTTCTAGAGCACAGGAGAGCCAGCAACTGAAGTTCCCCAGATTTCTGTGTTTTATGAGTGGTTCCTATAAATTGTAGAGCCCTCAAAGCCAGGACTTTGGACAAATGGCATAACTACTTTGATACCATGCAGTTGGCACATCAAAAATGTAAAGCCAAGGAAATTTAAAATATGCAGATCTAATTGTTTTTTTCTGAATTCATGGGAGTACTTGGCAGAAAATATAGATCTTTCTTACCAGCAGTTCCTATTTTTCCCGATAAACCCTATTATCTATCTTCCTCAAAACAATTGGCACTTACTGTTTTGGAAAAACAGTAAATAAAACCCATGGTCTTTCATCTATCCAGTCATGCTAAAAGGTTCTTTTCAGATGAAAGCATGACACACAGCTCTTCCACCATTTCCTTCAGCACAGAACAATACAAAACAATATTTTTGCTTTGTTAGTAATATTTTTTTTCTACTTTGGAATAAATAGAATGTATAGATCTTGCTACTTTCTTTTGCAAAATGACATGGAATTAATTTTGGTTGAAAAAAGAAAAAGTCAATGTTAAACTATTGACATTTCAGAGCTCTTTGTTTCAAAGGATTTGAAATCAACATTGCTTATTGTGGTTTTTTTTTCTGGAATTGTGTTTTAAAATGGATTAAAATAGTCTAAAAGTAGCAATAACACTACTGTTCTATCGAATTTCAAGTTTTTGTTAGACACAAAATGATAAGATTTTTTTTTAGGATTGTAAAGCAACATTTAGAAAAAAACAAGCAGGAGCACAAATTTTAGAACTGTAGTAAGTTATTTAAATATTTCATGGACAGCTATTGTAACTTTAAGGTATAATTCTATCAAAATTCCATGCAATTCACAAAAATGTAGTTTCCCAAGCACAACTTTTTAAAAAGGTAGAAACAAGTTCCCATATGTCTGTAAAAAAATCTGCAGAGCTGATGAATAGCACTTACTTCCTTTTCTCTGGATACAATAATTTGAAGTGCACAAGGAAGTTCTCACCAGGGAGGAACAGAGTAAGGCCACTGGATGCAAGGAACGTGGTATGTCCTTGCTGCAAGTGACCCTACCTCTCACCTGCAAAGGGACTGGCTTTCCAGGCAAGGCAGCATGGAAGTGTGAACTCATTGCATGATGTTTAAGGCAGCATGCTAAAGGAGTGTTCCCAACAAATTAACAGACAAGAAAATAAGATCGTTGCTCAAATTAAATGTGGGTACAGTAGGCTGATCTCTCAGATTGACCTCTGTGTCTAAATCTGGCTTGTGAAATTGAGATAGGAGTGCAGTTGAGTCTGTAAGCTACAAAACCAAAAGAATCTGTAAGAAAAAAACCCTGAAACTTCATTGTTTTTGTAAATGCCTACAGAAGAACTTGTTAGCTTTGTAAGATCCAGTGCTTCACCTGAATCTAGTTTACTGCCTATTCAAAACCTTTCAGGACTGTTCTAAGGACAACTTGGTCTCAGCATGAAGAACATGCCTTTGCTGGGTTACATTTGGTGTCAAAAAATAGTCCAAATACTTCTTTGTAAGTTCTCTGAGGAGCAGAGAGGCAAAGCAATCCCCGAGACTTTTAGATGGTGACTTTTTTGCCTCCTACAAGGAAGAGAGTCTCCAGTTGGCGCTTTCTTTGAAGCTGCTGCTCTTTCAATTTTCTACGGGAGAAGTGAATTATCTTTCCCAATGAAAATTAAGGCAACACTAGCAACACAGCTGTCATAAAAACAGCAGATGGATAAAAAAATAATCCATTTGCTTTCCACTGGAAATGTATCACCACCTGTGAGGACAGATATCCTAGAAAGAACATAAACGCTTTCTGGTATTGCAAGATACTCCAGTAGGCATCTTGGGTCTTTTCAACACCACCATAAAAAGAGTCAAGTGCAAATACTGAAACTCATGGATGCCTGACATGGAGTCTACAAATATATTAGTCAACTAAATAGCATCAGGGCTGTTCTTTGCATTGGTGCCAACTATCATATCTGTTGTCCATGCCATTACATTCTTTTTTACCTGAGAAATTACTTTTAAGCTCTGGAATAGAGTCAACATATCACCTGCCATTTAGAAACAGTGTCTGGTCCCTTCCAACTATGGAATTACACTCAAGAGTTGTTAAGACAACGCTGGCCAGGACCCATCTTGGTCCTTAGAGCATGCCAGGACCCATCTGGACAGTTCAGCAGTAATGTGTAAATAATTATATTTCCTGGAACTGTTCAGCCTGTCAGGACAGACATAACTTGGGAGTCTAATCTAAAACAAAGAAACAAATTTTAAGATAAAATTTTAAGATAAATTTTAAGATATTTCTGATAACAGATCTGTGTGTCTCAGAAGAAGCCCTTAGTCTGAAGGGGTGGTTAGACTGGAGAGGATAAATGATTTCTAAACCAGAATTCAGTGCTAATGAAATGAAAATGGAAATACTATACAACCCTATTACATGCCTCCTCTCCACCACAAAAAAAAATTAACAACAACAACAAGCAAAAACCAAACCCCAAGAAGAAACCAAATCCCAGAATTTCTAGTAATTTTGAGATTTTGAAGTTTTTGCTGTTGTGGAGGCAAACAGTAAAAAATGATTTAGAAAAATTTTGCTTGCTGCTCCTGTGAAATGTGACATCTTGCCATTCAGAATGTGAAGCTCTTGATTTCTTTAGGTTGCACAATGTTTCTCTGTTAACTCACCCAAATGCTTTCAGTGTGGTTAATATAAGCTCCAAAAATCTGTAAAACAAACACCTGAAGGTCAGATGTTAAAACATTTATCATAATTGAAATCTGCACACTCTTAGTCCTTTTTATTTTGAAATACAACCTATGTTCCTAGATCGTTGGTTCTGTTGTTGCATTCTCTTTCATTATCAGTTAGCTGAAGTAATTATCTGCAATTTAAGAGCAATTAATTTTTATTAAAGTGTAATTATGGAAATAATTTTCTTCTTCCTATGTCATCTTTGTGAAACTAAACCCAATACAGAAATATGTACAAAATAAACAAACTAATGAAGAATAATATTTGTTTTGCCACACATGACAGCATCCAGAGACAGGAACAGAGACACTTGCTGCCACTACTAAATTGAATACCTGCATCCCTGCTGATAAAAAGAATCATCTTACTCTATTTGCTTTCTGTCTTAAAAAAAAATAAATTAAAAAATCCTTTCTTTTATCTTGGAATGTTTCCCTGCTGAGCTGTGATTGATCTTTCAGAAGCTCTGCTTTTAACTCTTTACAACCTTGTGCCTATGTATGGACTGCAGAAACAGACTGGACTGGGATAGATACCTCTGGGAGGACTTAGGTGGAGGTTGTGTTTTCTGGGTCAAAGCAAACCAACATAAAAGCTTACCTTTCCTCTACCTTCTTCTGCTTTTCTTGTATTGCTAAGCCACTGAGTTATGACAGTTCCCAAAACAGGAACGTGCTGCCATAAAATGATCTATTTTGTCACTAAATCACTCCTGTTTTCTGAATCACTTCCACCTAAATGTCTTCTGACGTTCTGACCTGCTTTTACTCATGATCAGTTTATACTTAGATGTTTGTGTGCCATCTGTGGGCTTTAGCTTAGATAGATCTCTGTCTTTGCTGTTTTCATTTTCTGAGCCTCCACCTTCAGCTAAAAAGTTAAATCTTCTTCATTGAGGTTTTTGAGACTTGATTAAATAGTTCTACAGCAGATAAACGTAGTCTTGGTACTCTGAGGAGTAGGTTGCCCTAGGTAACCTCCAGAGATTCAATTCTAATCCATATTTCTCTGATTTTTTACTATGAAAAAAAGGCTGAGTTTGTCTTGGGCTTGAGAATATGTTAATTTCTGTCTTACCTGATAAAACTAAATGAAAGGTGTTTGCAAAAAAAAAAAAGACAACTTCCTCCTAGGTTTAGGTATCTTAGATGAATTGTACGCATCTTTACTTGATGTCTTAATAATCAAAACAGAGTAAAGAAGCAAACAACAGTGCTAAATAAAATAAAATTTCTCCTTTAGGCATCCATGAAAACCAGAATAGTGTTTTGATTTGAAAAAAAAAAAATCATGAAAAAATCCCAAACTTATGCTTCCTGGATAAAAACAAAAGAAAAGATAATCCTTTAATTTGAGTTTTCAATTTAAGTACTTGTAACTGAAGGTTAAAGATCAACACCAAGCTCTTAATGAAAAAGTAATTTCTCTGAAAAATGTTTAAAAGCTAGGGACTAGAACATCTTTCATATGAGGAAAGGCTCTGAGAACTGGAGCTGTTTAGTCTAGAGAAGAGGAGACTGAGGGGAGAATCTCATTAATATTTACAAAGATCTAAATAATGGATGTCAGGAGGTTGGGGCATCTCTTTTTTTGGTGGTATCTAGCAACAGGACATGGAGTAATGGGATGAAGCTGGAATACAAAAAGTTCCATTTAAACATATGAAAAACCTATTTTACTGTGAGGGTGAGGGAGCCCTGGCACAGGCTGCCCAGTGAGGGTGTGAAGTCTCCTTTCTTGGAGGTCTTCAAGACCCACCTGGACATTTTCCTATGAGATCTGATCTAGGTGGACCTGCAGGGGGATTGGGTCATCTGTAAAGGTTCCTTCCAACCCTACCATTCTATGATTCTATGAAACACTTATGCCAGCGTCCTCCTTAGTACTAAGTGAAGTGTGACAGAGCTGAGCCACCTGAGAGGAAATTCAAAAGTTGGTTGATTTCTGCACTTACAAATGCCACTTGTGACCAACATTAAAATCTTACCTTTATAAACACTGGTGAAAAATTAAGAGGTTTTGCCCAAGTAGATTCACTTAAACTCTGAGGACCCTTTGTATTATTCAGAAAGTTTTATCCGTTACAGAGGTGTATCCCAAATGGAAACAGGAAAGGAAAACATATTCTTGTTCCTCAGAAATTTCCTTTCAGGATTTTTTCAAGAAGTATCTTTAAAGATTATAAATAAGTTGGTAGCAAAGTTACACTAATGATTAAAGCTTAATTATACCCTCAGTTTATGGAGTAGTTGAAGAAATAATTTGTAATTTTACTTTGAACAGATGTGCAACTGATTTTGTGTGCTAGTAAATTTTTAGTAGCATGCTGTATTTCAGAAGGTGTTGGAAGTTGGAGTCACTTTATTTTTTCTCCAAGAAACTTCATTTTTT
Organism: Urocolius indicus; assembly: GCA_013401255.1. Classification (NCBI taxonomy): domain Eukaryota; kingdom Metazoa; phylum Chordata; class Aves; order Coliiformes; family Coliidae; genus Urocolius; species Urocolius indicus. The sequence continues at coordinate 154,911 of WBNH01012068.1, read as the reverse complement.
CACAACCAGAGGTAAAATCCTATCTTGTAACTCCTGTCAAGTCCATCAGGCAGCAGTTCCAGTATTTGACACTCCCTGGCTCTTCGAACACCATTTTGAAGTAATAGGGATATGATTAAGATTTGTCATTAATTCTGTAGATCTACCACAATGTAAGATTCCCATTGACCTTTTTGTGCACTGTTTCTACTCTTCTGTATTGCTTCTTTAGTCATTGCTCACATAATCATCCTTTCTTTGGCTCTTTTTTTTTTACTGAATGAGCTTTCATATGGCTCAGAATAATCTGGGTAAAGTGGCAAAGAATCAGCAATTTCTGAAACATCAAAAAGTATTCCATGCTTCTCCAATGTAAATTCAGCAGAACCTTTGTCATAATGCAATTGTCCTATTTTATAAACAGGTTCCTTTGATTCCTTTATTATCTTTTAACATGCTTGCAGAATTTCTTCTTATCTGTTTTCATCCAGATATCATTTGCTTTCCATCTTGAGCTTGCTTTTATTAGAACAGTGTGGATGAATTTTACTCCTCAGGCAATATGCTTAAAGTCTAAAAGATGTCTCAGTATTTGGGTTTATATTGTTATTTAGGGTGGTTGTGAAATGCTTGTAAATTTTGTGTAAGATTCAGAAGTTTGTATTTACTGTTATGGAGGATAAACCTAGGATTTAGAGGAAAACATAATCAAAACTTGAGTAGTATTCTTGGTACAATTATAAACCTTGGTCTTGGAAAGCTTGTGAACCTACTCACACGCTTGAAGTCAAATGGGCACTTAGGCTTTGCAAAGTCAGGGCAGAAATATGTCATTAATCATAAAAAAAACCCCAAATTATAAGAACTCTACATGTCTATCACAGAATTATATACAAACAGTAATGAAAGTGACAAGTATTATCTATAATAAGAATTCTTGTATCTGAAATAAAAGTGTCCTAAGGCTTTCATATTAGTCTATGTATGAATATGTAGTTACAGAATTGCATATTAAAGGTTTGTCTTTGCACCTGGACTGCTGTGCCCATTTCTGGGCCCCTCAGTTGAAGGACAGGGAGCTGCTGGAGAGAGTTCAGTGCAGGGCTACCAAGATGATGAAGAGAGTGGAGCTGGGGCTCTTCAGCTTGGAGGAGGCTGAGGGGTGACCTCATGAATGTTTACAAACATGTAAAGGGCGAGTGTCAGGAGGATGGAGCCAGGCTGCTCTCAGTGATGTCCAATGATAGCACAAGGGACAATGAGCTGGAACCGAAGAGGTTCCAAAGAAATACAAGGAATTTTTTTTACTGTGAGGGTGAGGGAGCACTGGCAGAGGCTGCCCAGATGGGTTGTTGAGTCTCCTTCTCTGGAGACATCCAAAACCCACCTGAATGAGTTCCTGTGTGACCTACTCTAGGTGGTCCTGCTCTGGCAAGGAGGTTGGACTAGGTGATACTTTGAGGTCCCTTCCAACCCTTGAGATTCTGTGATTCTGTGATTCTTTGCCTAGCCAATCACATTCATCAGTCATAATTTTCTTTTAAAAGGAATGACTGGTGGTTTAGAGAACTGAATACTCTCACCCATTTATGTAAGTTAGGTACATTATACATTTTAAGTTTCTGTTTTCAAGGCCTTGCAGAGAATGTATTTTGTTCTCCAGTACAGACAGTTTGACATTCCTTTGCAAAACACAGTGACAGGCATTCCAAACATCTCCCAAAAGGGTCAACACTATTGCAACAGTATATGAAATGAGCAAGATCACTATTGTTTGTGAAGGAAACAGACAGTTCAGCAGCATTAGGGTTTAAACAGACTCTTGCTATCAAATGCAAATTAACCCCAAATTTGTTATTGTTGTTTTAAATGTGAGACAACAGGAGGCAAGAGGACCCATGTGGATCCTTCTAAAAGGAAGCTTTCTGGGTGGTTTTATCTATTGTTTTGTGTATCTAATAACTTCAGAAAATAGTGTGCAGCAACACCATAATTTCAGTTTGTATGCATAGTTTTCTTTAATGTCACTAGGAGGTATCCAGTTTGAAGGCACATGTGTCAGTGAAGCAACTCCCAGTGGTCCTGAAGATAGCTGGAATGCTGCCATTAGTCTCAAGGGGAATCAAGATTTTGACTAAACAAAAACAATAACAAAACCTCCAAAACTGATCTATGTACATTTACATATTCTGTTGTTTTTTTTTTTTTTTTTCGTGCAGGTCACAGATATTTGGATATGAAAGCAACTGCAAAGTTGTCAACATACATGTCTCTGGAGACTTTGTCATTATCAGGTTTTTTTTTCTGAGTTAAATCACTGTTAAATTCAAATACGCTAACAATTTTTAAAGAAAGCATGCTAAGCTTTAATCCCGCAATATCCAGAGCACAGGATACTTTCCCCACCACTGATGGATAAAGACTCCTCCAGAGGCTGTTGTTCTGTTCCAGCAGGGTGCCTGCAATGGATAGTGTGACCTGCATTTCAGGGGTGACTGGTAGGAGAAGTTAGAGGGTGGTAAACTTAATTTAATTATACGATGGTTATCTAGATAGAGCAAAAGAATTTTAAAGTCCATCTGTTTCACTAAATAGTGATGGAGAGTATAGATCAGGTATGTGTTAGAATGATTTATTTGATTTCAATGTCAGTTCTTTAGATCTCTGCAAGCAAGTACCTTCTTTCTTGGATGATTTGATAATTTAATTTTCACGTCCTGACTGCAGGTTCAAGAAAATCCAACATTCACTCAATGTAATTTATCAGTGGCTTGTGTGTGTTGGGAAAAGTCCCATGCAAAGTGAGTAGACCAAGAAGAAATGGCTTAGCAGGAGGGCTTAAGTAGTGCCTGAACTTCTTATTGGTGGATTTGACCTCATTACCCTTTCTAAGCAGGAGAAATGTTTTAATCCTTATTCATAAATGATGGATTAAGAGACAGAAAGCAAAAGTATTGACTAAAGCTAGGCAGTAATCTTTGGCAGAAGAGTGGAACCCCAACTTTCAAACACTTAGTTCTGTGTCAGTTTTACTTTTCAGTGTAGCAATTGTTACCAGAATAAAACAAATGTCCTGGTCTTCAACTTTTTGTAGGACTGAGCTACCCATCCTGGAAAATCTGTCATATAACTCAGTTGTTAGCCATCACCACTCTTTGCTTCTCTGTGTAGAGGCTTAAAATTGACATCACTGCTATTATTATATCACTGCTCCACTCTTTGTGCTCTCTGCTTATATGCAGAGACTCTCAGCTTATTTTTCATTCTGCCCAGTCTCTGCTCCAATTTCTCCTTATTTTTCATTATTAATTTTACTCTCCATCATCTCATCTGTTCCTGCAGATGAAATGAACAAATACATAAAATAAAGGCTCCATAGCACTGAATGCTGAACCAGTAACATCTCAGTGACTTTCAACTTATCACAGGCAAAATGAAGGTGCCTGCCCTTAGTTATAATTCATTATTCTCCCAGGCATTTGGTGCAAGACATTAAATACGATCATTTCAATGAATCAACTTGTTTCCCTTTGGTAAATGGTAAATCATTCCCATAACAGGAAGAAGAAACTATTACCAGTCACTAATCAACTATCAGCTCATCGATACTTTCATTGATGTGAATTAGGATAATAAATCTGAAAAACAGCAGCCACTAAGTTTGATGTAAAAGTCAATATCATTGCTAAGTGTGAAACAGAAGCTGCAGAAAGCAATTCAGGACAGTATTTAACAGTAAAAAACCCACGCTGTATAGCATTTTGTCTATTTTGCATTATGTTTTTTATTATGTGCGTCTTCACCTTTTAATACAGAGAGTAATTCACTTATCCTGATCTAGGTGGACTTGCTTCTGCAGGGAGGTTGGACTAGATCTCTAAAAGGTCTCTTCCAACTCTACCATTGTATGTATGATTCTATGATTCCATGCATATGCCGTAAAGACTGTGCTTATTGGTAAACATACTTAGGACCTGACTTCCGTGTTGGGTGGGTAAGAGGAGAAAACAGGGCTTAGTGTAAACTTAGGACTTGTTCCAGGTCTATATTCTAGTATTCTCCAAAGCCCGTACCATGGATCATAGACTCCAGAAACTAACATTTCTGTGTTTCTCCTCAAAGTACGGTGGAGGCACAGAGATGCTTAGTTTTTCAGAGTAGTTAAGATCAAGCTGCTTAGATGATCATGTTGGCTTCCAGGCAAAAAAGTAAGTCTCCTGTGAGAATGTTAATGAAAATGAAATGCAAATGAAAGGTAAAAAAGGACCAGAATTTGTGGTGAATTGTCCTTCATAGAAATAGATATGGGTGAATCTGAAGTAGATTTCTGAAAGAGTGTACCTATTTTAGCACTACTATTTACAACTCTATTAATACATTGTGTTACATATAGTATAAGCATACACAAATTCAGTATATGTAGTAGGCATTCTCAGTTGGACTAGGTGATGTAGTTCCCTTCCAACTGAAATAGTTCAATTCTATTCCAAGATTTTTAGGGTGCAAACACTGTGATCCATATGGAAGGCTGCACATCACATTTGTGAGGGTAGAATCCTACCCTGAAGCCCTGCAAACTACAGGAAATGGGAATATGTCACATCTTGTTCTATTGGAATGTAAGCCCACTGGGGAAAGGTTTGTGCTTGTGGGTAAATTTTATACTTGTGAAGTGGTGGCTGCTCCTCTGCAATTGGTAGAGGTCTGTCAGCATTTCTATGGCAACAGGAATTCTGGTATCAGGCTTCAGAATATGTTGGGTTTTAAATGCTTCCTAACTGAGAAAGGATAAAACCTCCACAAATGAAAGAAAGTGCAATACTAGTAATATGTATATTAATTCACATGGTACTGCTGTTGTTCCCTTCATGAAAAATGTTTAACAGATCATAATGCCTTTATGCTTTCTGAATTTTGTCCAATTTCCCAATGAAATTAAATGACTTTAAACAATATTTTCTAGCCTACTGATACCAGCGGCTCTAGATGTTCTGCTGTCCTCTTCACATTGACTTTTTTCTTATTATTCTTTCTCCAGTGTCGTGGTTTTGCCCAGCCAGCAATGAATCACCAGGATAGTCTCTCCCTCACTGCCCACCATTCACCCCCACCCTCATTAGAATGACAGAAGCCCCAGCTAAATGGGAGGAAAAAGATAACCCAGGATGTTATGGATTGAGACAGGGGCAGGGAGGGCTCACTACCAATTACAGTTCTGGGCAAAACAAACTCCAGTACTTGACTTAGAGAGGAAAGTAGGAAAGCAGGAAAGTTTATTCTACTACCTACAAGAAACAGAACAGAATAAAAAAGCAAAAAGAATGCAGGATGATGAGAAAATTACAACCAGCACTTTAGGATCTCCCTCCTCCATCTCTCCTTTATTCCTGGGCCCAGCTCACTGCTCCAAATATCTCTACCTCCTCCCCTCTTAATGGCTCGGGGAGGGGTCATTCTTCCCCTGCTCTGATACAGGGTCCTTCCCTCGAGACATATTATTTAACAAACTTCTCTGGCGTGGGTACTTCCCAGCAGCTACGGATTCTGCAAATATGGAGTCCTTCCCATGGGACACAGCCTCCTCTGGGCATAGTCATTGCTCCTGATGCAGGATCTTTGGCAAAATTCAAACAAATCTCAGCTTCACCAGTCCTCTCCACAGGATGTAGGAGGGGTCTCTGCTCAGCACACCTCCTCTTCTCTTCCCTCACTGACCTTGGTGTCTTCATGGTCACTTCTCTCTCTCTTCCAACTCCTTGCACCATCACCAACCTGAAAAGAAGAAGTGACAGAAGAAGGAAGAAACAGGAAGAAATCTCCTCTTCTGGCTGCTTCTTCTTAAAAAGTGACCTTGGAGGTATCTAATTGGCTTAGCCCCAGAAGTGAGTCTGGCTCAGAGCTGGGGAGAGTTTTAGCAACTTCTTACAAGAGCCATCTTTACAACCCCTTCCCCATCAACGGAAATAACTCCATGTCAAATCATTACATCCAAATATGCCTTTCATTACTTAGCAGCATGGACAGGCTTGAGATCTGCTATTCAAGACGTTGAGAGGAAGAACTGTGCAGTTTACTGAGGTTAAACTATCAAGTCTTGCCATTTTGAATTAAGTTGATCTCCAAGAAAGCTGGTAAGAAATGTTTTGGAATAAATAAATGGAGACATGTTATTTACAGAGTTTCATGTCATTGAATTCTGAAAATACCTCACAACTGTTTTTCTGTTTTATTTTATTTTTCAAAGAGTATGTTCCCTTATTTCTGTATCAGAAAGGTCTAAAGCCAGAGCTCTTAGTTTCAAAACATGATTTTCAGTGTTACTATCATTTAACTGACCAGGCTGAGAGTATGGATTCAGAGTTGTATGGGCAGCTGAAGACTTGGGCAGGTGACACAGAAGGATTGAAACTGCTGCACACCATGGCACCACAACAAGGTTTTTGCAATGCTAAATTAGAGAGTTTTAAGAGATTATCTGAAGTCTTTCTGATGACAAGGTAAAGCCAGTCTAAAGCAGCTTACCAAAACTTAAAGAGCTGTTTATCTTCTCTGAAGGTCCTGAAGGTGCAGAGGATGCCATGAGTTTTGCTATTTGTGTGAAATAAGATACTAGTATTTCTAATTTTTACTGTTATTTCGTGTGTATTGTACATCCTGTGGTTTATAGTAAGTATTATTTCTCCTGGGACAGAAATGTCACTTTTCCCCCCCATGTTATTTCACATTTGGAACTTCTGGAAATTACTTTTTTAACAATATGGAAAAATGTAGTGAACTCAGATTGAATGTATTAAGCACTTAAATGCTACCTACCATGTAAATTCATTTGGACAAAGTAATTTCTGTTTTGTCCAAAGCTTATTCCTGCATCATGTTATCCTTTACTTTTACATGCTTTATTGTTAATTCCTTTCAGAATTCCTATATATTATTTAAAGTTATGTTAGATGAGCTGTCAACATTTTCTTCAACTAGGCAACTATTTTAATTCAAATAAAATTACTATGATCACAATACTTGCTTTTATCAGCATATCATAGATTTTTTTTATTGAGGAGAAATTATTATCACTTGCAAACTGTCTAATTTATGTGCACAGTAACTTCTTTTTATGTCATTTATAATTGTGTGTGCACACCCATATTAACATAGTAACATATTACAAATTGATAAATGTGGTGCTTTTATGAGATACCACATAAAAATATATTTAATGACCTTTCCATCCAGAAGACAGATACTTTAGCTCATTGCATTTTAGAAGCTGCTTATATTCACTGTGGCTGTTATGGTTAGTGATACCTTACATTGCAAGTTCTAAAGTCTGTCAGAATTCTCTGTACACAATATAACTACCATATGTCAGATGAGTAAAATATGTTTTGAAAACTCCCTCAACACCTACTTTTCAACACTGGTTATTAAGGTTATTTATGGATATATCTATTCTCAGCATGTGGAATTCATAGCCACAGGAAGTCGTAAAATGTCAGAAATGGACTTGAAAAGTAAGTATCTCATTTATGTCTAGAGTAATGTCTGTGGGTGGTACATCCCTTAACATGGCACGACTATGCAGGTATGAGTGCCAGAGAAGATTCATTACCTTGAAGAAGAAAGGAACTTTCTTCTTGTCATTCCCTGCTGAATATAATTCCATTTTTCAACACTCTTTTTGAAACGTGACTGCCAGAGCTAGACAGAGTAATCCATGAGTTCACTTTTGGTACTTGTTACTGGTCTTCTCTGGATTCATTCCTGATCCACACTCCTGTTCAGGTAGCCCTGATTTAGTCATGCCTTGATGGTGTTAGCCCTAGTTGTGGATGTGTCATGCTGAGAGAGTATGTTCTATGCACCTTTTCTTTGCCTAAGTTATTTTTTACAGAAGTAGATGTGTATGACCTAGTTGCCACGATGATGTTACTTCCTAATACCTAAATATGCATTGATCATCTTAGATCCATATAAGTTACTTATTATCTTGGACTAGTCAATGATTTTTTGTCATCACTGGATTTTATTAGCAGTAGTTTTCATACAGATCATTGCTAAAGATACCAAATACCATTAAGCTAAAACTGTAGCCTACAGGAAACATGACTTCCCACTTCTAGTTATTTTGCAAAGTCTGTTCATTACCCAAGTTCTCCATTAGTACGTTATAGTGTTACATATACTGTTAAGTTAAATTAAAAAAAAATCACAGAAAAAAACGATTCAGATTATTCTACCACATTAGACAGTTGCCTTCTCCAAGTAGATCTGCAGTCTCATAAAACTGATGGCAATTCTTAGGTCAGTGCAGAGCATTTAAATGTGGTTGGCCCAATGTAATCTATTTACACAGTAAGTTTTCAATCACATACTGACTCATTCATCCCCAACACATGAACATATGTACACATACATATTTTTGAAAAGATTATGTAGTGGATGGAGGTAAAACTGTAGTACTATTAGTATATTTGCCTGATCTACTACAGGAATCCAATATTATTAAAAAAGATAATGTTTATTATGCTTTTTCTTCAGGTTTACAATGAAATAAAAGGTCTGTCATACAGACTGTAAATGTTCTGCCAATTATTTACATACCCCAAATACACTAAGACCAGACTGTCATTCCTTCAGGCTTCAGCACATACTGAATGGCTAACAGGTCATATACCATCCTATACCTCAAACCATGAGCCTCTCCTCAAAGGTTAGTTGAAGTGGATAGACTTTCCTACGTGTAACCATAAATGTGTATTTTTAATGATGCCTCTCCAAGGCTCACAGTATGAGGCTGAATCTTGATATTAAAAAAAAACAGTTATTACTTGCTGCAAGTAATCTATAGTTCAATAAAATCTCAAAAGCAACAAAAGAAAAAATATGTTAATGGCAAAGAGGAGATCGCGAAAGCCAACAAAGTTGTTACTTTGGGCATATTTTCCTTGTTGCCATAACACCTGTGTGAGATAATGTGGGCCTTTAGTGTGAGAAAGTCTCCTTGGCAGCCTCCTGTGTGGACAGCTGGCTCCAGCAGAATGGCACAGGAGGCATCACCCAAATGTACTGGATGTTGCAGCAGCTCAGTGCTCTAAATGACACTGGTCTCCTCCATGCTCTTTGTGACAAAGTTGTAAAACATTCATCTCCCCAGGAAATATGAAGGACACAGAAAACCAAAAGCACTGCTTATAGGCAGATACTGCTGACCACTGGGTCTAAGCTTATAACTGGCCTTTTCACTGGAGTAGAAACTCCATTTTCTGCTGCTAGCTGAACAGATCTTTATCTACTCTAGATACTCCAGTGCTCTTCTGAGTGTGTATCTAGGCGAAGCTTTTTCTTGCTAAAGTATCAGTGCATTTAGCTGGAAAATTGGACAGCAATCCTAAAGTGTATCTTCTGGTTCCCAGAGAAACCACCTAACCAATTGCTTGGGCAATACCTGCAGTTTAAACACACGTTTATCCTGCTGGGAATGTGTCAGGATGATAACAGAAAGAAAAGAAACTGGCACTTCATCACAGAAGCTGGGAAAGAATTGTTTCTACTGTTCTTTTCCAGCACCCATGATTGTTTCTAGTGATCAGGATGTGTGTAATGTGAACTCAGGTGTAGAATACAGATCTCCCCTTTCCCTGAGAAATGACTGACATGACCAGAACACTAGCCAGTAAGGCAATGCTTTCTGGTGGGCTTACTGCTTTTGATGTGTTGTTGGAAGGCTTGAATAAGCGCAGTGAGTAGGATTATTCAGGGAAATAGACAGAGCTTAGGTATCACTTTATTACGTCATATCTACACTGTCACAGTCTTTGAGTATTTGTGCAAGGTGCATCGGGAATGTCTGTATTCAAAACATAGGTGATTAATAATGTAGATGCTCCAAGAGCATCTGGCTACAGCTGGAGATTGCTGGTTTTATGAATAAGCTTCCTGAAAATATGTGACTCACTCTTTTAAGCACCTAAATGGGCTCCTTGGATCTCATTCATAGGCACAATTTGCAAACCCAAATGATTACATACAACTTCCCTTGTATTCTGACAGGTTAATTAGAACTGGAATAGTTCCATCTAGTGTCTCCAGCTTTTCTTTGGAGTGAAACAGCAGCTTTGCCTCCTCAAAAAGCTAGGAAGCTAATGTTAGCAGGTATAAGGTGGTACATCCAGTCTGACTGTGAAGCCTAGATGTTAATGTTTTATTTTAGGCTTTAGGATTGAGTCTTAAAACACATATGCAAACATGTGGGTGATGTGGGCGGTTGCACTTAGGTCTCTTGCAGTCGTACACCTTTGCAAAACTGAACTGAAGTTCTGATTTGTGAGGGGCAGTAATTTTGTAATGGTATTCCTTGCTTAGTTTATTAGTTGGCGATGACTATCATTTATCATTTACTCACATCTGTAGTTCTCCTTTATCCTGTTGAGAAAAAGGAATAATGAAGCATCAGCTTTGGGAAAAGATTGTACTGTTTAATGTTGTGCTTCGAATTAAGGTAGTTGAACAAATTTGACATTATTTATTTATTATATTTGTTTAAATTTTTAGCATTAAAAAATCTTCTAAAATTAATTGTCCAATTCATCAGCATCCTAAAGTAGGAAGAGGACATAAATTTTCCATAAAGAGTAGTAGCATTTTCTTAAAAACACTATCCATAGTCTGTACTTGCAGTCAAAAGAGATAGTATGAAAGATAAAACATCAGATAAATTTATCTTATTACTATTTAAAAAACATTTTAAAAGGAAGAAAATTGCCTTTCCAATAGAAAATAAATCCTATTACCCTGTGTATATTTAAAAGAAAATGTGAGTTTCTTTTTCATGTATTTCTTAGGAATGCAAACAATACCTGTTTCTTGTTGAGCAGACCAGCTGAGTAAAATGCTAAATAAAAGCAAAGTGGGATCCATTCACTAGTCTGACTTCCCTTATCTTCTGGGCTCTAAAAGACTGAAACAAATTTGAAGGTCTGTGTTTCTTATGCCAGATAGGGGCACATTATCAAGACACCAGTGCAGTCTACTGAGCTGCCATGGAATAATTTTTCACCAGTGGTTGCTTTCATGACAGTGAAAGGATGTGATGCATTAATTAGTTCAATAGGAATAAGCAAAGGACACAAAGTACATCTTCAGCTCCTTTGTTTTCAACTTGTGATAGTTCTCAGGAATACAAGTTTTAGTGATTACGAATGCATCTTTTTTCTTTACACAGATTAGTCAGTGGCTAACACTGTTAGTAACATTTATGGTTTTGTTAAGAATGAGTCCTCTGACTTACATAAAAATGAGGACTCTACAATATTTGAGCTGAATTAAGAAAACAAGAAAGAGAGTAGACTTGCAACTACCATTATGCTGTGAGAACTGTATAGTTCTCAGAGCTAGATCTCTTTTTAAACTTCTGCCCAAGATCTTGATCTAGGTGGACCTGCTTTGGTGGAGGGATTGAACTTGATGATCTCTAAAGGTCCCTTCCAACCCTTATCATTCTGTGATTCTGTGATTCTATGATTCTTAGCTCATGGAAAAAGTCTAGCAAGGATAATAGGATGGCCTGGACAGCAGAGGAGTTGCCCTGGGTGGAAGAGGTTAAAGACTTGTTGGCCAAGCTTAAGGCTCATAAGTCAGTGATTCCTGATGGGATGCATACTAGAGTGCTGAGGGAGCTGGCTGATGTGATTTCTAAGCCGCTCTCTATCATTTTTGAACATTCATGGAGAACAGGCGAGGTGCCTGAAGACTGGAGAAAGGCCAATGTCACTCCAGTCTTCAAAAAGGGCAGGAAGGATGACCCAGGAAACTACAGACTAGTCAGCCTCACCTCCATCCCTGGAAAGGTCATGCAAAAACTCATCCTGAACATTATCACTAAATATATGAATGAGAAGATGGTTATCAGGGGGAGTTATCATGGATTCACCAAGGGGAAATCCTCTTTGACCAACCTGATAGCCTTCTATGAGTGCATAACCATCTGGTTAGATGAGGAGAGAGCAGCAGATGTCATCTACCTTGACTTCAGCAAGGCTTTTGACACTGTCTCCCAGAACATCCTCATCAGAAAGCTCAGGCAATGTGGCTTGGATGAGTGGATGGTGAGGTGGATTGAGAGCTGTCTGAATGACAGAACCCAGAGGGTGGTGATCAGTGGCACAGAATTGAGTTGGAGGCCTGCGGCCAGTGGAGTTCCTCAGGGAACTCCACTGGTTCTGGGGCCAGTCTTGTTCAATATCTTCATCAATGACCTGGATGAGGGGACAGTGTACCCTTAGCAAGTTGGCTGATGACACCAAACTGGGAGGACTGGCTGATTCCCCAGAAGGCTGTGCTGCCATTCAGTGGGATGTCGACTGGCTTGAGAGTTGGGCAGAGAGGAACCTCATGAGGTTCAACAAGGACAAGTGCAGAGTCCTGCNTGGAGAGAGTCCAGCGCGGGGCCACCAAGATGATCAGGGGACTGGAGCATCTTCCTAATGAGGGAAGGCTGCAGAAACTAGGGCTGTTTAGTCTAGAGAAGAGGAGACTGAGGGGAGATCTTATTAACATTTACAAATATCTAAATGGTGGGTGTCAGGAAGTTGGGGCATTCCTTTTTTCTATTGTAGCTAGCAACAGGACAAGGGGTAATGGGGTGAAGCTGGAACACAAAAAGTTCCATTTAAATATAAGAAAAAGCTATTTTACTCTGAGGGTGACAGTGCCTTAGCTCAGACTGCTCAGGGGGATAGCAGCGTCTCCTGCCTTGGAGGTCTTCAAGATTTGCCTGGACATGTTCCTGTGTGACCTGATCTAGGTGAACCTGCTTCTGCAGGGATGTTGGACTTGAGGATCTCTAGAGGTCCCTTCCAACTCTACCATTCTATGATTCTGTAAAATGTTTAGATTCCTCTTCCAAAAAGGTAGGTGGTATTCGTGACTTGTGCTGAGTAATTTTATCTGATAGTAGACTATTCTGTTGAATGTGAAGTGTGTTATAACTGTTTTGAAAATTAGTTGAAGCTTTTTGCTCTTGGAGTGGCACATACTGCATGTGATATTCAGATAGGAAGTGACAGTTTGGGAGCATGATGTCTCCCATAATGGATCCAATTTTCTTTAAGATTCTGCAAAGACAAAGTATACATAGACAGACAGGTAGACAAACTGGCAAATACATAGATGTATACATGTTATATGTTTAAATATGCATGTGTAAAACTCTTTTCATTGAAACTGTTCAATCTTTAGCCAGATTCCACAGCTGGAGGTGTGTATTTACATTCTGAAGATTATATATGAACCTAGAGACTCATCTCAATTACAGCAGCAAAAGAAATCTTTCTTCTTTTCTTGCTTAAACATCTAGTATATCCTTATGCCTTAGGCAAGAGTACAGGAACTGGATGCTTTTGGTGTCTTTAGACAGATCATGAAAACAAGTCCATGTACCATAAGCAAGGCTCCTTGTTATTGTCAAAGTGTCTAAAATCTTGCACAGTAAAATGATCATTACTCTTTGAGAGCTTTTCTAGCTGTATCGAATATTTTACCAGTGTGGACTGTGCAATTTAAAAGTCACTGTTTGGTTTGATGGGATACGCTCAGATGAGTTATGCCAGCGTTGTTGGGTTAATTTAAATGGTTGTTTTTCTTAGTATTATGTCTTGCTCTCTCCATCCAATACAACACTATAATAGCAATAGAGCTAGCTCTAAGTGAAGTAGTTTATCCACACTGGAGTGTAGCAGCAGCTTACGGAAACAATATACCTGCATCAGCGTTGTGTTGATTGCTCCATGAATACGGTTGTGAGTAGCCCCTGGGGAGCAGGATGATTACCCAGGCATCATAGACCCTGGAGAGCAGGATAATTAGCCCACGTATTGTAGCTACATTGTTTCCAGTTCTGAATCTAACTCATTCAGACCTAGCCTGGGGATCTCCATACAGACATTTCCAAGGTGTACCACTATAGCATGTGCATTTGTCTGAAACACAGCTAATAATAGCTGTGACCGACAAGGAGAGCATAACCTTTTTACTTCAAGGTATCCTTTGCCACAGTGATCTATGTCTCTGTGAGTTCCAGGTAAAATTGCTATAATATACTCTGTGTGGGTCTTTAGGTTGAAATGGAAAAGGGACTGACAACAGAATACAGTTGCCCCACATAGACAGCATTTTGTGTTTGTTCAGCATTGATCTCCTGTGACTGACGATTTGTTTCTGGATGGAGGTCAGCGGTGAAGCTCAGGCTGGGTGAGATACAAGTGCTTCTCTCTGTCATCGTGACATGCTGTAACAGTTATGATCAGCTAATGCTCTCATTACTGAGGACAGGGCTGCCAGAAGCTCCTGTCCTTCATCACAGATCCTGGGATATAAAATCGGTATTTTCTACTAGGACTCTGCTCTATTGGCTTTCCAGATTGCAAAGCTAATATTTTCACCTCCACATTTAGGTCACAGAAACACTGAAGTCTGTACAAATCTGATTGTTTGGTTTGTGAAATATTGTATCTTTTAGCTATATTTTGTATTGGACAGGACAGTATTTGAAATGAATGATGACAGCAGTTACATCCAGGTGACTCAACCTTGTCACGGGTGGTTATGTACATTTTCAAATTGAAAAAGCTAAAATAATAATCAAATGTAAATCGTGTGGAAAGGACGACTTCACTGGCTTAAGTTATGTCCATTTTTCTAGATTAAATGGACCCACTGATCAAATTTTTATGATGTTCTGTGACCATGATTAGTATATGAGGTGGTGCATATAGCAATCTTATACTACATTGTTGGGGGTGATTGCATATACACAGGCACAAATTCACTCACTTTTGTGGATTTCTACCTCAGATGGTATAATTTTCAATGTTTCTCAAGCTTCGTGCAATCATTCTAGTTCCTTAGTCAAGTGTCAAGGATCATGATGATTTTGGTACTAAGAAGCTGCTATCACGAGATATATGGAAACACTTCATTATTCAATAGTAAGCTGCAATTTGGAATTATAATGTATAGATGAGAGTACCATCAGACCCTTTATTGAGTGGACCAAATTTTATCAGCTTTTGAAGAAACGTGTCCAGTTTCTTATTGCTAAATATAAATACAAAGCAATTTTTCAATAAATAGATAAATGTGTTGTGCCTATCAGAATTTTACTTTCAAACATCTGAGTTGGCAAAATGTCTAACCTTGAAATGGTAATAAAGACAAAGAAGTACTCTAATTCTCTGCATTTTTATTTGGATCTTTACTTTTCTTGTTGGAACTAGGGATAAACAAACTCAGATAAAGAAAGGTAGGCTCATCTGAACATTCCTGAACAAAATTTCTGAACACTTGTGAGACTTCCTTTATCTAGACCTGTCCATAGCAAATTGCAAAAGGCCAGCACCAGGGCATCTCCCCAGACACGTGAAAGTTAAAACTAACTGTGAGTCCGACAGGTGCATCTACTACCATTTTTAACATCTTTCCCAAATGAGTCTGATTTAAATTTTAGGTTTCCAGGTAACAGTGCAACTAACTCACAGCACATTCCAGATAAATTATAGAAGTCTTTGTGCCTGTGAGGATTCCTACATAGGCAGGTCTTTGATGACAGATGACTGTATGTTTCGAGATAGCTAACAGAGCTGGGCCCCAAACTTCTTGATGCTGAGTGTTTTGTCGTAGTAGGACACAAGAAATTCCTTTCATATATATCAGAAGCCATTTAATAGATATATAATTCAATTGCCTTTCAGTGTATAATTTGAGATGATAGAGTCTTTGGATATTTCCTGATTTCAATAAATGTTTTATTCCTTCTTTAATAGCCAAAGCAATTTAATATTTGAATTTACTTGCATGTTGTCACTGAGTGAGGGCTGAATAAACTGTTAGTGAAGTTACCTAATTGCACATGACAAGTAGGCAAAACTAACTTGAATGAAAAAGAACATCCCGGAGAACTTCAAATGTTTAGGCCAAATATGTCAAGTATTAAGGTTTGCTAATTGGAAACTCTATTTACTTAATTAAAATACAGTGCCTGAGTGCTAATACAAATGAGAACAGTCAATATGTAGCTAGCAGGCATAAACAAAAGGGGATTACCCACCTGAAAAACACATTTACCTTGATTATAGCTCTCAAATTTTGTAAGTCTGTTCCTAATGAAAATGAAGAGAGCATTATAAAAAGAATTGAGGTTAGTGTATTATTCATGAGATTAATTTTAAAATTATACTTCTAATACAGTGATTGTGTGTTTTCTTTGCCATATTCTCAACGTAAGAAACATTGTTCAAAAAGTGTTCTTAGTATTTTGTTGTATTTAAGCTTTAACTTTGACTTGGTTTGCTCTTATAATTCTCTTAGTGACTCTCACAGGACAAGAAAGATTGTCCTGTAATTTGTATTAATGATGCCGATAACAGAGAGATTGGTGCTCTAAAAAAGACACACTGATCCAAATATAGCTGTCTGCAGCTTGGTAATCAGCAGGAAACACCATGATGTGAGTACCAAAAGATAGTGAAAGTGAGATCTGTTAAGCTAACGTCACTTTCAGGAGCACCACCTTAGGAAATAAAGTGTCTTGGCAGCAGCACATAGGTGTTTTTGACAATGAAATGTTTGTTTTTTTTCCTGAAGTTGTTTTTTTATGAAAAGCTGTTTCTTCTGAAAGCAGCCATGAACTCTGTCACAGTCATGATACCTCTCCTGCTGTGAACAAATATTTGAGCTGGGAACAAGCTGCCCTGCACTATTTGTGATTCAGCTTGTCTTCTTATCTAGTTGAAAGAGCGTGTCAAATCTTAGGACTACATGTGTTGTCATTCCCCACTCCTTCAAACTAAACACATTTAATAGTGGCCTTGGTACCAATGAATTACCATGATATGAAAGAATAACTGATACACCTGCTGCTTGAATTTTGAGTGAGAATATCATTCAAATAGCAGGCAAACCAAGGGCGTGAGGCCAAGAGCTGCAGAAGTAGATTGAAGAGGGGCCGTGGTTCAACTTCACCTTTCACCGAGGCCACCTGATTTTCAGAAATGCTGCACAAAGCCCATGAATGTCACAAACAAACAGCAGTGTCTGCAGCTTGCTGTGCAACAATGTGGTTTTGCCATAAGAATGTAAGAGTTCAATACTGAGTGCCTTTGATTGAAAACTACAGACTGATTTCATTTCTAAATTATTATCCCCTGATCCTTGAAGAGCCTGATGATGGCTAAGGTAAACATGAAAATGTGGTCTTTTCAAATGTGAGCATCCAGGCTCCACTGATGTCTTTCAACTCCATGCTGTCAATACAAAGTAATTGAGATTGCCTTATGGCTGACTAGCAGTGAATAACCTTCCCTCTGATCACTGTTGCTTTTTAACAGGCAGCAGAGTTCTTGTATGCCATTTCTTCTTTGAGCCACTTTCTTCCCTTTTGTTGACAATTAATAGCCCTCAATTGTTGTCCTGACACAGTGGTCTGCAGGTCTCTTTGCAAATCTGCTCACTGAAATCCCTCATGTAAAAATATAAATAACAAATTCATTGGGTGGAGGAGGACAAAAAAGCATGTGTGTAACCACAACACTGTTATAACCCTTGATGATTTCAGCTGCTTATAAGCCATAAACGTGTTAAGGGTTATACAACTACAATCAGAAAGGTTTTTTGGCTATATCACTGGAGAGGGAAGGGAGATGTGACTCCTTATATCAGAATTAGAAAGAAACATTATGGTTAAAAGGTAGAGTAAAACTTTGTTGACAGTATAACAAAGGCAAATGTGAGTTTCTCCTTTCCTTTTTATTTTGTTTTTGAGATGCTGTGCAGAGGGTAAAGAATAGCATTTTCCCTCTTAATTTGTTGAATACATACCTTTTCTTATTCAGGGCTATCTACCTCCTCTACTGTGTCAGTGTAATTAGAGTGTCCATTGTAGGTCATTGCCAGCTGAACGCCACTGACATCAATATGTAATATTATCTGTGATTGCATCAGTGGGACCACGAGGAGAACAGTTTAATGCTACCAGCTGCTGTCAGCCACAGTACACATTTATGCTTGAAACTTGTGTCCAACGGCAAGGACTTCTTCCCTAAAAAGAGGTCCTTATTCACATGGTAACTAGAGGACAGCAGAGCTGTGGTTATTACAAAGCCTTTATCAGCGTGGAGCTCAGAAGATTTGCAATGGCATCAACCTCTGTTTAAAACAAATCACTGATGGCCTTGTGTCACAAAATATTTACATACACATTAGTCTGTAATTTATTCACCCATCAGTGTGAACTTTTCACTCACTTGATAAGATAATTACCCCTGGCTTATATTAGTTTGTTGCTGCTTTCTTAGAAAACAGTCTGATTATTGCATATAGGCATTCATTAAGCAAGCAGCTGCACATGAAGTTTAATTTATTTGAATTTTGGTGCCTGATCCCCAAAAGCCACCTTCAAAGACCACATAAGGGTTTTACTAGTCCTCATATTTCTTTTCTACTAACGGCCTCTTGTTGGCTTCCAGCTTATGAATCTCACCACACACTCAATCCCTGTCAGCAGGAGAGATCATGTTATTTCTCCTTAATCTGCTTTTGGCAAAGTTAGTCAGTTTAACTCAAACCACTTTCACTGACAGGTTAAGTTAACCTGACTGACTTTGCCTGGAGAGGATGCAGGAGGGTTTGCGTGATCCTTCCCTGGGAAGTGCTGTGGGAAGAGTGACCTCTGGTAGAATGACTGAGAGCTGCAAAGTCTTCCACGGCTATAGCAGTTTGCAAAATTAATGAATTTATGATATAAATACAGGTGCTGTTGACCTAAGTAGCAGAACATACAAAAATAATGATTATGCATAGAAGCAGAGTATGAGGAATAGCCTCCATGACTGTGTCTAATTTAAACGGTAAATTAAACAGTATGAGATGTGGCTTGAAGACTGGCATGGGATCAGCCATGCTGATTACTCGTTGACATGCTCCTTGGGCTAACCAACCAGAAGAGCTTGGCTTGGAAATGGCATAGGTCCGTCAGCAGTATGGACAAGATCAGCTTTGGAGGATGGTGGCAAGAAGGGTTTTTTTTGTAAGCATAAGCTGTGCCATGTCACTTGCCCTCAGGACAATGGGGAAGGTTCACATAGCACAGAAGAGAAAATGAACTCAGATCATAAATGGCCACGTTCTCTAGGATGCTCTGCATTCTCCCTGGAGATCTGTGCTATGCTGGGCACCTGGGCTGTTGACCACGTCTTGACCACTTGGCTAAATGGGAAGTCTAAAGAAACCACCTAATTTAAGGCACTTATGTGGGTAAAGTTAGGCCTGAATATCTCCTTGGAGATAATCAAAAGACATTTGGACATGGTCCTGGGAAAAGGCTCTAGGCGACCCTGCCTGAGCAAGAATGTTGGACCAGATGACCTCCAGAGGTCTTTTCCAACCTCAACCATTCTGTGGTACTTAGCCTTAGTGTAAAGGAGTGTGGAAGGAGAAAGTGTCTCCACTCTTGAGGTCATGTGTTCAAGGACCTTGTCAAATTAGATGATAAGGAAAAACTAGCAAGTAGGAAGCCCTGGCTGGATAGGAGTATTGGGTGGATGGAGAGTCTATGGGTATCTGGGGAGAACTGTGAGTATGAGGTGCCCATGGGATGGGGGTATGAGTCTGTCTGACAGGGATGTCTGTTTGCACACACCAAGCACTGAGCTGGACTAGATGGTGAGTTGGTGAGCCATGGGACAGCTCAGTGCCACATGTGTGCCCACATGAGTGGGCCAGCCTAAGAGGAGGAGGAGACGAGGCTCTCTGTGCTAATCTCTTATGTCAGTCTTATATGTAGGTACAGTGAAAGGCAGTGCCCTCTCTGTGTGTCTGACCATGCCTGTGTCCTGTGTGGGTCTGTGAGATACATGCTCAGCTTCCCTACTGGATTAACCTGCAAGCAGGAAAGTGTCAGCCATGTCCTTCAGCTCAGGCAGAGAACCAGGCAACTGTTTGGGCTCCAGCAGTTGGATGGGCCAGAATCCTACTGGAGGTGGTGGGTGCTCCTAACATCCTTTAACAAATAATTTATAATACCATTTGTTACATAAACCTGGAATTTGGATCTTATGTATGTAATTTGCATTGGAAGAAATATTATTCATATAAAATTTAATACATTCTGATATATTTTCTGTTCTTCTGAAATATGTGAGATTTATGTTAATCCCCATTTCTAGGGCAAAAGAATGAAAACATCATACTCAATCCTGTTTTTCAGTCCACACTAAACGTGGAGTTGATAAAAACCTGGAGGTTTTCTGTGTGACTCTAAATGAGAATAGCTACAAATATTTTCCTGCAGAGTTTGAAAATTGACATTCCCTGTTGTCTTTGAGAGATACATTGAAAAATCATTACAAGTTCTGTGCAATTGCTCAATAGTTTTCTCAAATTGCTGAAGTATACTTCACCCTTGAGCTGCTTCCTGCTCTGTGCCTTTGCTTCCAATGCTACTGAAACCCATACACCTTCACAAATGTACATGACAGTGCTCTGCCTTTCTGGGGTTTGTGCATATCATGGTAAATTATATTCTTATAATCCTTTGCCCTCAGTCTTATATTAAATGAATTTAGCCAGGGCATTTTACTTCCAACTCAGGCTTGGGCTTATCAGATGATCTTGGTAATTAGAAATGAAGCCCATAACAGGACTGTCTGTCCTACTGTCTCATTTGCATTTGCTATGTCAGATGATGAGTTAAAATTACAGTAAAAACGCTGATTTGCAATGCATAAACATGATTCCCAGAACCTAGTCTTGATGCATTTTAAGTTCCTTTTGTTTACAGAAATAAAGCCTCCGCTAGAGGGATTGAGCTGGCTCTTGGCATAAACTCTCAATTTTCTTGATAGTTGTGAATCCCCTTAATCCCTTGCATTCTTTGTAAATGATCATGCATTATACATTCACTTTCTCTCTATTAGATGAGTTGTTCACATAAGTTGTTGAAATATACATGCTTTTAAATTTATTTTTAAGTGACTTATTTCCGTTTTGATCACTTCAGCAAATCAAATGGGGATTTATTTAATATAGATTACAGTTCTTCCTTGCAAGTCTTTAGGAACACTCAGTACTTCCTAATGCCGAAGCTACTTTAAGAGCATAATTTGTTGCTTTCTCACACAGAGGTGGAGATATTTTAAGTGAAGCCCAGGATTTTGGTTTGAAATTCTTGTGGTTCAGGATAAGGTTAATAAGTTCCCATTGCAGGAAACAAGCAATGTCTGTCAACAGGTTTACTGGCACTATCATGGCCCCTCTGAGGGACTGCACATAGTTGACAAAGCACAAATTAAGGAAAACAAAGCTACCCCAGCTATTGTCAACCAGAATGCTATAAATTGCAATATAAATTGGTGTAAAAGTGACACAAAAGTTTCTTGGGTAACTATAAATAACCAAGAGTTCCGAAGGGGAATCTGAAGAAGTTAAATTACTTCTAGTCATCAAATACCATTTTGAGACAGTACATTTCTGTGGGTTTTTTTTGTTGTTGTTGTTATCTGTAAATGGTATGTAGAGGGGAACTTTGAATCTTAAACTGGAAGAAGAGGAATGAGATCATTTGGGCAGTTGGGCAGAAATTTGTGTCAGCGCAATGCTGGTCATTTTGGCAGAGGCACCAAATGAAGCAGATTGACAACTGTTAACTCTCAGGGATTACTACACAGCAAATCAGTGGTTTCCTCTGAACATTCTAGATTCTTTTGATATGATGAAGTACTAAAAGACAACAAAAAAAGACAAAAAATAGTAATTTCAGAATGGTTGAGTGTGAAATGGGGTTGCCACACAGGATAACAGCATAGTTTAAGAGAACTCAGAGAATGTAGCTCTGAGACAGAGGTCATTACAGCAATGTGTTATCATAAAGAGGTTGTTGTCAAATGTGTTAATGATCT
This sequence comes from Urocolius indicus, assembly GCA_013401255.1. Taxonomy (NCBI): domain Eukaryota; kingdom Metazoa; phylum Chordata; class Aves; order Coliiformes; family Coliidae; genus Urocolius; species Urocolius indicus. The sequence goes on along the minus strand of WBNH01012068.1, from coordinate 132,988 downwards.
GAAGGTTGTCTTTAGATGACAGGGCGCCAGCTTCTTCAGAAGATGTCTCTTGTGTTTTCTTCTTAAATAGTTTCTTTTAAGACATTGTTTCTGTGGAAAAATAAAAATAAATATTCTATGACCTTTGTGGGGTGAATATTGATGTTTGTTTTCCTTTTTAACCAGCCAAACTGTTGTTGTTTCCCCAAGATCATTTTAAATCTTGATTTCTAAAAAATTTATTTCATGTTTATTTTCATTAGCTTGTTTTCTCCTTTCCAACACAATTTTGTTTATAACATATCATTCAATAAGCCTAATAGGAGTAAATATGAGAAGACAAACAGCAACATTATTATCCACACTAAGCACATTTAGAAATGTTCATTTTGGTTACTGATTGTTTGAAGCAAGCCATTTCCTGATTTGTAAGGCTGGCAGAGTCCACAGTTTTAGGTGTTTATCAGTTGTAGCACTGTCTTATGCCAATAGACTGTTTCTTTGATCATTTCCTAGAATTTTCAAAATATAGAGAAAACAGCCCAGAGGTATTTTGGTTGGATCACAATGCACACTTAAAATATCTTAGTTCCTTGCATATTGGTGACACTTCAAGCAAAACATTAAAAAATTGCTTATGCTGGCAAAGACAGATATCTAAGTTATGATTCTGTTTTACTTACAGTGAAATTAAGATAACATTTCTGTAATTCTGCACAATTTAATGTTATTAGGCAGACTTTTAGCACAGAGGCTGCAGAAGAGCAGGGGTGACACCAAGGATCTACATTAAAAAAAGAAAAAAAATCTTAGCCATTAGTCAGTATGCAACATTGTCTCCTGATTAACTGGTTTCTTTTAGTAGTATACATGCTGTCTTTTGTACTACTGCATTGGTATAAATGTAGAACATTATTTATTCCATATTACTAACGGTAAGGGGTCAGCCCTTACTAGGAGAACTGTAGCACAAGCTAGCTGTAAAGGAGCACATCCAAGGGTTGAAAAGACTACTGAAAGGAGAAGAGACTTTTCAGTGGAAGTCTGAGCATCTACTCTGAGCAGTGTGCCTTGGTAGCCAAGTGGACAGACTGCATGCCAAAGTGCATCAAACAGCATAACCAGATAATCAAAAGAAGCGGTTAGCCTTCTGTATTTAGCACTGGTGCAGCCTCACTTTGAGTCCTGCGTACAGTTTAAGAAGGATGTGAAGGTTCTTGAATGCATGCAGAAGAGGGCAACAAAGCTGGTGAAAGGACTGGATATCATGTCCTTTGAGGAGCATCCAAGGACTCTGAGTTTGTCTGTTTTGGAGAAAAGGAGGCTGAGGGGTGACCTGATTGTTCTGTACAACTTCCTGAGGAGAGTACATAAAGAGGCAGGTGCTGAACTCTTCTCCTTAGTATCTGATGACAGGGTACATAAAAAACATTCAAAGCTGCTCCAGGGGATGTTCCAACTTGACATTAGGAAGCATTTCCATATGAAGATGGGTGGTCAGACGTGGGAACAGGTTTACTAAAGAAGTGATCAGTGTCGCAAACCTGTCACTATTTAAGAGACACGGGGCACTGCCCTTAATAATTTGCTTTAATTTGTGGTCCATCCAGGCAGTTGAGGTAGACAATTAATGCATGTTCCTTTCACTGAAGATCTCCTCCTTCTCCTTCTTCTCTCTCTTGTCCTGTCCTCTTCCAGAGTTTGGCATATAATCTGAAAAATAAGCATTGATCGAATGTATCTCTACAGAAACTTATTTTCACAAATTATGCCTCACTGTTAAAATAGAATGTATGTTTATTGTTATCACTAACATTAATAATTCCTGTATGTAGCGATTTTATCCACATTCAAGCATAATCACAAGAATATAGAATATTAAAAATAATCCCACAGATTAGAAAGGATTACAAATTATAGGCACAAAATACAGCATATTATGTGACTATGTCACAATTATTTCTGACTTTGTAAACTGATCTAAACAGTTCTTACAAAGAATTTGTCTCTGGACACATATCTTAAAGTGTGAGTGTATTCTGCTAGTCATATGACAGAAAGACAACTCCTGTCCTGTATGGATGAAGATCGGGAAACTCATCCCTTCCACATAGGTTTTAGAGGTTGCATCAGGCAAGATTTTCATAACCAATTTCTACATTAATTTTTTCCCCTTCTCCATGGGTAATATTTGGAAAAGCATCTGGGAACTTTTACAATATTAGTAACCTTTAATAGAGATTATCTTTTGTCTTGTATATTTAAAATCCTCCCACGAAATACATATATTCTGTAAAGTTCTGACTGTGCTTTTTGTTATTTGTCCTTCTTCTTAAAAGGAACAATTGCAGATCAAAACTGAAAACATGAGTAAAGTAAATCTAATTTGAGATATCACACTGTCATAATAAAAATGGCTGTTCTTCCTCTCCACAAAATAAAAAATAATCCTTTTACTCCAGAGCTCGTCTTTAAGCTTATCTTCAGGTATATTTTACAGACTGCTCAGGAGAGAACTCAGTTAAAGACCTATAAACAAATGTTGCTTTGTATAAATACTTATAAACTGCAGATTATCTGCTTTAATTTTCCTGAAGATTATAAATGCATGTCCACGGAAAAGCTTGAGCTTCCAGTAGAGTCAACATAATGAGGTTCTGTGGGGATTATTTTCCCTGTTTTGTTTTCCCACATTACACCATGGTACTTCATTTTAGTCTTATTTTACAATATGTAAAATATTCCCTGCTGTGAGACAGTATCTCCTTCTTTTAGATTCTTTGTCTTTAACAGCAGCTGAAGAAATATATCAGTTTGGGGAAAAGATATTTTATTAGGCACTGAGCTGCCTGTTTCATTGCCATTTTTGCTCCCAAAGGACTGGGCTTGAATGCAGTGTGTATTCCCAAATACGATTACAAAATGATGGCTTCCACTCTAAACATTTGGTTTATGAATTCAATTTAATTCCACATTGGGGCAAAAAAAAAAAAAAAATCTAAATCTGCTGCAGGTGAAAGCTGGTTGTTTGAGTTGTGATGGAAGGATTTTTTCTTTTTTGTCTCAGGAGAGAATAATCTATTTTTGCTTTTCCTGAAGGTCGATAAGATCCCTGACTGGTGAAGATAAAGCTAGTTCCTGTCATGCTCTAAGGGTCATTTTCCCTTTTGTATCTCTTTTCCCCAGACCAAAACAGGACAGTCCTGCTGTCCTTGCAATGTTTAATCCTACATTGAGTATGAGAATGACAACATAAAGTGATTTTATATACAGACAGATTTTAGTGTTATCCTGAGAAAAGAAAGCAGGCATACTGCTGTCTAACGCTATATTTTAACAGATGAGGCAATTTCCAACTTGCGTAACTCCGGTCAGGTCCCAGAGGTAGTCTAAAAGGCCTACTGTGCCCCAATGCCTGCAGATGTCCCCGAGACCTAGAATTTTAAAATTCTAATGAATCTTCCTACGTATTTGTGTTATATATATCTCACTTTGTTTGTTATGAAGTTAATTGTGCCTGTAAGAAAACTACAAAGAATTAGCAATGCAGAGGGGGACAGGGTAAGATAGGAGATGGCAGGGATTGTGCTTCAAGAAGTGTGATGCCTCTGTCTGCACATGGAAGCAAGCTCATGGCTTATGATAACTATATACAGACGTGGCAGACGTGAGTAAAATTCAGATAAGATATAGTCAAAGTGAAATCTCAACAAGTAAAGGCCTTTATAAACAAGATGCCAAGATGTCCAGATAAATGCTAGAAATCTAAAAATAAGGTGGAGCTAAAATAGTATGGGCATAAAGAGAATCAGAAATTTGGTGGGAGGTACACATTCAAAAGAACACCCTGATTTATGAGTGACAGAGGAGGAAAGATTGATGCAAGGGTGAAAGTAAGTTAAACAAACTGGTTTTGTGACATCCTTTCTAGAGCCACTGTGATGATGACAACCATGACTTCAAATGTATTTTTTTTCTAGGACCAAAAATCCTCCCAGAACTTCTACAAGAACCCAAGCTTCACAAAGAGGAATTATAATTATGAAGGAGTCTGCTAAAAGCAAATTAAAGGAGCAGCTGGGGTGTGGATTTATCAGTGAAATATAATGATGTGCTATGCTGAAACCTATGCTGTTCAGTGTACACACTTGTCTGGAAAAGAAGCTACACAATGAAGTTTCCTGATATACTGATGTTTTTTAGGGGTATTAAAATTCAAAGCCAGCTGAACAGAGTTAGGGAAGAGTCTCATGATACTGAGTGGCTGGGTGATAAAGCGGTGGATGAAATCCAGTGTTGATAAATGCAAAGTAATTCACCTGGAGAAAAACAAGCCTAACTATGTATACACACTGATAGCTTCTAAATTAGCTGTTACTTCTCAGAGGAGAAATCGTTGTTATGGATAATTCTATGAAAACATCTCACAACAACATAGTGTTCTGTACCAGACAAATAAGCAAGCCAGGAATTATTAATAAAGGATAGAGAACAAATGAAGAAACATCATTATGTTGCTGTGTACATTTACAGTCCATCCAAATCCTGAATACTGTGTGCAAATTTGATGTAGTAAAGCTAAGCAAAAGTTCAGAGCAAGTAAAGAGTTATGTTTAAAGCTATTTAGTGAATCAGGATTCTTCAGCCTTGAGGTTACTGAAAATCAGGAAAAAAATTCACCTGTGAAAGTCATAGGTAGTGTTGAGAATAGGCTTCTCATGATTCAAAAGGGATCTTGAATAAGTTGGCAGTCAATGGGTTGCAAACAAGCTACTGCAAGAGCCTTTAATTCTATTGCCACAGGATACTCTTGACAGTCTTAATGCAAAAGGTATAAACTAATTAGACTACTTCAAGGAAGAAATGTTATTAAGCATAACTGCAAACACAATTGCTAGTTCAGGACATCCTCTTAGCTACCTAGAATGAAGCAGTGTCTAGCGTCATGCTTTATTTTCTCATTATTTCATGTATCCCTAGTGAATTAAAATCACTGAGTGAGGAAGGAACACCTGGGAGGTCTCTCATCCAACCTTCTGCTCAAAACAGGGCCAGCTTTGAAAAACTTGGACTCCATCTCAACACCCTCCTCTCCCTGTTGTCACTGTGGGCTACAGTCATATCCCTGTGAAGCCATTTCTTCTCCAGACCGAATAAGCCCATGTTCCTCAGCCTCTCCTCACAGGGCAAGTGCTCTGACCACGAACATCTTTTCATCTCCCCAACAGAACTCAATCAAGCTTTTTCTAGAACTCCTTAAATCCTTTTGCTAAGCAGTGAGGCCTGGGAGATATTTAGTGATGGCTAAGGCAAAGATCTTTGTCAGAGTCCAATATTTTCTGACCAGGTTCACTGAGATATTCTACATGAGGAAGAGTTAATGTTTAATGCCAAATTTAATTATTTGATTATACATGTTACAGGGAATTTGATTTAGAAGGGTGATACAGCAGTGTACTAAAACTGCAATAAGCTGCACTTAGCAGAATATAGCACTTGCAATATGCACTTGGATCATGATTCAAATGTGATTCCCACTGCCAGTCTCCATATATGCATAGTTGTCCCCCATTACCAGGAAAGAATATGTGGGCTGAAGCAAATGCAGGTCTTTTACCATCTTTGAAGTTTGTTTAGTTGTTCATTTTTTTTTTTTATCTTGGACTGAGGCACATCTACACTTCCCTCTTGCTGACTTGGATAACTTGGGAAAACATTAATACTCTTTTAGTTAATTCTGGAAAACCATTAACTTTGGTAAAACAACTTACACAATCAGCTGGTTCACTCAACTGTTTTAACCATTTATTAAAAAAACCAAAAACAATGGTCCCCTTTGTGTTTAGATAAGTTAAGCTATCTTTGCAGTACCTATGGTCATTCCGTATATTCTCCCTTGACCTTCATGGGCACATTGCCCCTACCTGTCTCCTCTGAGACTTCTTCCAGTGTACGGGTTTTTGATTGATCACAACTTTGTGCCTACCACTTTCAGCAACAGACACAACATTTATTTTATCCAAAGTTTTTATTTCTGAAATTTTCACTCCTAATGTTTTAATAAAAGCTCTTGTAACCCTATTTTACCCTTCTGTGAATGCTACTAACAATGCACATTTATCTCATGGTGATTCCGTTGGTTCAACTAATTTGTCACAGTGATTCCTCACAAAAAGAGGAAATCAGATTATGATGACTAATGAAACAGCATTGGTGCATAAGTTTCTATTCTGCAGCTGAGAGCGCTCACTTTGTGTGAAATTTTAAAGTGAGTTTAATGATGGTGAAAGTTGCTGTCTTAGAAAAGCAATGGAGCACAGGTGTTGCATGGCCAACTGCCAGGCCATGTCACAAATTTAGCTGTATCCAGGGATGACTGCTACATTAACGAACCCATAAGTTAGTCAAGTACTCATGCAATCCACTGGAAAACATTGTGGTTTTATTGTCTTATGAGAACATCATACCTTTACATGGTGCAAAGTCATGACCTCTCTGCACTTCAGGACCTGATGTCACAGGAAGGTGACCTGGACCTTTTCAACTCTGATTGTGCAAGGAGCAAACAGCAGGGCAAAGGCTGGGAAACTATGCTTTAGTCAGATGCTGTGCCAATCTGTAGGATCTTACAGCCTGGAATAGGGTTCCTTTCTATCACAATACTGAACTTATCTCTTGCTACCCTACTCATCATGAGCTAACGTAGAAAAACTCTAGAGGTGCTGCTAATAGACCTAGTAGTGTTAGTAATAAGGTTAACATCAGCTGTAATGATGAAAGTGAGTAAAGCCCCAGAAGAAAACAAAGATCTCTTGTAGCTCTACATACAGTCAACAAAGTTCTTGGCCACAATTGTTTCACCTACTATCAATACAGTATGCACAGTAATAAAACCCTAGATGGATGATATTTGAATAGGCAAAGTGAATATCAGCACATTCAGATTTATTCTCTGCTGTATTGGGCCTGGCTGAGGGGGAGCAACCCTTATAGTGCTGTGCTTTGTATTGGTAAATAGAAAGATGTTGATAACACACCAGTGTTTTGGCTGCTTCTGAGGTACGCACACAGAATCAAGGCTGTATCTCCAACATTATCCCCTCACCAGCAGGCTAGGTGTGTGCAAGATCTTGGGAGGGGATATAACCAGGACAGGTGACTCAAACTGACTAAAAGTACATTCCATGCCGTATGATGTCTGCTCAGCAATTAAGAGAAAGAAGAAGGGGAGGGGACATTCAGGGGAGTAGGAAATGTGTCTTCTAAGAAATCGCTATGTATACTGAAGCCCAGTATACATATACATGTTCAGAAGTGACTGAACATTTCCTGGTGCTGGGAAGTAGATAATACCTGATTTTGCTTTCCTTTGCTTCCATGTCCAGCCTTTGCTTTTCCTTTATTAAATTACCTTTCTCTCAGCTCATGAGTTCTTTCAACACTAAATTTCTTCCCTTCTGTTCTCTTGAGGAAGGAGAGTGATTGAGTGTTTTGGTGGGCACCTGGTAGCCAGCCATGGTCAGCTTGCACAAAGGCCACAGTGGAGGGACTCCAAGACATGCCATATAAAGCCATACTGCCCTGCTCCTCCATTGAGTGCTTGCGGCCTGGACACATACATAAGGCCACATTTGTCTGGTGGTCAATGGTAGATGCTGTCTCTGCTATTGCATAATTTTCATGAATTTGTGGGGAGCTGTTTCTGATAATGGGGAAGGGGCTGTAATGGTGGCTCCTGTAAGAAGTTGCTTGAAACTTTCCCTGGCTCTGAGTCAGACCCACTTCTGGGGTTGAGCCAATTAGGTGCCTCCACAAACACTTTTTAAGAAGAAGAAGCCAGAAGAGGGTTCTTAGTTCTTTTCTGGAGGGTGGTGGAAAGAGTGGGATGAGAGACAAGTAACCATGTGGACCACAAGGTCAATGAGAAAAGAGAGGAGAAGATGTGCTGGAGCAGAGACTTTGCTGCATGATAAGGTGGCAACTGTCCCCTGCAACCTGTGGAGAGGAGTAGTGAAGCTGAGATTTGTTGGCAGCTCGTGAAAGACTCCATGCCAGGGGTAGTGACTGTGCCCAGAGGAGGCCATGAATTTGTGGGAGAGAGGCAATGCAGCAGAAGGTGTCCAGAATGTTGCTGGCCTCAGAGGAGTCCCATTCTGGAGGAGTTTGTGAGACGAACTTGTAGCCTTTGGGAAGGACTCATGCTGGAGATATTCATTAGGGACTGTATCCCATGGGAGGTACCCCATGCTAGAGCTGTGGAAGAATATGAGGAGTTGTTCTCCCCTGCGGAGGAAGGAGAGGCACAGACCCATCTGTGAGGGACTGACCACAACCCCCATTCTCTGCCCCTTTGTGATGGTGAGTGAGGAAGAGGCTGGGTGGCGCTTTGTTGCCAGCTGGGCCTGAACCATGACAATGGTGAAGTGAGGCAGTTGCTGCAACAGAGTCAGGAGGCTGCTGCCCTTGCAAGGTCCAGGGAATGCACTTGTTGGTCACTGTTGTCATTCCATGATCGACAGCTTGCTGCTCATCCCTCCAGCCATGATGTGGGATGGTATAGGCTGGGAGCCCGTGGCACTCTGCTGCAGCTCACAGTGGCTGCAGGAATTGAACCAGCTGCAGCAGGCAGCAAAGACCTGTCAGATGCTGTGCTGGAAGGAGGCCTAGTCCTGTGAGATGCAGGAGTAGATGGCCAAGGAGACAGTAAACCCAAGCAGGAGCTACAGGGCAGCCTACAGCTAGCTCCAGGATGTCTTCAACAAGCTCCACTGGACCCATCTACCCACATCTCTCATCTTTAGAATGTGCTGCATCTGGAGAGGAGACTTTTCATAAAGTACATCCTGGAGCAGCTCAAGGACAAGCTGCCCTCTTTCCCCTGCAAGGCCCAGTCCAAAGGCCCTCCTGGTGATGAGGGACATCAGGAGATGCAGAGATGCTCTCCTGGTGGGTACTGGAAAGAAGGCAGAAAAAGCACGCACTTAACTAAACCTACTTTTTAATTGCCAGAAATAAAAGTTGCTTTTGGCTGGAAGCACATGTAGAACCGTGTGATACAACCCTTGATTCCTTATAAGCAGTCTTAAGACTATATATATCAAGGCTCTACTTCCCAGGAAGCAGCTGGACATCACTTGCTGATGGGACATAGAGAATAAATCTTTTTGTTACCCTTTTCTTCTCTGTGCAGCTTTTGATTTATTTATTTAACTTCTTTCATCTGCACCCACAGGCTGTTTTCTTTCTTTTCATCATATTGTTTTCCTTCTTCATCCTGCTCAGGGATGAAGTGATAAGCTTGATGAGCACTTGACCACCAGTCAAGGTCAACCACCACCTTTGCACTTCTGCTAGATATGGTAAGGGAGCAGCACGGGTTGAATTTTCACTTTGACCCACAGTTGCTTTGCTTTCTTTTTGCTTGGGGCAGAGGTCATGGCTACTGTAATTGAAGTAGAATGGACAATTGGACTCCAGGAATCTGTGTATGTTAAGTCTGAGTATCAATGCTAACTGAAGCTTACTGAGCCAGCTGATGCTGGTGCATCTCCTATCAAGCTATAGCTGAACATTGCCCCCCTGCTCTCAGTGAAGTGACAGTTTTGGTCATCTGCCTCTGAACTGTGATGGGTTCTATTCCACCTGTGCCCAGTATGTTCAGAATACTGTCAGGAAAACTTAGCCCTGCATGTGGAAAGCATTAAGCACCGGAACTCTGGCTGAGGACCTTCAACACTGTTATCCTTGCAAACTTTCCTCTAAAAGGTTTTAGAAGTAAGAGTAGAGATGTTTGTAAATGAAAAGCAAAAAGTCAACCTGAGAGTTTTGGAACTGTATAAAGCAGGTTGGAGTGAAAAAAAGTTGTAGAATCAAAGCTCAGTGAATCTAGGTGAGAGCTTATGGTACTCATTTGGTAAATAATTTAGCCTAGACAGGTACGCAAATTTAGTCTTGGACCATGAAAATACTTTTGTTTGTTATTACTACGGCATTTCCAAGTGTAGAACAAATATGTCATACCATAATTTCATGAAAACTAGCCTTAGCATAGCTTTCATTTTTATGCATAGGTTTTGTGTTAGGCAGGATCCAGAAATCTTGATACAGAAAGCATGACACATGTGGAACAAGCACAAAGGGAAAATGCTGGATCTATGAAATCACATTCTTTAGCCTTCACTCTAGACCTTCCTAATGCTGTTCCATAACGTGGCCATCGTACTCTGCTATGTTTCTGTGTGCTCTGAATATGCTGTCTGTATGTGTTATTCAAGTTTTATAATTGCTTATATGGAAAAGTATTCTGAGTATAATTAGGACCTTAATGATCCTATAGAGAAATTACAGTTTGGAGATGTTCAGAATGCAGAATGTTTAATTTAGTGGAATACTCTGGCATTTCAGAATTCAGGACTGTTCCCAAACAGGCCAAAAAGTCCACTTTTTGGAAATTCCAGCCACTTTGATTTTGGAATCCAATCTGATATTATTGAAATATTTTCCTTCGCTATTGAAAACCTATTTCAAGATATATTAAAAGATATATTAACTACAGTGTATGATGAATACAATACAGGATATATATTATCATATGAAAGACAAAACATGAAACTTTAAAGTGAGTAATTAATTTAAACTTTTCTTTGATTTAATTATTTCTATTAAATTTGTTGAAGCTGATTAAATCCCATGAGCTTTCCAGTCACTTACATGGTACTCTCTTGTGGAGATAGTTCTGTTTTAAGTTTTTAGCTGGCTCTAATCATTGAAATTTACCTGTCTTTCTGCATTACAAGCTAGGGAGATGACCTTATTTTTTCTTTTTCTCCTGACAGTCCTGAAACAGCTGACAGCAGAAATGACAAGGTACTGACAGAAAAGGATTCTTTTTCCCTCTTCATTTTGATGTTACAGATTGATGTCCATTCCACTAGCGGCCTCCAAACCGTAGATCACACAGTGAACGACTTCCAAGTCAACAAGAGACATTTACAGGTTAGCAAATGTGTTCATTTTCCCCTTTGGCAATTCAGTGGGGATTCTAGCCATCTGATTCAAAGAAGCACATATGGTAAATACTTAATGGAATATAAATCTTAAAAGCACACCTTGAAATCAAATGAGATTTTCAATTGGACTCATATTCCTATTTTACAAAAGTCCTTTTGAGAATTATACCTATTATAAGCCTCTGACAGTTATTTATGATCTTGGGCATACATATACTCAAACGTTTAACCTATCCCATCTGTGTTAAATCTAGTTTTATATCAGGATACCAATGTTAACTGCTCACTGACCTACAGAAATAATTAAATTGCCTTTATTCTTCCTAGATTTTATTACCTGAACTTTAAGACAGACATCAGGATATGCATGAAAATGTCTTTTTGTTATTTCTGCAACATTATTGTATGTTTTAAAAATATTTTGAAATTTACTACACTATATTTACATCCTCATAATTACCACTGGACACAAGGGATGAATTCTGGAAGATATTTACTATGGATTTACTTTAGCCATGCAATGTAGCTCAGGTTTTATATTTCCTTAATAGATTCTAAAAATACGTTCATCTCCAGGGTGTCTGAAAGTTTTAGAGATTGGAAACTGCCCAAAAGCCCTTTGATCTTATAGATTTGAATTACTTCAGTCAGTGACACTGCTCAGACTGAAATGGTTAAAAAATAGATTCCAGACCAGTGGAAGCCAATAGCAGAATGAAGATGGTTTTCCTTTCTTATATTGGAGTTGTGTGAAAAAGGAGCAAAACTTCATGCAGTCATAATCTCTTTTAGCTCACATACCTTCTGAGACTTGTCAGAACTCAGGAGGGCACAAAGTCCAACCTTTCAGGCAGCTGCACACCCCTCAGATGCTGGTGCTGGGTGAAGTAATTGCTATTCTCCATGCTGTTTGCTACTGCCTTTTTTTCTGGATGTTGCTGCCCTCACGATTTTGCAGCAGAGTGGTTAACATGAAGGCTTCCTAATATGACTCTGGCAAAGACAGCTGGGTTAGATAAACAGCTTGTTCTGGTTTTGGGGTGCTTTTTTGTTTTGCTTTGCTTTAAAATATATGAGATGTGTGTTTCCTTAATAGACATCTAGAGGCTAAGGCAAGGAATAAAATGTCTCCCCTACAGTTCAGGAGGAGATGGTCAGTGGTCTGCTTCTCCACATTGATGTGCCCAAATCTATGGGGCTGAATGGGGTACATCCTACAGTGCTGAGGGAAATGACAGGGGTGCTCACCAAGCCACGGTCCATCATTTTTCAGCAGTCCTGGCTGACTGGAGAGTCCTATCTGATTGGAAGTCACCCATATATAAGAGAGGATTATAGGATGATCCAGGAAATTATAGACCTTTCAGGTTGACCAGTTCCTGGAAAGCTGATGGAGCAGATCATCCTATTATGCAGCACATACAGGACAACTAGGTTATCAGGCTCAGTCAGCATAGGTTTATGAAGGACAGATCCTCTTTAACAAACCTCATCTCCTTCTAAGACGTGGTGATTTGCTTGTTCGATGAAGCAAAGGCTGTGAATGTTGTCTACTTTGACTTTAGTAAGACATTTGACACCATTTCCTACAGTGTTCTCTTAGAGAAATTTGCTGTTCTTGGCTTGGATAGGCACACACTTTCCTGGGTGAAAACCAGGTTAGATGGTTGAGTCCAAAGAGCTGTTGCCAGTGGAGGTAAATCCAATTGGCGGCCGGTCACGAGTGGTGTCCCCCAGGGCTCAGTACTGGGACCACTCCTGTTTAACATCTTTATTAATGATCTGGATGAGGGGATAGGGTGCACTCTTAGTAAGTTTACAGATAGCACCAAGTTGGGTGGAAGTGTCAGTCTGCTTGAGGGTAGGGAAGAGAGCTCTAGATGGACTGGATGACTGGGCCAAGGCCAATAGCATGAGTTTCAATAAGGCCAAGTGCTGGATCCAGCAGTTGGACCACAACAACCCCCAGCAGCACTACAGGCTGGAATGTGTTCTATGGTTTGGAGGCTGCTAGTGGAATGGACAACAATCTGTAACATCAAAATGAAGAGGGGAAAAAAACCCCTTTTCTGTCAGTACCTCGTCATTTCTGCTATCATCTGTTTCACGACTGTCAAGAGAAAAAAATTAAGGTCATCTCCCTAGCTTGTAATGCAGAAAGACAGGTAAATTTCAATGATTAGAGCCAGCTAAAATCTTTCTTATTAACCACTCTGCCTTTAAATGAGTAGGATCTCAGAACGTATGTTTCCAGCATTACCAGTACTGCAGGCTCTATAATCAAATGATTAGACCTCTGTTTTTTCATAGTCACACCCGGCAAAACAGGTGAGGGTAACATGCCAGAGTATTTTCTCAATCTTCCCAGGACAAACCCAGGGAAGTCAATATGAAGAATTAGGGGAGATCCACAGTTTGACCTACTTATTTATTCTTCCTTTGCACCCTCAGCAGCCTACTAGTTAGTGGGAGGGAAAAAAAAAAGCTAATTGGATGAACAATTAATTTATCTTTCTGAAAAATATGTGAACTTGCATTGTCAGTGACACACAAAATAAACAAGCTCATCCAGACTTTTTCTCAATTGCCCGTATTTTTTTTCCCCCTTGATACTTAAATGAAATATAAATGAATATGTGTTCTCTGGCCTGGAGAAAGTGGATTCTTAGCATAGGTGTTGAGCATTCCCATGGGATGCTGAAATATAGTTTCAAATTAGAGAAAACAAAACAGTAAGGACATATGTCTAATGCCTAAGTGATACTACTAGTTGGCTGCTGTCTTGGGGGATATCTGTGTCTTAATCTTTTTTTCAAAGTTATATTTTGAGACCTATTCCCTAATTAAATATTTCTTGACACTTTCCTCCAGAAAGAATCATTTTCGATACATTAGCATTTGTATTAAAAACAACAACACTGAACAATTCTCAGCAAAATATATCCCTAATTAATTCAGTAACAAATCAGGACAAAATCAGTATTGCATGTTTGTCATAACAGTGTTCTTTCACCAACTCAATGAGATTTTTTAACGAGAAATAACTTTGCCCCCTCATCCTAAAGATAAGGTTTTAAATACCACTTTATTTATTCTATATGTATCTTTTTCAACTGTGTAAATGCATGTCTTTTCAAAATACAATGTCTTTAACTCATTCTGTTCTCCTATGAGAAGACCACTTTTTAATGAGAACAGAAGTAATACATATTGTCTACAAACTTACATTAGGTGCTTCTGTTTAACTTCTGATTCTTCACCTGAAAGTGGTAATATAATCCTTCAACTTGTCCTTCTGGTCATAGTTAGGCTACAGTTCGCAGTTTGCAGAGTCTACTTTGTGTTTCTTTCAGCACCTGACTTCTCTAAGGCAGCAAAATGACTTTTAATTAACCCTCTTTATTTAATAAGTTGTCTTGATTAGTTTAAAAGACCTTTCCTAATCTTTCTGCCCATGATTTCTCCTTTGCAATTTTCTTGAAGAGCTATTTTTAAATTAAATTCCATTTTATTTATTTTTAAAAATGTTTTAGATAGTTTCTCAACTTCCTTGCAGTTTGTATCTGATTTAAAGGTGGATTGATTTTTAATAAAAGTAAAATTATTTTTGAAATTGAGGTCTAAGGATGATAAACACAGTACTTCTTTGGATTCATGAAACCTCATTTCATGTGAGAATATATTCTTAGCTTCACTGTCACATTTTCACAATGAAAGTGTGAAGGACAAAATTCTTAAAAATGAAATGTCTAATATGACAGTTTTGCCACGTTACCCCTACTGTTTTTAATTTAATAACTATTTTTAACTTATCAATTTTTTTTTTTTGTTAGATTCATACTTTCTGAAGAGTTGTTTACTGTGTCAGATTTTTCTTGACCAATTCTGGATGCTTTCAGAGTACACTTTATAAGTATGTGATGACTCCTTCTCATTTTTATAAGACCTATATGTATTTCTTGACAGTTCAAATTATAACCTTATAGTAACTTTTACTTATTTACAAGTTTAGTCCTTTAACAATAGTGGTTTATTTTTTGTCAGGTAAATAATCATCGGGAAAGTCTTCACATACACTGTACAGACTTTCCTATGTGTGGGTTTCAAAAAGTTAAGGAAGAAATGTTAATGTTACACTTTTTTTTTTTAAAAGGTGATTTAAGTTTTGAACAATTAAATCCTAGAATCATAGAATCATAGATTGGTAGGGTTGGAAGGGACCTTTAGAGATCATCTAGTCCGAACCCTCTCCAGAATCAGGTCAACCTAGATCAGGTCTCATAAACTCTCATTTTTAAGCTTCTTGATATGATTTTTCTTTCAAATTTATAATACTTTCCTCTTACATGCTATATGCAGATGAAACTTACAGGAAAATTTGAAAGAGGGTAGGAAGTTAGTAAATATGTCTCAAGCACAAATTCAACTTTTTTAACAATAGGGAAATGGATATAGGGAATAGGTGGTTGATCTATGCGATTTAGAAAGTGAACACCAGCATAAATTGAAGTGATGATAGCATCACCTTGCAAAGTTTTAGAGAGAGAAAAGATAGCATGTCATATTGCAAGACTACAGTCATATCACTTACACAGGGACAGGAAATTCACTTCCATATAACCCCCTAATGCAATGCAACCTCTGTAATAGAGATCTATTGGAAAATCAGACAGAGAAAATCTGTGACTAATTACTCAGTGAAACAAAATAAAACAACCTTACTTTGCTCACACTTATGCCTCTTTATATTACATTTTATGTAAGAAATGAAAAGAGATTTTGTTAAGCTCTTGTGCAAGGAGTTTTCTTTTTTTAATGAAGTTTAATTTTAGAGGAGTATCTGTGCCAAAAATGCCATTAGAGGGATACATCATGAGGTTTCTGGCTAATCATAAATAATTAACACAGCTGAAAGAGTGGAGATCAAGTAATCTGTGTGTGAAGAAAACTGCACCCAGTTGATTCAGAATCAAGAAAGTCTGCAAGTGAATTTGAAGAAATGATGCTCTATTCATGGGTGTTCAGGGACAAAGAGATAAACTTCCTCAGATAAATTATTCATGATCAATTATTTGCTCAGCTTCAGTCTGAGTACATCTAGTGACAAAATTAGATTTTAATCACATATTTCTTTAAATCCCAAATGAGGCATTCAGCATTCAGAGACAGTAAAATCTGTCGGCTTCTCAGTGTTTAGGGGCAGATTCTGCAGCACTGAAGACGCTAGGCCTATTTTTAAGTGATTTCAATTAGAGTAGGGTCGAACCACTGGGACTTTATGATATTCTCTGTGTTCCGCTACATTTGCACCACTATAACTTCTTCCTCCAATTGAGTTTCTCATGATTTAGAGGAGAAAGTGCACAAGCAACTAGGGGAAAACTTTTGTGTATGTATCTGTGTGTGTGTTAACAAATAAGTAAGAGGGCTTTATTAGCTCCAACTAATTAATCAACTGGTTTATAATATGAACAGTATGGGAAGGTTCTTAAACTTTCATAAGTTAATGACACTCTTGACTGCTATGGGGCGATGGTAATTTTCTTGAGTTCATGTTCTGATATTAACTGAGGTTTTTATTTCTTTTTTTTTTTGTCATTAAAGTATAATTGACTGGAGAGAGAGTCAAGCTAGTCAATGGAATCTCATGATGTCATCTTTCTTCCTAATTCAGAGAATAGTAGCCAATTGCAATAGCTATGATAAGCTTTAATTCAAATGCTATCTCTTTCAAGATTTTCATGATTAACAGTATTGGTTTATTCCTGGTCAGTGTACACACTGTGTATGTATTAGCTGTCCTTCTCCAATGCAGGCAGCTATTTGCCTGAATCAAGCTTCAATGCAGCTGTAAGAGGGCATGTTTTTCTAATGGCAGAAACACAAGCCACTTGTAGCCATTTGGCAACAAGTTGTATTGAAATTACAAATAGCTCTTTAAATAGGAATATGCCCACTTCCTCTGCAGTTGTTCTCTGAAAAGACTGCTGTCCAGTTTTGAAGGTAATATTGCCCTTTAGTTGAATATTAGAGGTTGAAGCTTGTATGACTGTGATTCTTTTTTTCCATGATTACTGAATGGATCACACTATGTTACTTTCTGGGTACATACTTCGGCACTACAAGAGAGCGAACAGTATAAATATCTATGCAAATATAAACGATATGAAAATTTAGCAGCAGTAATATCAAATTCTAAGTCTACTATAGGTCTAAAATTGCCTTCACTTGTAATTTATGAAACACTCATATCAACTATTAAAAGAACAACCAATTATGTGCTTATTCTTTAATCATGGATGTTTGGAAATTTTTCTGTCCTTTGAATAATGACATGTTAAACTATATTTTTATTTAAATAGTCTAGCTGCCAGGAACTTATAGCTAATGCCAGACATGATTTATCACTCACCTTTACATGTCACCTTCCAGCTGTGCCCTAAATCATCTCCATTGACTTAAGCTACCCTTCCAAACTTGAACACAGCTTCAAATGCAAATGTACAGATTTATATAAATACATAAATAAAAAATTATACATACACATTTATGTATAAATACATATATGCATGCACATATGGATGCAGTATGCACTTCTGTGTGCAAAAGCATAATACAATACACACCAAAACAATGTTTAACCTTTATTAAGATTATGAAATGAAGCAAGAAAAAGTAGGGAAATCCAAATTTAGGTAGATCTGTAACTGAAGTTTTGCCTTAAAACAATCTCTTTTTGGCCAAATCACTCTTGTCTTTTCTTTTTTTTTGTCTTCTCCAAGAAGAACTGTCTTATCTGGTATGCTCGAAGATCTTAGGGAACGACTGTTCCATATTTTGTGTTTCTCTCAGAGCTTGTTTACTACGTACTGTTAAAATCTTGCTCTAACAATAGTTACTAATTTGTTCAGGACTCATTCTGTGACACACATTATTAGACTCTTCAGACATCAGTTGCTTTATTTTCACAAAATATCTCCATAGTGAAAGGCTGACATTATCCAATTTTAGCAGTACTGAACTGAAGCATGGTAATATTGATCCTAATGATTACCCACTAATTTTAGCAAATCCACTTTATGTATTCTCTTTGCTCACTTTTCAGAGTTCTGTGATTGCTGTGGCATTTCTCCTGCTCAGAGCATGCTGTGCCTCCTGCTGATTGAAAGTACAGCTATTAACACGCAAAACTTCAGCAAATGAGGATCCAAATCTCAAGCTGAAAAAAAAAAGTGGGTTGAAATTCATTTCTATTTAGCTATTTAATATTAAGGCATCTAGTCTGAAATAGCTGTCTAAACTTCTTTTTCCGATTAATAGAGTGTCGGGCAGCTGAAGAGAGCCATTGCCTCCTCCATCAGTTAGAAAACAGCTTAAGAACAGGATGGAATGTCTTATGGACTATCTCATGTCTTTTTGCACTGGCAGAGAAAAATTGCCTTGCTTGTAGACTGAGGCTAGGTAAGAGGAATCTCATTTTTTGAGAAGGCAAAGGCTGAGGTCTGAAAGTTAGATGTTTGGTCTAAATTAGTCCACTTTAGTCAGGAGAGATAAGATCTTTCAGAAGATGATTCATGCCATTCAAAGCCCTCCTAAAAGAGATTCGAACTATCACCCACTAGAAATGCCTGTCTCCTTCCATTGATTACAGAAACTTTAGACATCTAAATTTAAGAAAGGTGAATAAAAAATTTAGTGCTTTCCCTTGATAACTGTGGTTGTAGTGACTTGTTTAATATGCAGGAATTCTGACAAAGAAATAAAATGCCTTTCTTCCTAGCACTATACAGCTTGGAGAACAACTTTCCTCTTTATTCAGACAACCTTCATTGCGGTGGTTACTAAATTCATAGTGTTTATACCTCTAACCACAAATTAAGAGCCTGAATATGTGTAGAATTTCCTGAACTTTTAAAAACTTTTTTTTTAGGGGGAGGGATGTGTGTGTTTTTAAAAACACTCAATTATTGGGCAATGTAATGCTCTGTGATATGCATGGCCTGGAGAGCAGCATCTCACAGGAAGGTGTCAGTTACTGAAAAAAAACCAGGAACCTTTTCTATTTAGGCCTAGCACAAATAGCACAAATTTCTTCTTTAATGTCCACATTGGACCTTCATAAATATTTGTAAGCCTATTGCCTACTTTTTATGTTGTAGCTAACAAATTCTTTTTGCACTTAACTTGGCTTACATTATGGATGATTTCGAAGTATTTGATCAAAAACGAGACAGACTCTCACATAAGGTCATAATCTATGAACCTGGTAATCTAGGCATATAAGTTTCAAAGACCATACAGAGGGCTAGTATCAGAAAAGTCAGAAGGAAAAAAGGCTAACGGTTCTCTTTAACATATGCAGGAAGATATTCAGGAGAATTTTTGAATGAAAATGGTTCCCTCAGGGAGTTTGTCACATTGGCATAACTGAGAGTAAAGCTATGGCTCCACAGTGTGTCATATTTGCCTTATCCACCTAGAGGGGAATTTCAACATTCACAAAAGTGAAGTGCTTTTTCTATAGTATCTATATATGACAAGCTTATCTTGTTCTGGTTGAATGATTCCTTCATTTATTTCAGTCAGCAATTTATTAAACATCTCACTTTTATTAAATTGTCTACAGAAGAGTTCCCTGTTAACAGCTTCCGAGAGAGCAGTCAGTGTGAAATGTACTTTACTGAAATACATCAGAGGATCTGATGCCTAAGTGTCCTATGACTGGGTGTCAGCACTCAGGGAGACAGTTTCCATATATTTCTGTTAATTTAACTCTTCAGTTAATATTGACTCTCTTCTCTATTCGCCAGTCCTGGTGTCCTCACTTTGCCTCAGTCTCCTCCTGTCACCCAGCTTCCTTTCCCACCTCCACCAGCTTCACATTTGATCTCTTTTTCTCCCTTGCTACCTGCTTCACCTCCTCCAGACTCGTTTAAAATGACCAAAATCTGTACTTGAGGTGAAAAAAAACAAGTCACTTTGAGGTAGACATCTAACGTGAATTTTCACTCTAAAAATTAATTCAGGTGAAAGCAAGGGGGTGATCCATGGAAAAGCACATGAAAATAGTAGTCTTTCATTAGGTGTTGTATAATCCTGCATAATCATATAGAGTATATGTAATACTAACACCACCTTAACAAAGAGTTCATTAAAAAACTGGCATTTCTGAAAAGGCTTTTTATCATTTTTTGTGCCCAGACAAATCACTGACTGAAGTATTTGGATAGCTGATCAGCTGCAATTGTAAAAGATTTTTCTGTAATCTTGAATACTATGCTATTATTTTTAAAAAGTAATTTTAAATATTTTTCAAATCATTCAGTTGCACACACCATTGCACTGCTTTTGATTTTGGTTATATTATCCCTATGCTCAGTTCCTTACATCTTTCTTGCTCTGACTCAAATTTCATGGGTTTATCCCACCATCCATATAATATTTATGCATAATAACAATAAATCACTTGCTTTTTTTCTTCTTCTCTAACTGCTAGAAATTTTCTTTCAAAATTAAAATTGCCATATACACAGGACTGAGCAGTACTTAATACTCAGCAGTACTGAGTCAGGGTTCATTTCCCAGAAAGATCAGACTTTCCAAATAGGACCATTTAAGTAAAGAAGAACATTTAGTTAATTTTAGAGTTTTATTTGCCTCCCTCTACCCTGTGCCTTGTGTACATTTACTTAGATGATAAGCAGGGTTTTAAAAGTAGACGGATGGAAAAAATTAGCACAAGTGGCATTTTCAAAAGCTCTCTAAAATGATCCTAGTATTTTTATTTCTATTGTGTTTTTTATCTCTATAGTATCTGACATTTTCAGGGTGCAGAATGATAAACAATTTTACCAGGTCTCAGTCAATATGACCTTCTTTGCTTACATGGTGGAATGAAGCCACCTGAACTCATGTCTGCAGAATTTTCCGACTCTGTTTTATCATTTAACATGTACATGTTGAGTTTTGCTACTAATAGAATTAAAAATAAAGAAGAGATTAGCTGTAAGAGCTAGCTTCGTACCAGCAAAATATAGCCCCCATATTTTGAAATTGCTTTCTCAGCTACTCAAAATAAATTAGTTCATTTCTCTGATTTTCTAGAGCTGAACCATTCAGTGCACTTTGAATACTCATACCTCTGAAAAACATATGGCAAGTAAAGAAACAATCACAAAGGTGTTGAAAAGCAATGCCTGAGAAAACAGTTTTACAAACAAATCATCTTGAACTTTACAGACATTATAACAGTATAACATGAAATGTGTACTATAAGGCTGCAAAAGCAAATTTTTAGTTTCCTGAATCCTGCTGCATCATGGTGCATGAGCAGTAGCAGCTGCAACAGGACCATTCCCTTGTGAGCACTGAGTGATATGCACCTTTGCTTGGACATGATGGAAGAAAGAAAAAGGGATCTCAAGTGAGGAAACTGATAAACAGATATACACATACAACAGTTTCCTTCCCATTCTAATGTTTCAGCCTACCTTCTTCTAGGAGCAGAGGTGAAAGATGATGATATTAAAGAAACAAAGATTTGAAAATAATATAGAAAGCTTATTTTCTTTATTTTATTTTTGAGGCATAGGCTATCTAGAATAAATCCCTTCTGGTTCTTGTAGTAAGAGATTGCTTTTTCTAAGAATAGTCAGATACAGTCAGAAATCAAATGAGCTCTTGCACAATAGTGAAGGAGCCTCTTGGGAAACTCCTTTTGGGTTCACACACTTGGTGAGAGAAGAGTAGTAACCCTGTCTTGGGAGTGGTTTTTCTCTGAGAAATATAAATGCTTGGAGTTTTCTTGCAGTCTCTTTCTTCAAAGTAGAAATACATTTGTTTTGTAATACTGAAATTCAATGATCGAGAAAGAAAGTGCAGAGTAAGAAAACAATAACATTCTTTTAACATTTGCTACCTCCAACATGAAATATCAAATGACACTCTGATTTGGCTTGACAGTTGTATCTGTATGACTTCCATTAAATGGTTTTTTCAGAGCTTTGTAAGACCCTGCCACAAACTGCTCTTAAAGTATAATCAAGAATGTATTGCACAAAACTGTGGTATGAGCAGTGGAAAAAGAGAAGTGCCACCTTAAACCAAGGCTTCTGCCAAATAGATCCTTCAATCTTTTCAAATTTCCACAACTGTAAGTAAGTCTATTTATAGAATCTGAATACACATTTTTCTTACATTAAGGTAAACAAAGATTTGCATCACTTTATGGACTCAAGTATATAATCAGCTTATGACATGAAGCTTCATAATTATTCTTTGTGATAACTTAGAAACAATAAAAAAATGCTGCTTGAAGCTTGTGATTAGTTCTTGATAAAGAGTAGAAAAGGGCATATAAACATATTGGGATTGATAATATTGTGGGACACAATGTGCTGAAATCTGGGGATGCTAAGAACAAGCAAGCAATAAATCAAATTAATTACATGAGAGGTCAAAAAATGTTTGGTCAAAAGAATTTAATGAAAAAAAGAATCAACAACCAGAGATCAGTAAAGACTTTTCTCTACAGAACTGAAGCTTTTTTTCCACTGAATCTTTTTTTTTTCTGAAGTATTTTTCTCATGCAACGTTAATGTTTGTTTCTTGTACAAAGTGGATTCCCAAGTCAAGTTTGCTTTGTTGAGAAAATCCTTGCATCAACCTTCAGATGAATGAATCAGAAATCTGTTATTTCAAATGTGGAAGTAAAAGTTCTGATTGTAAATGTAGAGTCTATAAGAAAAAGATTTTAAATATCCAAGATATTCGGGACACAAGCACAAATATTATTTTCTCGCTTTATTTATTCTGTGCCAGCAAGCTTAATTTTATTTTATATTCTGTATTCCACAACTGTTGTGAATTTTCAAAAGCCTCATCTTCAGAAATTTTTGTTGTCTGCAAATCCTCAGCTTTTCTTAAAGTGCATTTTTCAAATCTGGTCATCAGAACTTTAGGGGGAAAAATACCCACAAATCCTAAAAAATGCTGGAGAAGACTTTCAGCATTCAGAAACCTACATGGTAAATGACGTGTTCACTAAGTACCTGTGGTTTTACTGCATGATTTATGTTCATACTAAAACTTTGAGAATATAGTGTTGGAGGTATCCAAAGGTTTGCTTTACTAAGATTAAAGATAAAGAGATTTTAAGTGTTTGTGTGATTTAAAGAAATCTTGGCATAAGGCCATCATGTACGTTTTGACTGTGGGACTGCTTGGAGAAGAATTTTTTTTAATTTCTCTTCAAACTTTTGTCTCTGTAGGGAAAGATTGGGAGAATTTGTTTACAGTGGCGATCTTTTGCTAGAATTGGAAACTAAGAATAGGGGCCCAACACTTCACATAAGTCCAAAATACACGTAAAGGCCTTCTTTGACAGTATCCAAGCCTCTCTTTTATTGTGTCACTCTATAAACTTTGTTACTTTCATGATTTTTCCTATATAGCCATTTGTTCCACATTCTCCTCTCCCTAGGGACTATGCTTCAATTCACTGATAGCAATCACTCTGTGTGGACATGAACAATTTTTTTGTCACTTTCTAAACTTCATCACAAAATTATTTTCTATTAGAAGAGCAGTCTCTGCTTCCCAGACAATTGGACCCAAACTGGGAACATTGCTTGAGGCTGAAAGTGGGTATAAAACAGTACTAGGTCTTTTGTCTTTGCAACTTAGGGGACAAAGTGACATAAAAACAACGAATGCCCTACCTGTTCACCTATATGATGGGAGTTGAGCTTAGATAACAGATAACTGCACTGGACTCAGTCTCAAGTGAACATTGTGAAATTAACATGAGCCACTACATCAGTTGTCAGCTTAGTCTTTGTTCCAGCAATTGACAGATATGAGCAGCTACTCATATTTTTTTCACACCCCAAGGGCGTGTGATTACATGGTGTCCACACACAATAAGATGCGATGTACCACTGGGAATAGTTTCCTCTGCACAAAACTTGCAACAGCCATGAGAAGTCATTACTGATGTGGCTACACAGTGATATGAACAGAATATGGGTACCTTGGGAGCTGAGCACAGCTTGAGAGAAGCCCACGTGAGAAAAAGATACTGCTGTTTTCTCATTGTGACAATGCATCTCACTTGCAAGAAAACACTTTGCGTGGTACAGAAAATGGGAGTCCTGACCACTTTGGTCATTAAAGAAGCTGTAATAAATTATGAAGTGACTTTACAAAGAATAGGAATCTGTGGCCTTGTGTTCTGAGAAAACCTATCTGGAAAAATTATATCCTTCCTAGTAAAATTACTCCTGTAGTTTTAATTGCCCAGAACATTCTGTTTATTTCTACTCTTCATTATTCTGTATCGCTCTTGAATATTGCCAACTTCCATACTCTCATTCAGAAGTATATGTGTTTCACTGGTGAAAGGTGAAGTGATTCCCATATATATTAAGGAGGTTTATTATGTTTTTCTCCAGTAGATTACAGAATCCATCAAAACCAAATATTTTCTCCCAGGGAAGATACTCACAAACTATAATTAAGTCACCTTTCGATTTTCTGGATTTTTTTTTTTTTTTTTTTAGAAGTTACGCTGACTCCTTTAAGTCTCTTAGTAAGGTCATTTCTTCAACTCTTGACTATAATTGTGAGAGCTCTTTTCCTTATGCTTTCAGATATCCTAGTATCTTTTTTAAAAAGAAGAAATACAACAGAACCAAGTCTATATTTTATGACCTCAATGTCAGCAGTTACATTAGAACCATATCACAGGATCACAGAATGATGGGGGTTGAAAGGGACCTCCAGAAATCATCTAGTTCAACTCTGTGCTAAAGCCTAGAGCAGGTTACACAGGAATGTATTTTCTCAAAGTTAAGCCCAGCAATACATCATACAATGATAAAATAATTTCTCAAATCCCACTCCAAACGTTATGTTCAGGTACTAAATTTCAGTGACTCAAAGTGTTTTAGAAGTTCTATCTTCCAGGTGACCATATCTTACTCTGTAGGCACTGGCAGTGTTCTTAGCTCTTCAGTACATGTTTTACAGGCATGAGGAAGCCTGGCTTGTTGAGAAACCGTGAATCCTTTGTCAAATTGATTTGTCATTATTAGTGTGACACTGCAGTCTAACTGTCATCCACTTATGTTGTGAACTGTAGTTTTACATCTGCATATGGGTGAAAATGTTAGTTCTACATATCAACTCATGTGTACCTCCTCTAGGACCATCTCTGATAATGATTGGTCACTAACATATTATTTGAAATCTACTACTTAATTAATTTAGCATGTACCTGGATAATACTGTGTAGTGCTTATTTTAAATAAAAATGTCATGAAGTTCTAAACCAAATATCTTTCACAAGTCTAAATCTATTATACCTAAACAGTTCTTTTAGTATCCAGACTTGTAATTTAACCAAGGAATTAAGTCATATTTGTCTGATAATAAACCCACCTTAACAAAGATGAATGATAATACATTAATAGAACAAAAATGTTTTTCAAAAGTGTATCACACAAGGAATAGTAGTCAATGAAAACAGTACTGGTCTCAGTACCAGTTGTATGTCCGCAAAAACCAAATAGCTATTACCAGCAAATATAGACTGAGCACAAAGGTAAATCTCTCCTTGAGGAAACTTCAGCTCTGACAGGATGAAATGAGATTAAAGATAGACAGAAGGAGCTAGATTGACAGGACTGAATTAAGCTCTTTACTTCAAACACCTAAGGGTTTCTAAAATTCATGTGCCAGTAGCATTTCTAAGACCTTATTCAGCCAGTGTCTAAGCCTGTAAAAGTCTGTAACTGCTAGAATGCTGATCCCCAGAGGGACTGATCCTGCTAGCTTTTAATTAACTGAGAGTAATAGAAATGGTGAGTGCTTCAGATCCAAGACCTTAAAATCCTCTGTGAATCTTGGCCCAAATGCTTAGATTTCAACAGCTATATCTGTACATATCACTAAACAAGCTGGGGCATTGTTGACTATCTCAGGGTCTATCTCACTCCTATGTGTAAGTCAAACTTGTGTAATGTGCAAGTGGGGAGTTTCGTAGAATATCTCACTGGAAATCTCAGGCAAGGACCCTAGTCCTCCCAAAACAGTCAGAAGAAACTGGTGATGCAGTGCAGCAATGCAGAAAAGACAGATTTAAAGCATTCCGATTTCAAAATGTTCAGTTTTCTACACAATTTCAAGTGGAGTCTGCAAGGCTGGTTTGAACTTGAGTCTACCAAAGGAGACTCCCAAAATACAGGCTGTAAGGTTGTTCTCAGCCTTGCTTGGTTTCCGCCAAAATTCAGTTATTTTTTCATATTAGAAGCACTTCTACAGGGATGAAGGAAGTATTCCTCTCTTGAAAACAGAAGACCTTCCTACAGAGACCAGGGCTTGGTATAGACATTTGTATAGGCACAGGTTAAAATTGGTACCAAAGATTAGAAAACTAAACCTGGTCTGCTCACATTCCACAGCATTCCAACAACTGAATGCTTACTGAAGGGAAAAGCCACATCACTTTTATTTTAGAAGAAGAAGAAGAAAAAGATTGCAATCTCAACTCTAGGGGAGAGTTTCTAGCTGCAGATCCCAAGCAGAGGGAAGTATATCCTCCTTTTCTGGAATTAAGCATATAACTCATCCTCTCTTTGACATTTCCTGCAGATGAGCTTAGGCAGCTCCCTTCTGCAAAGTAGATTCCTTTTTTAGATCATCCCTTTTATGGGGCAGTCCAATTTCTTAATCTGTGGCTGTGTTTCTAGTCACTTGCAAGACATCTAATGCCTAGGCTTAGTCATACTTTTGCTCTCTCCCTTATGAAGCTAATCTTAGCCACAACGGCAAGTCCTGGATAAAATATCTCAGGTAACTAAAAAATAGTGCTGTTAGACTTTCAGCTACTTTGTTGACCTGGAAGCAAGTGCTAACAGTTTTCAGCAGCAATAGAACTGGTGTGTTGCCTGTCGCAACATCTCATTTTTTACTAGAAAAAGACTGCATTCAAGCAAAGCACAGCTCTGAGCCTCCAAGTCCCTACTCATTTCCTGAGATCTGAGAAAAACTGTCCAAAGAATAGACAGCTAGTAAGAGGTAGTAATAACAATAACATAACCATCAACATTGTTCATTGCTACTGTTAAATGATAACAGTGTTGATTTTGTTGTGATTGTTGTCCTTATTGTGATGTCTTTATTAAGTGCTTTGTGTCATGTAGTTCCCAGCCAGGAGTGCTTCTGCTGGATGGTGTATCTGCATGCCATAAACACACATCCTTTAGGCAGCTAGAGTAAAACAAGGACAGGATAACAGGCATACACAACAACAAACACAAGAAAGCCCAAAGTGACTATGTGATAATTCTGATTAGTGTTGTAAGTGGAATTCACTGCATACAGCCTGTTCTATTGTTGTCATCAATTCCACTAGTACTATGGCATCAGAGTAGGTTTTAAGTAGCTATGGAGAATGGTACTGTGATCCTGTAAAAGGAGAACATTGATCTGTGCTTACATCAGAGACAATTAGCTCAAACACATGGAGCTGTAACTATGACATGGATCAACACCAGGACACAGTAAGACATTCAGTTTGAAGAAGTAGATTCTCACAATTATCGGAATAACAAGGGCTGATGTACCAACTTGACATATTAGGTTCCTTCTAGTATGTGCATATATGTTCATATTCACAGAAATTCTGCATCAAGAAAAATCTATGGAACAGTTTCTCTAAGGCTAAGATAAAGATAATGCAGGTGAAACCAAGAATTACTCAGATAAAGGTCAAGTAAAATTGCATGACAGTTTACAGGAAACTTTCTGTTAAAGGTAGCATGTAGGTATACTCCTCTGTAAATAGCTTATGAGAAAAAGAATCTTCTATAACATAAAATTTCCCTGTTCTTGTACTTTTTCTTTTGAATGGCAGTAAATGCTATTCTCTGTCACTTTTCCTTCTGCCACATTTTGATGATTCTGCTTAGTACCTTAGCTTGGGAGAAGAGCTTTGCCAGCATCTCAAGTGAGGAGTGGAAATGTGGGTTCCAGTCTACTCAGACAACAATCGTTCTATTTAGGAAAAACAATTGAAGCCAAGAACTCCTTGTTTTTTTCCCCATAACACTAAATTCACAAAATATTTTTTGTGAACTCTGAGAAAAGGGAAAAGGGGAAAGAGAGAAAATAAATCAATTAATAGCTCTTATGGCCATATAGGGAGGCCCTGCTGTGCTTAGGTGGGGGAACATCACATGACTTGAAATTTCTGTTTGATTTTCTGAAAATGAACTTAGAATGCCTTATGAAAGACTAGAGTTTATGCGTTTGAAATGTCATGATCTGGAACAAAGTAAGTAAGGTGTTATTAAGAAAAATTTAAACACTTCACAGGTGCAGGGTAGTGAGTGTATTTGGAAGATTTAGGTTAACAATGAGACTAAGCCCAAAGCAAGAGAGATATTCTGTGAAACATGAGCCACTAAGCATGGTGTAAGGATGAAAAATACTCCAGTGTATCCCACAGATCCTAAACATCCATAAATCCAGATAATGTTTAGAGAAATGTGGAAAACAGAGCATATATTATTTTGTCTGTTTCTCAAATTGTTAAATATAAAGTCTTCTGGCTCTGTTGTTTTGGGTTTGTTTATAATACCATATATTCAATATAGTTTTAAGTACTTTTACAGGTCTGTGTGCAATATGCTTCAGCTTTTGCAGAGTCCACATCCATAGGATTTGATTGCCAGGAGGTTCTGACAGAAATTGTCAAAACAGGTCAATGCCATTCTGACTTTTATCAGAAGTAGTGTGACCAGGAGGACCAAGGAAGTGAGGTCATCAAGACCACTGGTGAGGCCGCACCTCAGATACTGTGTTCAGCTTGGGCCCCTCACTACAAGAAGTTGAGGTGCTGGAGCTTGTCCAGAGATTAGAAATGAAGCTTGTTTGTGTAAAATACTGTGACTGTTTCAAAATTAGCTTGACTTATCTTAGAAGATACCCTAAATTTGTATCTAAAAGGAAATAAATTAAAACTGGACTTGATCTTCTGTTACACACAGACACACCTTCCATATTGAAAGCACAGCATTGTGCACACATAGATGTTAGGTGTGTTAAAATGCAGTCTCACATTTTTTCCTATGTTTGTGGCCTGTTCATGTAATTTGGAAAAGTCTCAACCCCAGGTGTAAGCCTGAAGGCAGGATCCAATTGTTGACATCTGTTGGGGAACAGAGAGAAGGGCAATCTATAGGTCCTGAGAGCTTCAGAGAGAAAGACATACCGCTGAGGGAGGGTGTGTGCTGCCAGCATGCACTGGCACACACACACAGAGATCCCTGCAGCATCATACATTGTCTGCATGCATATGAGATACACTTCAGGCTGTGATGGCTTGGAAAAGAAGACCACTGTAAAGTTGAGCGGAGCACAGCATTTGTATTCCTCATTCACAATGAATGGACAAGAGGACATGTACAGTATTAGGATGAGAGGTCTGCCAAGTCTCTGAGGTGGGAATTCTAATCAAAGACTGACTCACTGCATAACTTCTTGTGAAAGGTAGCCAGAAGAGTTGAGAGAGGACAAGGAGCATGCATCCAAATGGCTCAGAACAGCAATACAGAGCAAGGGGCAAAAAGAACAGCTGTTGAGGCTGAGATCCTCTAAACAACAGCCTCGGACAGAAAATCTGGTGCTCCTTTTCCAGCAATGCTTCAGATCATATTGCTAATAGAGTCCCAGGAAACTATACATCACTTAGGAACAATAGCAGGTGATTGTGCCAAACAGTTGAGTTTCTCTGAGGCTGAGCAACAAACTGAGTAGTGAATAACCCAGGAAGGAGAAGGGCATTCTGCCAACATGCTGACAGCTGTAGGAAGAGGACAGACTGATAATGAACAAAGCCCAGGAGTGACAATGTTCTCTTCTTTCCATTATTTTGGTTTTCCAAATTGCTTGTTTCTTTTGTCTTCCCTCACTCCACAAAAGTCTAGTACTCCAGCTCCTTTAGATAAAGACATGGCGGGAGAAGTCCTGATCATTTTAGAGTGCTCAAGTGATATATTTTCCCAGACACCTGAGAGAGGTGCCATTTGGTGGCATTTAAATACTTTTTAGCAGGAGCATAGCGAGTATATCCTTGTCCTTTTTTGTCATGCCTGGCAGAAAGGTCATAACACATGGCATTTGAAATTCTCAGAGAAAAGGTATTGTGTAACCAAAAACTAAGTTAGCATTTAGTTCCGTATGATGCAATCTAGCCTAATGCTTGTGTTCTGATGTTTCAATATGCGGGACAAGACTTTGTTTCCATCCAAGCACTCAGATTCCATGGAATGCAAAATCTGACTTTGTAAGATCAGTGGTGAACTTGCTAAAATTAAAAGTGTGGATTTATTAGTGAGATTAAACCAAAATCGTGTAATAGCAGAGACAAGTTCACAAGAATAAGATGAACATTAGCAAAAATCAGTTGAGTTCAGAGCCATGTGCTGGGATCACAGTTCAGTAAAGTTCTGCTCTATGCCATGAAAAAAGTAGCAGCGCAACGCATTGCATTTAAGAAATATATTTTTGTGTAGCACAGAATGACATCAAATTGCACCTGTCAGGAGTCTGAGATTCTGATATAACTTAAATCATGATTTCCTAATGGCCAAGTCCTGAGCTGCGAGGAACACCTGCCAACATGACTAATAGTGAGGATAAAAAGCCTTTGGTAGCAAGTCCCTTGAGAAGCAGATAATAATATATGTGCCCTGAACTGTTCAATAAGCTCTTAGCCTGAGGTATTTCCAGTATGCAAAGAAAAGAAAGCTTACTTTTAATTTTTTTGTGCTGTCCCCCTTTATCTTGATACATTTGTTCCATTTTCCTCAAAGAGGGTCTCAATTAGTTTAACAGAAGTTTTCTTTTCTAAAATCAAATCCAGTTCTCTGTGGAAGCCTTTGATGGGAGTTTCCATATGAAGAGGGATTAAAGAAGTGTGGTCTAATTATTATGGAAAGAACAAGTACAGGAGAAGATATAACAAATTTGGAACATATAATATTTTCTACTGTGGAGAAGGTCAGTCAGGCTTTCTTGATTATCCTTTACAAAGCAGAACAATAAAACACTCCATAAATTAAAACCGCACAGATCCAATTATGTATACACACAAATTCTTACAAAAGAAATCTCATTTCACGCAATACATGACTACATGAATTTACTTGCACAATAAGGAAAGTTTGTTGTGGTAAAAAAAATTCCACAGTCTCAGAACTGTGTATCCTAGATGGACCTGTTTCTAAAATGACAATCTTGTAAACAAGAGGGATGACAGGCAAAGGTAATATTAGGTTAGAACTTGTAAGATTGCAGAGACAGCCATATCAACAGCTCTTCTTTTTCTCTTTTGTGCCCTCTACTTCAAATATTACACATTATTGGTATATTTTTAGTGACTGAAAAAAAATTGACTGCAATTATTGTTGAGGTCACAACAAGCCCCAGCAGGACTAGCAGCATTTCACAGGACGTTGCTACTGCTTCAAATCAGATAAGACATCTCTAAAGTTTGGCGAATCCTGGCCACTTCTTTGGATGTAGTTGAAGGATTCTGCTACTGACACACAGTGAACTGACAAATATACATCTATCGTGAGAACAAAATTCTGGCAGTCATGTTCACGTGATACCACCGCTTCTCATCATGTGATGAAAAGTGCACCATTGGATTGTTACCTGTTTGCACGCAGCAATGCAGGACATGAAGTGCCAGAGACAATCAAACCACAGGGATCAAAACCCGTCTGGATGTGTTCCTGTGCCATCTGATCTAGCTGAACCTGCTTTAGCAGGGAGTTCAACTCCTGCTAAACTCTCTTCCAACTCCTACCATTCTGTGATTCTGTGTGATTCTGTGATCCTTCCGAACCTGATAGCCATGAATGTTCAACTAGATTGTGAAGATGTACAAATGAATGGCATTCTCAATCTCTTCAAGAAGTGTGAAGTGTCATAAAAAGGAATGTTATCTTTTCTTGTTGAGGATATATTGGGTCATAGGGAAGGAAGGCAGCAGAGCAGCAGCTTGCAAACTGAATGGTTCTTTCTATCTAAGGAAAGGTTATAGAATGATCACTAAAGGACTTTCTAAGAACAGTCCAAACAAACAAATTTTGTGGGGAATTATATCTGATTTTTTTTTGTGCAGCATGAGAGTACAAAAGATATTTTGCAGAGACTTTTCCTCTGAATTCATCCCTGAAGGCCACTTCTGCATTAAATTGTCTTTAAATCTGTTGTAATTTATTACAGATGTGTTGTGGATCTTCAGGTCTTGGCCATTCTCTATATTAATGATACGGAGATTAAGATGACTTTCAGATGTGCAGGGCACACTGTGCTTAATAAAAAATGCAATGTACATAAACTCTGCACCTGGCTGAGGCCCAGGAAAGAAAGTTCACTTGATACAGCAAGAAGATAGACTTGCCAGCTCACTTCTGGGTGTGCATTTCTGGCTTTGGCAAGGCGATGTAAACTCAGGTGTGTCTACATCTGTCAGTATTGACTTAATGTGCAGCACAAATGCTATGCAAAACAATGTAAACATCGTATCCTCAGTTGCCTTCCACCTTCTCTCAAAGGCACTACTGCTTGTTGACCACGGACTATCAGAAATCCTCTGGTTTACTGCCACAGAGTATGGACTCTTTTTGTTTTTTTTTCTGAATTCTGAGGGTTTTGTCAGCTTGTGTACATAGACAAATTGATTGTCACAGTACTTTTTATTCTGTGGGGGAGAAGGGAGTGGAGGAAGCCACAGAGAATCAGATTGCAGACATCCCATTCCAAAACAGGGTTGAACAAGAATCATAGAAATAGTGGTAAAAATATACTGTTATAAACCTGCTATTATAGCTTTCTTTGAAGACTCTATACCAGAAAAAAGATTATAACTTTATACCTATAAGACTGTAACAATATTATTACTCTAAGATAACTGCAGCTATGGATCTATCTTCTAACATCCCTCTGGCTCCCGTGGTAATTTTCCTGAAGAACAAAAGCACCTCACTAAATGTAACATGCTCACTGATGGCACAGGAGTTATACAGTGAACTTTTGTGATGGATCTAAAGCAGTAGTTTAATTATAAGTTGTTATTGGTTCATGCTGTGTAGCTCCACGAGTATAGGTACTTCTTACTCAATGTTGTATTGGGATGGAGCATCTGCAGCACCATTCTCTGTTATCTTCTTCCAAGGAAAATAAATTAAGCTGTAATTTTGGTTTTGCTACACAGTTACCAAGGCAGTATTTGAGTTTTAAAAAAGCATTAAACATTACTATGACAATAATAAAAAGAATTATGTGTGCAATATTTATGCTTCAGACTTTGTGCTAAAGAAATATGTACCATTCCATTAGGTAAAGTTGTGGTTCCCTTGCTGTGTAATGGTATGATGAATGCTAAATAGACAGGC
Organism: Urocolius indicus; assembly: GCA_013401255.1. Taxonomy (NCBI): domain Eukaryota; kingdom Metazoa; phylum Chordata; class Aves; order Coliiformes; family Coliidae; genus Urocolius; species Urocolius indicus. The sequence goes on along the minus strand of WBNH01012068.1, from coordinate 99,528 downwards.
ACAAATAGGATACGTCACTTAGGAAAAAGGCTTTTTCATTGTGCATATATATGTAGGAGAAACTAGTAGATTCAGGTAGACATCAATTCATATCTGCTGTATGTATACAGGTGTTGATGCAATGAGACTGGGTAAGTGGATGCAGCTGTGTACTGCTGTGTTCTGATGATAACTTTATGAAACAAGTAAAATAGGAGAAGCAATAATAATACCAGTAAATTGGAGTTTATGCGAGATGGATGTTATGAATGTTGCTGAAATAAAACCTTATTTGGCAATTTTAACAGCTATCTTTGGCTACATGTCTTAGATATCTGCAGTAGAAACATGAGGATCCATGGATCATAATGCTCAATAATGTCTCTCAGTTTGTGTGACGTAGTCATGTCTTCCCAATCATAATAAGCTCTGTTTGAGACGAAAAAAAAAAAAGAGAAAGGATCCTTGACCATTGTTGCAGAGTCTTATACTTCCAGTATTTCAAAATCTTGTAAATTGTTCGGCTAAACAACTAGGTTTTACTCATTTGTTCTTGTGTCAGCATTGCCCTTTTCCATAAAATGCTATTTTGCTCTTTTTAGGCACTAGCTTTTTTTTTTTCTTGAATTCCTCTCTCTGCTGTTTATTCCCTTGATCTATTTATAGAAAACAATGATATCCTCACTTAGCCTTCTTTTTGCTTCTTACTCTCTGCTGGGCTGAAGAAGTTAATTTTTATTTTTCTTCATGCAAAATAAATACTACAGCATACTGGTCATTTTAATGGAACTTTTCTCATTCCCTTTGAATCAACTTCATTGAACTTTGTTGACTTCACGCGGGATTTCACAGTAAGTGTCAGCAATATTAATAGCATTAATACTTCCATACTTGCCCACAGTTTGTGTCAGTAGGCAATGAGAAGAGGAAAGTGGATTGAATGTTGTTAGTTTGAGAATGTCCCCCACTGATGAAGTTGATGGCTTTGATCCTAACCAACAGCAAAAAGACACTGCAGACATTCAAAGAGCTTTTGTTACTGTAGCTTTAATGAATTTCCATACATAACTGTGAACTTCATATCATTAATTAACATTTTTTCCTCTTCAGGTGCACATATACAAATGAATTTTGTGAGTAAGCAGAGCATCGTTACTAGTCCAAAGGCTGTTCTGTTCTTTCACTGCCCCCTAAGAGGATTTTTCTCTCTGCTTTCCCCCTTATCTTACCTCCTCTCAGTGATGAAGGAATTCCATCTTCTTTCTATCTACCAAGTTCACCTCTACTATATTTACTTTGTCTTTTCAATCAACTGAGTAAAACTGAGACCAAAAGAAGAGGAGATAAGAGAATTGGCAGGAAGGTAATGTGCCCAGTAGCAGGACAGGGAAGAAAATAAGAGAACTTGGGTAAGAAAACACGATGAAAATGAAACCTTTTTTCCTCCCTTCTCCTTACAAAACAAGATGTTGTATTCTTATCAGACTTTTGCAGTGGCTGTCTTTTTCTGAGGGTGCTAAGTGTTTGTTCTAACATGAAAATAGTTGCTGTAAGTATACGGAAATGACAGAGCATCAATGGGAAATAGCAACAGCAGTCACTGTAATTATTATTATAGTTAATTAGGATTAATTAATTAGTATGTTAGTGTTGTAGCATATTGACAAATATTTATTCATTGCTTGTAATACGGCATAGGTTTAGTCTGCAACTGTCATTCAGTATTCTGTATTTTCTCTCTCCCTTTCTCCTTGTATACAGTATCTTCTCTCATGCATTAAATCCTCCTGCACCACTACACTTGAAACAGCCTCTTGTTGCCAGGTGATCCATCCCAGGTGAATCAGCCGACTTTTTCATTACCACAGTTTCTCCTTGTTCTTGCCTTGACTGTGCAGTGTCTGAGCTCTGTAAAGGCATTTTTTCCCAGAATCTTGCTAACTTAGCTGCAGTTATATTACACAATGGGTAAATGTGATTTTCCTATCCCTTTTCTACAAGTTTAGGAGTGATTGTAAATATGTTTAAGAGAAACACAACTCTGCAGTACTTTTTGGTGCTAGTTGAAACCCTCAGATTCATAAAGGCCAAATCAGATTCAGGTATTTGTTCTTTCCCTGTGATCATCAGTACTTCAGGCTTCCTAAAAGACAAAATTTACTTTTTGAATATCACTCAATAGTTTGCTTCCTCCTTTTTTTCAGCCTATGCCCTACAGGTATCCTTCTGCGGTCGCAATCAAGTACTAGGAATCATTTTCCCTATAGGAAGAATGAAGTGAAACACATTTTCAGTCATATTAGTGTACTGTAGTGTTTTTGGTAGGAAAGGAGACTTAAAAAGAATTGACAGTAATTAAACATGGAGCCTGGAGAAAAACAGAGTTAGGAACAATGCTCATTGGTCCTGGAGAAGTTTTTTTTTTGCCAAAATTGCTTATAGTTATGTTTCTTTTCTTCATATTACACAATATAATGCTATAGATTTATTTTTAACAGTATTTTTATGATTTAATCTTTCATTAGATTAATACAGTTTCTCTAATTCAAACTCTTTTATTTTTTTCTTATTCAAGTCACACTCTCAAATTCATTGTTTCATGTACATTTCAGCATTCTGGGCTACTTCTAGACTCCTAAACATAAACGGATTCATCACATCCCTACCAGACCCGACAGATATTACTTTCTAATTACAGATATAGCTATGAAGCATGTATCTATTAAGTGACTTACCAAAGGTCATACAGGTAGTCTGCAGCAAAGCCAGGTCTCTTGACTCCTAATCCACTATTTTACTAGAAGAAACACTTCCTCCTAGCAGTTCCAGCCTCCTAGCCTGTTATTATCAGGAAGATGAAGAACTGAAAATTGTTGACTGAGGACATCAAGGAATTAACTTTTCTCTTATTTAGACAAAATGGTTTAACTCTTAACTCTTAACATTAACATTTGTTAGTGAAATGTGTAAAATGATATTGCGATCTAATCAAAGTAGAGAAGAATTTGCTTTTATTTCAATGAAATAACATTAAAATTAAGGTTTTCTTCCTCTTCTACTCTGCTCTGATGAGGCTTCATCTAAAGTACCATGTCNTGGACCTGTTTTAGCAGGGGGGTTGGACTAGATGAACTTCAGAGGTTCTTTCCAAGCCCTGTCATTCTATGATTCTAAGATAATGAAAGATACAATTATTGGATTTGGGAGTTTAGTCAACATTTTCCAAAATAAATTCAATTTTAGCTGACATTGCCAAATTAAAATACAGGAGGATTTATTTTAGAAAAAAAAAAAAAAAGAAAAGGGAGTGTAGTTTAAGAGTATAATACCTATAAACTATGAGGTTGCTACTGGTGACTTCAAAAATTGCATGCCATATCATTATTGAATCTGCATTAACAAGGCTATTCTCTTAACACTTTGTTTTTGCTGTAGTTATGGTTCTCAAATGATATAAAATATAATGTAATGGTTACTTTTTAAGTGTAACATTTAAATGAAAAGGTCACTAGATAGTTTGAACAGGTAGAGGCCAATAATTTCATATTTTTCTTCATTTGTGGTTCTCTTCCTTCAAGCTCAATCTAATATTTTTCTTTTTCTGGTTACATGATTAGATTTAAGAATAGATGAATAGAACTAACCACTAAAAAAAAAGCTATTTTGATGAAAGCCACAAAGCATTTCTGCTTCCATTATTACTCTTCAATTTACATGGAACAGAAAATTGAGACTTCAAGACAGAGACTTCAAAGCTCCACCAAACCCTTGCCTCTCCTTTCACATCCATCTGACCTTCTACAGGCTATGTGAAATGAATAAAAGTTAGGAGCCAACATATGTGTTCCATTAAGACTGTATCCAGAGCTCACTGGAGCAGAGAAGCAGACAAGAGACAACACAAGTTTCATCTTCCTGCTATAAGATGACTTGATTCTTTTGAACTGTTTTGAACCTTTTTGGACGGGAGGTATTAGACAGTAGAGACTCCTTTAATTAGAAAAGTCTTAGTATGCCTCAGTGGCAGGAAGATGAAGGTAGCCTAATTCAAACTATAGGAAGGGCCCATTTGTCTAGGAATTAAGGTAATTGACCACTGGAGTGACTTTAAAATGAAGAAGTTGTGATAGGTTCTTTGTGGCTAAAAGAATTTGCAGTGAGCAAAGGATGTACTCTTGAGCACTTCCAGAGTTTACTGTCTTGTTTCAGAAACTAGACAGTGGGATGAGACGGTCTTGTTAGGTAGGCAGCAAGGTGAAAGAATCTTACGATAAAAATATAAATCTATTGAATTTTAGAATGGCTCAGTGTGTAAGAATTTCCTTTTGTTATCTGTTGTGAGATATGGTGTGGAAAGGAGGTATCTGTTAAACTTGTAAATTTCCAGTATGGGAAATAACATTTCAATATGGCAGAAGCAGTCTACTTGCACCAGAAGAGAGCATCACTCAAAGCTCTTCAGTTTCTGCAAACAAGATTATCCAGATCTACTGCAGCTGCATGGGTATGCCCACTGTCCATCCAGCACCTCAGAGTTGTTCTGAAGTCAGGCTGATTGCCTTCTGGCGAGCATACTTTGTGGACTAAAAATCTGTCTTCTGCTTAAACATCCTTCATTATACCAAGTACTTGACTGTAGAATTAAGCCCTTTCCATACAAAATACAAAAATCCCATCTTTTCACTAAGCAAGTTGTAAAAATGTTTTTAACATTAAAAAATTAAAAATATGTGAAGCCAAGGAATATCTGGGTTTATGGAGTTCTTTGTTGTTTTTTTTTTTTGTTGTTGTTTTTGTTTTTTTTTTTTTTTTTTTTTTCCGGGGTGGGGGACAAATTGGTTACCTTGTCTGGAGTTGAGATACTACTTCACCCCAGTAAAAACTGAGTGGACAGTTATCCTCAATTTGACTGTATCTTCTTGCTCTGCATCTGGAAATAGTGCACTGTGAATTAGTAGCAAAGGCTGCTCTACATCCCTTCAAATGCTTAGTTGACTAGTCGGAGGTTTGTCACATGAGTAATCCCTGTGCTAATGTAATATAATTATACAGTTAAACGTGGGGTCCCTGACAAATTAGTTAAACAACAAGTCTTCTCTTCAGCATTGCCTACAAATTTCCACAGGGAATTTTATTTCCAATTACAAACAAGATCAGTTGAGGTAATATCATGGTCAGGGTGAGAAATATTCAGATTATATTTTTTTCATAAATCTGATTAACATTTACTACATGTTAAAGTCGCAATGATAGTTCCAAGTGAAGGTTCCAGAAAAAAATATCTGGCTGACAATGTGTAACAGAGATGTTCCCCAGTAGCTGTTGTAGATTTGACATTTCACTTTTGGACACTTTTGGAGCACTGCGTCTAGTTCAATCTTTCTAATGCTCACTTAATACAACTTTCTGAAAATATCCCTCTGTGTAACCAGCAAAGTGTCACAACAAGGTATTTAACTCTGCTGCCACTACAATTTGAACCTTTTGTTTTGTTTTTTTTTTTTTTCAGCACGGGTATTTTTTTTTTCAAATCTGCATCTCTCATGTAGCCTGAAGTTAATAAACACAATAAAAGAAATGGAATATTTAACTGGTGATGTGGGGTAAATAATCCTAAAACACTTGCGATATTGTAGAAAATCAGAGTAAAAATAACAGTTTCGCTTTTTCTTCTTGGAGACTGAAATGAGTGCTGACTATGGTTCGAACACCAGTGGCACGTGGAAGAGGGGGGCAAAGATTATGTTTTTCTAGCATCATTCAATATAAGCCTGTTCTTTTAGGAAATCCCTTTAGAAGCTAAATATTGCTGACTCATGGCTTGTAACTGTGGCAATTTTATTCATAGTCTCCTGACCTATACAAGTTATGGAAGAGCTAGACTCATCTCAGTTTCTATGAGAAATTTAGCCATTGCAGGCATATCCTTTAAATGCCTGTCTCTAGACGGTGGTAGCATAGGTTCCGAGCTCTTAGAGTATGCGGGCTGTGAGATCCTGCTTGTGCTGAGGGATGAGAAGTCAGAAAATGTATCTCAGAGGAAGTATGACAGAGTTCATGTGCTGCCATCTAGTCAATTAAGTTTTACTATAACAAACAAAAATACAAGAGTACATGAATATAGTACAATGGGAGCCACAGTAAACAGACCAGTCAATAGCTAATGCTGGCCTTTACTAAAAGTGGATGATTAATTACACAAGATGGTTAAGTAAAAAAAAAAAAAAAGTTATGTTGGGATTTTTAAACTGCTTAATGGCTCACGTTTTTCTATCTCAATTAGGCTGTGAATAAGTCTAGATCTAAAGGACTTGAGTATATTAGGTTAGTTATGGCAATGACAGGTTAAGCAGGCATTCTTAAAGACAGCACAAAGGTGAGTTTTAGCAACAGGCTGATTAACTAAATTAATTGTTGATTTTGCCCTCTGTCCCCAAATGTCCCTTGCATTATGCATCAGTTGCCTGTAATAGTACATTTTGTTACTAGTTATGGTTATTGATGCTTCTTTTGTGTTCAGTAATTTGCTAGTACATACACGCTGAAGGTTTTAGCAGCTGGAAAGAAAAAAAGACTATATGGAACTGGATAAAACTTACTTTATATTCAGAAAATATATGCAAGCTCTCATTTTGCTATACCCAGTAGAAGTAAAACAGCAGGATGTGGCTTCTCTCCCCTATCTCCAAGGCATTTTCTCAGCTAGAAGTTTAGCTGCAATGCTTTTTCTCCATTTAAGTATCACACAGCAGATACTTCTCTGGCTCCAGACTAAATTCACTGGCTTTTCTGAAGGTTCTAGGGCTGTTCCTAGCACACACAAACTCCGAAAAATCCATCAAGAAAATAAATAGTAAAGCCTCTTCAGTCAGCCGTATATGCCATAGATATTTTGGAGAAGACTTCCAGTTTTTAAAGTTCTGAACATTAACATACGCTGAATAAATGATGGCCACCAGTCCCAAGAACAGTGGTACCTCCATTTCAGCTTGCTCCATCTTTTCAGCAGAGTCCAATATAATGACAGTCACTATAGGCCACCTAGAACAGAAAGGGGAACAAAAAGCAATTAATGGATTACCTATGGTACAAATCCACTTTCATAACAACACCTTTTTCTGACAGGATATTTTTATATTTCCAACAAAAACTGATTTGATGAACACCCTAAATTCTTTGCAGTTTTTGTCTTTGTGGTGGGTTTTGTTTCTTTCCTTTTACCCTTGATATGTTTTGTTTCTGTGAAATCTGAGTTAGTCTGAGGCTGCTGTTTTTGTTCAACTGAAGAACTTTACTGCTGCAACCATCCCATTCTCAGCTGTCACAGTTAAATTCCTAGTTTCTTCTGCTTCTATTTCCTTCAGTATTCTTCTGGAATTTGGTGTAATTGTGCACCTAGCTGTGTTCTACATGACATACATTTTGCTTGCATCAGTGCTACATAAAATCTCTCTGAAGCCTTTTCCAACTCAGAAAAATGATTTATTTCTAGGATTGTGAAACATTTAAACATTTCCCACATAACCTTGTATAATTGTAATGGTAGTTGCTCTCAACTTTCCTCTGACAAGAGAACGTGAGTTTTCAATTTTAGATTGTAATTTTTCTGCAAAGTCCTTTGTTCCTCTTCAACAATTCCATACAAGAGGTTTCCTGGGGTCCTTGTCTCACACTGACATATGAGGAGTGCCAGGATGACATTTTGTACTCTCTCATTGGTTGCTTTTCCAGAAGCCGTCAAGAGGAATGCGATATGCTGATCCCAATGCCTTTGATACTGTTCTAAAATGATGGCCAGCTGAGCCCTTCAAATCTAATTGAATTTTGCATCCATCTCATTGTACCATTGGTGCTCAGGGCAGGAGCAAATTATGTAGATACTCAGAACCTTCCAGTCCAGCTGAAATATTTTGGGTTAGAATTTTCCCCCTTCACTCATTTAGAGTTGTGAGAGATGTCAAAAATTCAATCATTCATTAGCAGAGCTAGATGGAAAATAGCAGGTCATTGTGGTGAAAAAAAAAAAGGAACATTAATAAAGTTTGTTTGTTTCCCAAATGGAGATGAATATTTTAAAAAAATCAGATTTTGGGGAAAGATTGATAGGATTTCAGGACCTGAAGCTTTAAAGAAAAAATTGAGCCAGAAAGAATTTTTTTGGCTTTCTAGGTGTCGTTCTGGAAGGTTTATGTTAACTGACAGAAATTAACACTGACTGCAGCTTGCCAGCACAGCTGTGGAAAGAGAGGCCCCTGCCCAGAAAACTCTCCATACTCTAGATCTGGGAACCATTCAGACTTTCTAAACCCATGAGAATAAAAACACAACTGCACTGTGCAATAAGGTACATAGAAGTCCCAGTTTCATTGCCAGCCGGTCTTTCCACAAGATTACCGCACCAGGTCAGTTCGGGGCCATGCCTACAAATCATGTTTAGTTGTCCTATGGGACTTCAGTGCACACAAACAAACCACGTGTCATTGTCACCTAAGGATAAAGGTTCGTCCCTCAATGTAGGCACAACCAATAAATCAAGCTACTGAGGGCTTGGAAATTTTCTGTCAAATTCACTAGCAGAAATTAGAGATGAAAACTTTACTGTTTACAATAAAAGACAATACTTGTGAAAATGTGTGTGTATAGTAATATGCTTTTCAGTGGGTAACTGGTATTTAGAATCTTGAGTTCTGAAAGGGTAACAATTTTCTGAAATCACTGGCCCATCAGTAGGCAAGTAAAAGCAGAAAGATAAACCTATTTACACGGTTACATCAAAACCAGCATCACAACATCTGTTCATCGCTGTCACATATGAATTTGAACTTATGTAAGTTCTTATATAAAGAACTTATATAGCTGTATAAAGAAATGGGGAAACAGATGATTTATCCAATGAAAACTTGAATTTTAACATTGGCTTTTGGAAATTGGGAAAAAATAGGAAATATTGTATATTACAATAGAGAAATAGAGAACCTGTTTTCTTAGTGTTTAGAAAATAATCTTAGGAGCCATAATATGAATAGTTATATCACTGACATTAAGTTTTCCCAAACTGTAAGCTAATTAAGACAATATTTTAATGTCAGGATGTTTAAATATAACTAACTTACTAAGCAGGGAATTCAACAAATAGTGAATTCCCTCAGCTTCTTTGGGAATCAAGTACACTGATTTAGGAGGATAAATGTGAGTGCTTAGCTTGATAAAACTAGGTATAGTGATTTCACAGGACTGGCCTAATCATCATTGTATCTCATTTTATCTACCTGTGGAAGAGAATTCCTAATATGAAGGAAAATTATTCAGTTGTATCTGTAAGTCAGTTTCAGATAAGCTGTATATATTATTACATAAATGCAGACAGACTCCCTAGATATATTTTTGCTGCAAGAATACAGCCTCATCATATGACAGGCCTTTTGCTAACAGTAAAATGATTACCTTTTTGAAATACTTTATTTAAATATACTGGTGCTAGCCAATATTCCTTTGATACAGAGGAAAGTGTTGAGTATATTATCCAATAGCTATTCACTGTACATCACAGAAAACAATTAGTGGTGTTATCAGGTAGAAAATTACTACAATGATGAATTCACTAATATAGTATGATGAACTCCCTCAGAAAGTTACTGTACTTTTTTAGAATCACAATCACTTTGTTACTAGCTGCCAAATAGTGTTTTTGACAGTGTATTGTCAATGAATACTCTCAAAAGTACCCTTCAGTGGATAGTAAAAAACTGAAATAGCAATTCTTTCATTGAGTAATGATTGTTCTGGATAGACCCTGTAGGACAGTATAATACAAACACTGAACTATATGATTTATTTATAGAATCTGGTTACAGTGACTCAATAGCTATTCCAATGGTTTGGGGGCTACTTGGAATGTTTCTTTAATTGAAAGTTACTGCAAAAAAAGAGTAAAGGACATCTTCTAATACCAATCCTATGAGACTTTCACAATCTTAAGATTTATAAAAGGCTTACCTTTAGAATCCTTAATAATGTTTCTCCTCTCAATTGAGAAGAATGTGGAACAGAAAGTTGTTATGCAAGTCCCACTGAGAGATGCACAAGGTTGGAAAGGACAGTTTTAATATTTGTGGTTCTTGGTTGCTCAGGGAAAGAATGTTGCCCAATAGCACGAAAAAGATGCCGCGGGGATTATCTGTAGCATAAAGAGAAACAGATTACAGATACAGTATATGATAACATTCATCAGACTCATCAGGGAACTGATAGGAACCGGGCTTTCTCAGCTAGAACAAACAAATAGCAAATTAAATTCTAGCTGCTCTATCTCCTATGCTGTGTCGGTACATTTTTTTTTTTAAAGAACTTAGACGTCTGTTATTGCATTTTATTCTTTGCATTACTTTGTGTAAAGCCAGTCTTGTTGCAGTGATTCAGTACTGTGTTTCACATGTATACTCTGTGATGTACCCATCTAGTTCTGACAAACTTTACAGAAAAGAAGAGCATTGCTAAATGCAGGAAAGAAAACTAGGAATGATGAGTGACTTGTAAAAAGTCAGATAACCCTGAAATCAACAATAGGTTTTTTTTTTAGTTTTGATATCAATCTATCCATATAGATTCAGATTTGCTAAAAATTGAACAAAATTCACATTTTTTAAAGTGTCTTAGTCCTCTTGGGCATTCTAGTTGGCATGACTTCCAGTGGATATTCATCCCTCAACAGAAGTGCATAGATTAGAACCTCAGTCTCTTCATGTTTCATTTTATAAGCAACAGAAAACCAGCAATATGTCTAGAAGTATTACAGATTCTAAAGGGCCAGAGTTGAATCTATTGACTAGGAAGAGTGAGAAAGATGAGGCTTTCAATCTGAAGACACCAACAGCTCTGCACTGCAGAGAATCGTGCACTTAACAGACTGTCACCACAGCAAACACAAAATCTTTATTTTTTTCTCTCTCCAGAAACAGTTCCAAGGCTAGTTTGGGTGAACTGTGTAGAAGCTGTAACAGACTGGATTTTCTGGGCCAAAAAGTGTTCTTGAGATTGTATTTTCATAAAGGAATGACCGCCCTTCCACTGCTGAAAGTGTTGCAGGATTTAATCAGGTGAATGATTAACAATGGAAGATACGGTAGGTTTTTCTTCAGAAGTTAATCACACTAACAATTTGATTATATGAATTGTCCTTTAATGACAGAGTGCTGTGCCTTCCAGCCCTTGAGATTCTGTGATTCTGTGATACCTAGAAGCTTATCTCAATCATTTGTTTACTTTTCTGAAACCTAAGGCTGGATGGTTATTTTGGAAATGCACTTTTTTTTTTTTATAGAAGTCTTGATTTTAAATATCTGACAAAGTCAAAAGAACTGTTTAATACTCAAAATGGGAACTATTCAGTTATCTCTTCTTTGTCAAATGATTTTATATTACTTTTAAAAATCCCTTTTGTTATACATTTTGAAAATACTTTTGAGATTAGATCCTGATAAAATTTGGAAATAATAATAAAAAGCTTTCAACGCTTGAAGGGATAATGGCCTCTCAATTTCTTTCAAAATAGTTTTTAATTTTTCACGAATCTTAACATGACAAAACATTGCAAAGTTTGGAAGTACTCAGAATTACACCAGACAAGGAACCTGGCAGAACATCATCACAGCAACATTCTGAAAATACAGAAATACTCTGCAAATACTTTTTCCTTCAGAAGCGTGCAGGGACCTGTTACCACACTTCTCTCCACAGTCTATTAGAGGCTGTGCTTTTCATCAGAAGCAGACATCTACGTCCACAAAGGATTTCAATGCTATATATTTATTTCCTGTAAGCTTCTCTTTGCAACGTTGAAGATTTAAAAGTTGCCTAAATATAATGTAAAATTTGTAGAAGTTTATTTCCACTTTTGTAAATCTTCTCTGGGGTTTGTAAGATGTTTTACATTTTAATTCTGCTCCTGTTACTGCCTGGTTTTTCTTTCTGTCAGGAAACCATCATTTCTGAGAAACTATGTAAACTCCATATGTGTATGATGACCAGTTTTTATACATTTACCGTCACTCTTCTCGCTCTTCCATGAATCCATAACGGCCCTCTCTGTGCTGCCTGATAAAATGGATGCAAAAGCGCCATCATAGATATAAGGGGAAAGAAGTGTTTGCTGTAGGAGCAGAGCAGACAGTGTCAGTATAGCAGTGGCATTGAAAAAAAAAATGTGCAAGCTGTAAATTTTAATGAGGAGCAAGTTTTACAGAAAGAAAAGTGTCTACTTTTTATTTGTAGATGTTAGCTTGTATGAAGCCTTCATTCTGTAATGTAAAACTGACTAAAAAGACCCCTTCTGCAATGAGAAATCAAAATCTATTCTCTTTTAAGGAGTTTTCTTTTATGTACGGACCACCAAGAAAGAAACTTCCAAACAAGGCTTCTCTGCTCCTGCAGAGGTTTGAATTGAAATCTCTCCTCACATTTCCTGAACTGCAGGTGAGATATCAGCCTCTCACTCTGATGGCCTTAGAGATCAGCATGGAACTGGCTTAAGGTGGCTTGATATAGATTTGCTATTTGCAAATTAAAATCCTTCATCTCTGAAAAGAAACCAAAATAGAACACAGTTCTTTATTAACTATGGTCCTAATTTTTTTTCCAAAGACTCTCACCTCAGAGAGTCTTTCAAAACTTGTCTTTTCAGGCCTATTATATAGTCCTAATTATTTTAGGTATTGAGAACATATGTGAAATTATTGGGGTAGCTCATGGAAACTTAGATTTTTTAGTAGGTTAAAAAGTTTCATGACCAGAAATATCAAAGATGTAAGATATATAATTCATAAGGGTTTTTTTTTTATCTCCCCTAGAAAATAGTTTAGAAAAAATAACTTGAGGAAAAGCAGCTAATAAAATATTTTACCGTTATTAGATTAAGATAGAAGGGTTAGATCATGTCCAATTCTCTTAAGACATTTTATATTACATTACTGTTATTCCAGCTGCATTCATCTGTCACTGACCTAAGCATGTATTTTAGCCTTTAGAAGGCAAAACCTTTCCTGAAACTTAAAATAAATAGATGATATCTCTGTCCCAGGAGGTAATTTTGCTACTAGCATTTATTAACATTTTTTTTACCTGTTTTTTCAAACCTACGTCCTTTATTCCTTTTATTATTTTTATTCAGCATTTATGTATGTCTCCGGTGTACTATTACAGTACATGAATTTGCCATGTCATATCTACACCACATGACAAGTTGTTAAGTAAAATTCCTATTGTCTGTTACTGTGAAAGCCTAATCTCTTTGGGGTGGCTTTCTTGAACTCCTGCTTTCCCAGCTAATGTCTGGAGGTCAGTATCATTCATCTGTGGGCTTTACACTTAAAAAATGACAGTCTGTGATTAGATAGGGGCTGCTTTTTGACTGTTTCCAGTGGGTGATTCCTTCTGACAGTGCATTCCCCTGACAGTGAAATCCTGCTAGAACATTTCAGATCACAATGACCTCTAATATCTTAAAAATAGGTATGATAATCTGGAATGAGGTTCTATTATTGTTTGTTGTTGTTTAAAGACTACTTTAGCAGGTAAAAACATTGATACTACAGAATGATACTATGGAGAACAAGATACCAGTCTTTCATGAGCCAATTGGACTGGAATTCAAAGAAAGTAAAGCAGGGCTATGAAATGCTTCTTGCTTCTTTCTAAAATTCTCAATACAATAATCAGAAAAGCATTTATACATTGGTCCTGTGTATAAGTACTCTAAATATTCCAGATCCTTTCCAAAGATGGGGTTAGCCTGTTAGATGGACTGTACTTTGACCTGGGACAGGCCTTGAAAGTTCTTGTATATTAACAATATTTCTCAGTAAGCAATTCCTGTACAGTTTCAACTGGTGGAGCTTGACTTGCCATTTCTTTACTCTAGGGAAATGAAGTTGCTTTACAGCCTATGCTAAACAGAGCAGGTGTTCAGAGGACCTTTTGGGGCTTTGAGCTGTAACTGAAATGGCCTAATTTGCAGTATTCTGTTTTATGAGACCAAAGGAGTAAGTCTCATTTGATCTCTATGATGCACCATATATTATTACAGAGAACGTGCTGGGACATTGGTCTTCCAGCAACGCATAAGTCAGAATTTTATTAGGCAGAGGAACCAAAGGGAAAGAGCCTTCTATTGGCTAAAGATTGGAGAAAAATGGATGATGAGAGAAACTGGGAGAGGTTTGGAAGCATCTGCTGTTATTCCTTACATTTGTGTGGGGATATTTCCATGAAAACATGAGGCATTTTGAGTATTCATAGAATGGCAGGGTTGGGAGGGACCTTTAGAGATCATCTAGTCCAACTCCCCTGAAGAAGTGGGTCAACCTAGATCAGGTGGCATAGGAACATGTCCAGTTGGGTCTTGAAGACTTCCAAGGAAGGAGACTCCACACCCTCCCAGGGCAGCCTGTACCAGGGCTCCCTCACCCTCACAGTAAAATACTTTTTTCTTAAATTTAAGTGGAACTTTTTGCTTTCCAGCTTCATCTCATTACCCCTTGTACTGTTGCTAGCTACAATAGGAAAAAAGGGATGTCCTAGCCTCATGACACTCACCATTTAGATATCTGTGAATAGTAATAAGATCCCTCCCTCCCTTTTCTAGGCTAAACAGCCTTAGTTCCCACAGCCTTTCCTCATATGAAAGATGTTCCAGTCCTCTGATCATTTTGGTGGCCCTGCGCTGGACTCTCTCCAGAAGTTCTCTGTCCCTCTTGAACTGAAGAGCCCAGAATTGGACACAACCTATGCGACCCTGGTCTTGGTTTACCTGCTTCTGCAGTGGGGTTGGACTAGATGATCTCTAAATGTCCCTTCAAACCCTATCATTCTATGATTCTATGAGAGATGTTGGAGGTTGTTAGCAAAGCAGCATGTGTGGGGAGAAGCAGCCACACATGATCTGAAGGCAGGAGAGAGGTGAGCAGGACACAAGCACCACAAGTGCAGCCACAGCCTAACTGCTTGCTACACAGGATGAAGGATGGCAGAGCGCTACCCAGCATTGGGAGCAGCTCATTGCTGTCCCATCTACCCTTAAAGCAAGACAGATCTCAGACCCTACTATTTTGTGAGCTGAGGTGTATTTTCTACCTTTAGAATTGCTCCTGGAAGGACTCAGTCAGTCTGTAATCCTATAAAAGGCAATATGTCTGCTATGCTCCAGTGTCCATTCTTGGACATCTCTGTGAACAACAGAAAACCTGCATGTTAGCCTGTCACAGCTGAAGTGTATTACCACTGTGTTCCTCACGTACTATAGACATGCTATTAACTTTTGTGAATGTTTTCTCATTTAAGAATCTTTTGAAAGTGACTATGGAAATGCAGATTGGATTATGGTAACATGCAAAGTCCTCTGTCCACATTTCTAGCTACCGTCTCAGTCTTTTCACATAGCTGTTACTGAAACGGCGTGGGACAAAATCCAATGCTACATGCTCCTTGGTGGCATGCCAAAGTGGTAAAGTGTCAAAATCAGGCCCCACTGTTAGTGACGGCAGTCTGTAAAACAGGAATAATTTTCCATTGAATATCTGATTGAATTACTCATGAATTGCTGCTCCACTGAGAAAATTATATTGGAGGTTGGCAGGCGGTCACCATTTTTATTTTCTAGAGGGTATTATCTGAATTTGCCTGTCAGGTGATTGCCTGGTTAGTCCCTTTCCAGTATAAATAACTGTGCATTTCAAAATGTGATAAATAATAACAATAAAGTTTATAGGGGAAAAAATATTCTTGCTGCTACAAGGAATAGCACTTAACCCATGCATTTATCTACTGCTTGCAAAAACTCAGGCTGATCAGATGCTAACGTATTGCAGTGGTTTGCAAAAATAAGAAGGAGGGAGAATCTGTTTGATCTCCCTCCCTCTTTTTCTTGTAGCTACAGTTTATAATAGCTTTGCATATAATTGGTATTTTATTTCTTTACGCTTATGAGGTTTGATAATTTAAACAGCCCTTGCAGGGGTGTCATCTTTTCTGGTGAGCCAGGCATTCCAAAACTGTGCATTTCTATGTAATTGAAATGATTTTGCCTGGTGGCTTGTGGAAAATTTCTTACTAATTTATATGCAATGGTCGACACATGTAATGTGATATCTCACTTTTTGATCTGATTGGCACTTTTTCCTGGTACTCCATCATTGTGTTGCAAATCAACTTTTTGGTATTTTGTCTCTAATGACAAAATAATGAACAATGTAGTGCTTCCCAAGGCAGAAATAAATGTTCATTTTCCCTTTGGCAAATAAGAACATAGCCATTAGGAGCAGTGCTTTCCCAGCTGCTCCTTGGAGAGAAGGGCCAGTATACTGGTAACAGATTTATGGGTTTCATTCAGACCACAGAAAACTTGTGTCATGTAGTACTTGACTGTATGCCTCTGCGTTTGACTGTGAAGCAGTGGGGTAGATCCCTCTCATTTCAGTGCTGCTGCTTAAAGCGGTGGATTACAGAGTTAACTGTTAGTAACTCTGTTACTAACAGAGTTAAGTAGACTGCCATTGAGGATACCATATCCATGAAAGATTCTTCTTAAAATGGGTAGCACGTCTTTGACAATGACCCTCGTTGTCCTTTCAATTATAATGGAGCTTCTGACAACAAATAATAGACCTCTTTTCACAGACAGATACCGTGCAAAGTGTAAAAGTTCAGCAGCTGGAAGGAAAGCACTAACTACATGTCTTACACATGATCTGTTGTGAAGAACAGGCACTTCCTTGCAGAGGTTCAGTGGCTTAGATTGTCTGTTCAAATCCAGCCCAGATCTGAATCAAGAGGCTTGCACGGCCACTGACAGCAATTTATGTGCTCTGCCTGTAACAAGGGCTTTAGCCTCCAAGAGTGTCTGTCTAGCAGGCTGGTTCAGAAGGGAAGTGAAACCTGTAGCTGTAGGTAAGCCTCTTGGGTTTTTTGAGCTTGATGTGCTGTAACTCTTCCATGTGCATGAGGCTTCTCCACAGGGAGGCTGAAAGGAGGAAAGAAGTATGCACTCACACTGGGAGCAGTAGAAAGACTCCTGGTGCGATAAACACCTGGCTTCTAAGCTGTTTCTCAACACTGCTGGGATATTTCAGGCAGGAAACTTACTTTTTCACGAATATAGGATACTACATCAGCTCAGATGGGCAGTCTGAAGCATACATTGTTGAGAGGCACAGCAAGCAATGTTAGACTCAAAGTTGGAGACTATTATCTTCTAACATACAAATGGTTATGATGGGTCCCTAAAACCCCTGCCTTTAGGGTGAAAAGAGAAAGACTAGGAAGATCTCACTTTACATATCAGCTAGCCAGAAGGGACAAGTCCCTTCCAAACAAGAAACTCTCTCAAGCCAGTGGCCACCAGCTTTTAAACAGAGTATGTGGGGATGATCACGAAAAGAACAATAAGACACCTATACCTCTCACAGTGTTTCTTTTCTAGAACAGTTTGTAAAGTTGTGGCCAAATTAACTCCAACAATAGCCTTTCAACTTCTGTTGCAGAGCTGAAAAATCATATTTGACTATAGGGCTGGGACTGAAATGGAAAGCACTACCCAGAAGCTGCTCTCCTTGCAGAGCCTCAGTGAGAGGCTGATGTAACATAGAATCCTCTCACTGAGAATCTCTTGTATTCTCTCTCATGGTTTATATAAAGTTGACCAAAAGCCAAAGCAGTTAGTTGCTAGGTGTCTTCTATAGCATAACACAAGATAGAAGGATAGCTGAGTTAAAATAATTCTGGTTTTCATCTAAGATGGTTTGCAGGAATCATCTTTGCTGTGTATGTGTGCTTTTTGACATGTTTTCAGTGGAAAATTAGCCATGTTGTGCAGATATTCTTTAAAACAGCATTTGGAATATGTGAAAGTAGGTAGGATCATACTGCAAATGCATGGAATTACATGAGGCATTAAATCTGAATTTTACAGAATTCTGATTTGAAGCCAATTCTAATGATCTCGTTACTCTAATTCAGAATAAAACATCATAAACAGTTTAACGGAGAATGTAGTAATAGCAGTTTTGCTAAATATACTCTGTAAAGCCTTCCTATTGTGGGCCTCTTTAACCAACACTGCAATTTTGTAAAAATAAATGTATTAAAACAATTTGTAATGACTCCTGTACACGGAATAATTTCTTGACACTCCCTGCCTAGGCAATCTTCTGTGTAGGACAGAGGAAGCAAATGGTTATCTTATAACATGTATTCCCAAATTGTGCTCCAGGAGACTAAAGTAAGCAATATCTAGATGACAGAACTTTATTTCTTGGTTTTAAAGTTGATGATAAATGTACATGGTAGTTCTGAAAGAAACTGAAGCATTGATCTGTGTATCCAAAATTCTTGAAGTCTTGAGATTAAATCGACCTTTTTTAAATTGAAAATACTATCATAAGGGTTAAATTAAGAAGACAGATGCTTAACATCCATTCTACTAGTCAATATTTTGGGCCAATAATGTTGGGATGTCATATGATGCTGAATCCTGTTGTTACTGCTTACTGTTTTCATTATACTGGATTTTATCAAAGCAGAGAAGTTTCGTATACCCTCATTAGACCAAGGTTTTGGCAAACACTCTTTAGTTTTTGAGTTCCTTGGTAAATCAAGCTCTGAGCTTGTAGCTTTTGTAGAATTATTCTTAGTATCTCTAAGATTTAATATATATTAATCCATATATTAGGAAAAAAATGCCAACCTTGCTGATGTATATCAATCTATTTAAATATGGTATAGAGGAAGCCATTAATACTGGAAAATACCCCTGCTAAGAAGGTTTACAGGTTAATAGGCATTGCTATGCTTATGAGAGGATGTTGAAAATGGTGACAAATGGCAAGAATGTAAAGTGCATAATGACAACATAAACAATAGTAAAATACTTCAACTTTTCATTACAAGAAGAGCGCCACAAAGTCTGAGTTGACACAAGTGTCCTGGAGTGGGATCTATTCTTTCTAATTTAAACATCCAGCCTTCAAATCTGTGCCTCTAAAGACATCAAGTAGGCAGATCATGTCTGTCTATTTTAGATGCCTGAACTGACACAGGCAGGTTTTTCCACTAGAAGCTTTCAGAAGCACCTTTCTCTCTCTGTCATCTAAAAAGGACCTCAGGAAATCACATCAGATTTACCTGACACATGCAAAGCTACACCACCATGTAACTCTAGCACTGTTTTGTTTTTCTGTTTTTCTAAAAGTTGTAGCTCCTGAACATGTAGCCGTGCAAAAACGGGTTGTAAAAGTGAATACTAAAAGTCAGCATGTTTATGAATACAATCTGTGTGAATAATTACTCTGATATGTTAATTTATTCAGTCTTTAATTTGTTAGGTTCTGTAGCTACATCTGTCTTTTACAGATGTGGATTTGGAGCCAGAGAAAAGGCTAGGACTACAGTTTCTCTGATGTTTGACAGGCAGCAGATCAGCTTCTCCTTCCTCCTCCTTCTTTGTGTTTCGCATTGTTGCAATCTCCCATCAGAAATTGGCTTCCCCCACTTGTATCTGATCAGGGGACCTGTCTCTAAACCAGATTTATGCAACTGTGAATGAAACTGAAAACTCCAACATGGGAAAAGCAAAACCTTGTGAAGCAGAGTTATATAAACAGCTGTATTGGCATGGCTGAGAGAGAAGTGAGATCTGACGGAGAAGAAGGGAAGAGTCTGGACATAGGTGCTTAAACCGGGTCTGCTACTGACAGAACAAGCAATCTGGAATGACATCTTCGGAGATTTGTCTAAAGCCAGGCAGAAGATCTGTGTTGCATCAGCAAAGAGACTATACATTTCAAACTCTAATGGGCTCCCTAAGCAGTGAACAAACTTCCTTTTAACTCAGATTAGCAGTAGGGTGTAGATTTCTGTCAGATGTACTGTTTATAAATGCAAATATTCTGATGGCTTTTCTTCATGTTAGTGTGGTGGCTGCAGAGTGGCAAAGTTGGAAACACTTTGACTGTGGAGCTGTGCTACTGTTGGTGAGAACTGAGGTGCTGCATTCAGTTGCATGACATTTCTGTTTATGGGAAATTAACATTTTGGGAAAAATGACTCCTGATACAAAACTGATTTTTAGATGAGCACAAGCTTGCTGCTTTGGGGGACTGCAGAACATGTAAATAAAGGAAAATTTTATGCACAGACTTCCTGTGAAGGCAAATGGATCCCTCCATCAGTCCTTGTGCTGTCAATGCTTATTTATCCAAAAGAGCAGCTTATTATGACATGACACTTTTGAAAAACCCAGAGGGAAGATTTTAGACAGGCATTCAGAATTCAGCAGGATAAATAAGAAAGGAGCAGTTTTCATCTCCAGAAACAACCTACCAGTAAAATAGCATAGCTACCTGCTTTAAATTGCAATTCTGTCCTTTGTAAAAGGAGAACAGAGGATGCATGATGATTTGGTATTTTCTTCAATAATTTAATTGGAACCCACAGAATTGGATGTCTACAGAGATCCAGGAAAGGGTTGTGGCATATTTAGATCCTTGAATCTCTATTACTTTAAACACAGGATTTCTACTTTCATCAGTTATTAACACGTAAGCCTGAACATTTCCTGGCAGAGCTATCTGGAGAATGAAAAAATGCTATTTTTCCGCAGAATGACTTGCACTACAATATATGGTCATGTTTGCAAAGTCTGAGAAATCATATTAGAGATCCAGGTTTCTATAGTGTTTGTATTAAAAAAAAAGAAAAATAAACCAAAAGGAAAAAAAGGGGAAATAAACAAGAAAAAAAAAAAGTTTCTGGTTTCAGTTTTGTACAAGGTTATGTTGAGGTGCAGGGAGAAGTGTACTACCATACAGTCATGCATAAATTGGCTTTGTTTACTGTCCATTCAATTAAGTAGTCAAGATCAGCTTCACAGCACTCTTGCTTGATTCTATATCTATTTTCACCTTGAAACCCTACTGCTTGCCCATATCTGCTGTGTGCATAGTCCAGTTTGAATGTATGGGATGCTCAGATGCTGTTACGTCCATTTCAGGAAACATGCAGGCACTTTTTATGTACCAGACACTGCTCAAAGGAGTGAGACTTCAGCTCCATTAAGCTCTCCCTTGAGCATGTTATAAAGACAGTTTTACATTCTTGTCTGGATATTCCACAAAACCCATCTTCCTGGACACAAATGTTTGTGACCATACAGTGGAATTTATGGATATGGAAGTTTAAGTGCTTTGCTAAAACAAGACCATAAGGAGTTCAGGTAATGGAAAATTTATCACCTTTGTTGATAAGCTATCCTAGTGGTTTATGACTCTAATTTCTAAGAGTCATATTTTCAGTTTAAACTTTGCGGATTTCATTTTTGAAGTATCTGTTGACATCTTCCTATCTCAGAGTTTTGTCATACATAATTAAATCTCACGTCAGCTCACAAACTAAGACATACCTGGGATCTAAATGTTGGTCTTTGAGAAGCCTACTGCTTAGGGCTATTTTTCATCCTATACACTCAGTCATTTAGCTTTGCTGATATTCAATTAACTGTCAAGGTAAATCGGTACTTCACTGCCTTCTGAAGTATGTTCTTATCTACAGCATGAGGATGACTCCTTTTTCAAGCATTATCAAATATTACAAAGAAGTTAGATTTTCTCTCACCACTTCAGTGGAAGATACAGCTTACATGCCATCAAACAAATACTGCTGCCATTTCTTTCTGTCACAGAAATGTGTTAAATAAACATGTCCAAAGATGCTGTATGGTTTAGAAATAAAAAACCCAAACCACCAGAATTACTTCTAACTTACTGATGATTTTTTTAAAAGATTGACTCTTAATTCGTTAACTTTAAAAACAGGAGAAAATCAATTGTTTTCGACTTAATGTTAAGAGGAGGGAAAAATAATAATTTCTATTTAAGGCATCTCAAATAAATATAAGTAACTCCTTAACAGATAAGTCTAAACAATACACCAAGAGAAATTAAAAGATTCAGAACAAGTTTTGTCATGTTGTTAGTAAAAATTTTGCATCTACATCTACCTAGGTGCTCAACCAGATACTTCTTCGCAAGGGCAGTTTTTATTATCTCTTATGTTCATTTTATTTTCTAATATTTTTGGGGCTTCTTTTTACTTAAAAATGGGTTAAAAAAGGAAATATGTAAATAAAATTAAAAAATGTCATTGTTTTGAAGGTGACAGAATAAGCTCATTGTGGAAGTACCATGGCATCACTGAATATTCTAGTTCTAAATCATTATTGTTGACAGAAATTTAGTACATATTAATTGCTATCCTCGAGCCTTTAGACTGCATGGATCATCTGAGTCCTTAAGCTTTAAAATGCTACTTATATTTTCTAATTTAATATCGAGATATACTTCACGATGTGGCCCCTGGGATGGAGAAAATGTTAAGCCTCCAATGTGCTGTGTTACATAACTTAAAAGGCATCTTTTCCAATGTGCGCTTCTACCAAGTAACTGTAGATCTGTACCTGAGTAAGCTGATGAAACTGGAAAGCCAGGTTAATGGTACATGGCTTCCATTGGGATCTTCCAATAGCTAGGGAATGTGATTTTGCAAAGCTGGTCAAATACTTAATCAATGATCATAGAGAAAGTTGTTAGTTCATCATGAAAAGAGACTCTAAACAGGCCATTCACAAAAGTGAACCCTAGAAGACAATAAAAAATTATTCACTTTAAAGCATTTAGTTTTGAAAAAAAATTTTGGCATCTACATTAGAATGAAATTATTTCCTAGAAATGTCTGTCTTTTTCTGAGCAATTAGAGACTGGTTAAGTAAGAGGTAGATGTCTATATCTACTCAGACAAATCCTACATATTTTGGTAGAAATGCTTGGGTTAGAGTTAAATAACTCCCAGAAAAAAGAGGTTAATTAGGAGTGGCAGTTAAAATTAGGAATGTGTCCCCCATCTCTAAAAATTGTGAAGCAAATGTAGATCTGTTAGTCTATTTCAAAGTAAATTTCTTTTAAGAAAACCTCTGTACAGTAAAAGCAGAGCTCAATGGAACCTGAATGAAAAAGGAAGCTTTTACAAGTAATAATGAGACATTAGTCTGAGAAGTTGGGCTCAAATCTTCAAAACACACAACATTCATGGCAAATCTCCATCTCATACGTAAGGAGATTACACATCAGGAGAAAAAAGGAATCTGCACACTCATGCTCTTGAAATGTTTTTCTTTTGCTTTTCACATTAAAAGACAATGCCTAAAATCATCAATGTTATGTCATAGTGGTCTATTAGGTGCATGTTTACAGTTATTAGTTTTCTCATCAGCTGGTGTTATGTAGCATTCTAAGAAAATATTAACAGAAAGTTAATTGAAAACCAAGGGGGATTTTTTTGAGACATTGTGTGCAAAAAAAGAAAAAAGCCCACAGTTCTACTGTTTAAATCGTCTAAATTTAGTAGTTAGATTCAAGAGAGGCAAAATTGAAAGATTGTCTCAATAAAAGAGAAGGAGGAATATGGAGCCCTATACAAAAAAGAAAAATTAAATAGAAAATTATCTGTTGTGATAGTGAATAGAGGCTAAACTAAACATGTCTGTACAGGACCATCATTAGATGTTTTTGCATCTGGGATGCTGCCTCAGTTGACTTTCTGCCTTCTGCTGGTTGCTGCAGCTACCTTCCCTGGACCTGCTAACTCCAGATTGAGGAGCTGCAGCAGCATTAGCAACCAAAGTGTCTCAGATATTTGCTGCTTTGTTGTGCTCTTTGCTATGGCTCTGTGGCTATGTTGTTATTTTGTGAAGAAAAATCTTGATTCTTGGAAAAGAAAGTCATGTTACAGTAGTTCCATTTGCTGTGGTCTACTTCTTGTTCTGACTGAAAAAAAATAGAGATTATTACTTTGACTAAGTACCTGCTGCATATGGTAGCGGTGTGAGATCTTTTACAGTTTTACATAATGGGCAAAGGAAGCTGTGGATATATCCAGTGTATCTTGGCAGAGTTCCTCGATGATTCATGAGAGAAATGAGAAGGATGAAAGCTGCCAGGCTTAAAAGATCTAATATCACTGAAGCCCAGGAGACTCTACTTAAGAGCACAGAGAGAAGCCTGCAGAATGATTCCAGGGTCAGTCAGATTGTTTGGAAGACTTGACCTTTGGGATTTATTATCTTAGCTTTCGAATTACTACTGAAGTTTATATGCAGAGAACATTAACTTCTACTGTATTATTTTTCTTCTTTAATGTAGCAATTTTGTATGTGAAAATACAGTTTTATGTTTGCCTCTTTGACTTCAAAACTTATGTTTCTTTTTTATCTCACAGATGGCCAATGGCTATGAAATATTAATGCTAACACTAACATAAATAATGAATTAAACAATGAAATCTTTGGTTTCAGAAGTCTAACTCTTACATGAGTGCAAACTTAAAGGTGCACATGAAGACAGTAATGCTTCATTATATCATATAAGTAAAGAGCTGCCTGTTTGTAAATCAGACATAATCTGGTTACTTAATATTTCTACTTGGAGCCCATGTGATAACCACTTAACAAGGTGAACTCCCTGTCTAGATTCTCCCAATATTTGTTATTCTAATTTATCTTAGCAGAGAGAACATAAATTCCCTGAGTGGCTGAGCTAAGCTCTGGTTTTGCTGCAGGCTCCTGATCTTGCATTCTTTGTGTCACTTCTAATGTTTTCAGAGGCTGTGCAAAGGAAGCAGTTCAGTACCTGTAACTCTGTATCCGAGGAAAGGCAATTTAATATTTTTCAGTTTCACTTACTAGTTCCTGCTCTGATGACAGTCTTCCTGCACATCTTGCAGTTTTAACAGTCTTTTCTTTCTTTTTGTTGTCGCTTAGGTATACAATGATGATGTAGTTTTCCATAACACACTGTTTCCTTGAAGTATTCTCACTCAGTAGGGTAGTTCTATATTGATTATTTATTTTGGGAAGAACCTTAGCACAGCCCTGTACTGTGAGCCCTTGTCTCTTGAGAGATACTTTTATAAAGTCTGTAAGCCTTCATGAAAGAGCACATCACCTGAAAGCAGAATTATACTTTGAATTGTAGTGTGCCTGTGCAGCACATATTCAGCCTTACAATATGAAGAGGTAAAAAACTTTTTTCAATAATGCTATTTTTTTCAGGTTATATTTATCTGAAAATAATTGGTCATTTTTGAAACCTGGGTGTTAAGGGACCATAAAACAGCTGTAAAATGATATATTTATTTGTCTGGAAGTCTCCTGTATTAAACAAACATCATTTCAAATTTAGGCAAATTCCTTATAGATCCATGGTTGACATACCTAGGCTTGAGAGAAACAAGGTCTGATTAGAAAGTTTATTTTCTTGGTTGATTAGTTAACTTAGTTGAGTTGAACAGGCAAAATGCAAACCCCGATCCCCATCCCTAAAGTTTTGCTTAGTTGTCCTAGTGAAACCCCTGTCCCTGATGTTCATTATGTAAGTCAAATTCAAATTTTTGGAATCAGTGAGGAGGACCTCAATCAACAAATCTGAAGACCTCAAGGCTTCATCAAAATATCTGAAAGGGTAAACCTGAGTTGCTTGATGCTCAGGGTGTTATTTTTCTTCCCTTAGTCATAAAGATATCATTGATTTGAAAAATGATCCTTTACTAAAAGGAGAAAAGAGACTGATTAAGTACATGACTGCCCTTTCTCCATAATTTAGCTAACTATTCACAATTCTCCTTCTCTAGCTCCTTGGTAAGACAACTGCTAGGGCACCTGATTGTTTCCCAGTTTCTGCAGTAGCACCTTCTTTCTAATTTCAGACCGTTGGGTCTCATGGGTTTTGTGCTTACCCTGCAGGGGAGAGAGGTTTCACCTCAGGCAGAGCTTCTCTGTAGCATCACCTGCCTTGCCAGCCCATCCCACTTGCTGCTCACAGGCCCTCCCAGTGCACACCACACCTTCACTAACAAATTTTGCTCCATAGTGATTTCTGCAACAAGAACAAGAGTGCAATGAGTACACAGGGGTTTTCACCTATAAGAACCTCCCCATGCATGCTCTCCCACTTAGCTGTTTTTCTAAACCTGTGACATTTGCAGCCCAATTTGACAAGTGATATATTTAACGGAATGCAAAGCATCGCTACACAGTCAGACATAGTTCAGTGGCCTACATTTCTACACCTTCATAAAATTCTTAAATCTTCCTTAACATTGTAAGATTTCCCCTTCTTAACTAAGACAACTCATTTAAAAGAACATATATAAACTGAATGTGACTCAGGCCTGTCCATTGACTCTTTTACTTTCTCCCTATGAGAAGCCAACAGGTCACTGCACCCCTTTTGGCTCTTTCCCACCTGGAGCCCTTGATAGAAGGATGGGGATGCCTCCTCCCTTTGGCATCAGACGCTCTAGTGTACTAGTGTACTTTGATTGACTCCCCTGTGCAGACTGCTGTTTTGTGACATTCATATTACCAATCTTGATGATATTTATGAAAGAATGTGGACATTATATGCCAGCTACAGTGCTTCTTAATGGCCATTAAATAGAACTTCTGAGTCATTGTATATTAAAGTGAGATTACATGTTTTTACTGTGTGATATGGAGTAACACAATACTATCTATACTTGATATATAAGTAAGAAACCCAAGAAAAAGCAATCTTGGGTTTTTTTTTTTTTAGGCTAATACAGATGTACTGGATTGGCAAACCAAAAATGTCCCTCATGTCTTAAGAGGATATTATTCCATTAAGGAAGGTCTGATTGAGTCAAGTGAGAAGGTGAATTTAGAAACTGCTAACATAGCAACCAATGCACAGTCCTATAATAAAGTAAGAAAATGAAAATAATGAAGCCATCCAGACTGATCCATTTGACTTACTGGTATTTCTGCATTTAGTAACATTGCAAATTCTTCATGAAAGGGCATTTACAAGTTAGAATGATGTTTTTTGTGTGATACCATAAATCATTGGGGAAGATTAGAAAAGTTGTAACAGCTGCTGGATGTTAAAATTTATCTCTTCTTGAAGATATATTAACATATTTGTCTTCTGTCCTATGCTTGCGGCAGAGCAAGTGAAGTGTCCAGACCAGGGTGAGAGCATTTATCAGCAAGCTGTTACACCATATTCACCCTACTGCTCTCTGAGTACAAGTGAGTGACACGTTACTGTGACAAATATTTCACAGAGAATGAAGGAATTGCTATTCTCTAAGGAAAATGGTACCTGTGACTTGGACATCTTGCAAAACCTATCTATTCTTTTTCAATACTTACATTCAGGGGGGTTGATACAAGACAACCAACCCCAAACAGAGAAAATTAATGGAAAAGTTGTGCTAGAGATGGCTTTTTGTATGAGTAGAGTGTACCATGAGTTTGTAGAGTTTCATCCTAAGGTAGAGAGCATATATCATAGAAACATAGAATGGTAGGGGTTGGAAGGGACCTTTAGAGATCATCTAGTCCAACCCCCCTGCAGAAGCAGGTTCACCTAGATCAGGTCGCATAGGAACATGTCCAGGTGGGTCTTGAAGACCTCTAAGGAAGGAGACTCCATAACCCCTCTGGGCAGCCTGTGCCAGGGCTCCCTCACCTGAACAGTAAAATAGTTTTTTTCTTACATTTAAGTGGAACTTTTTGTGTTGCAGCTTCATCCCATTACCCCTTGTCCTGTTGCTAACTACAATAGAAAAAAGGGATGCCCCAACCTCCTGACACCCATCATTTAGACATTTGTAAATGTTAATAAGATCTCCCCTCAGTCTCCTCTTCTCTAGACTAAACAGCCCCAGTTTCCACATATATTCTAATGATTTTCAGGAAAAGTCTTCTGGATCTTAAATCTTTTTCATATTATTAAAATAAAAGGAAATTGTTAAAATAAAAGGAATATTATTCATTCAAATATGAACATTTAGAAAGCCTGGATTATTTTTTTAAATTTTATTGCTGGAATGAGAATGAAGAGATTTTGTATGTACTCAAAATGATTTCGTGTCTGTTATCGTGACTTGAACTCCTACGTTGTATTGAAATAATAATACTTAGTTGAAGACTGTTCCCTGTTAAATCAGCTGACAAATTCCTAATGATTTATTAAGGCCAGAGCTTCACTCACAGATTTTAAAATGTACGCTTTCATTTTGCACATCATCTCTGCAAGATTACACTGATCATCTAGTAATGATTTTATTTGAATAATTAAATTTCTCTCTATAGTCAAATAATAATTTATTTGCATTTTGAATTAAATTGTGGTTCAGATGTTTAAGATAATTGTACTTGCTGAAACATTCAAGGAATATAAAGAGATCTATACAAATCTTGAATAAAATAAAGTTACAATTATCACAAATCCTATAATCTGAATCTTTTCAA
Source organism: Urocolius indicus (assembly GCA_013401255.1). Taxonomy (NCBI): domain Eukaryota; kingdom Metazoa; phylum Chordata; class Aves; order Coliiformes; family Coliidae; genus Urocolius; species Urocolius indicus. The sequence continues at coordinate 71,177 of WBNH01012068.1, read as the reverse complement.
CAACTTTCTTGATCATCTCCTTCAGTTTAATCCTAATATTAGGTCCCCAGCAACATGGACATTGGTCATTCGTCTCGGTCATTCATCAGCCCCAGTACTTGCAGTGAACTTCTGATATGTAATCTATGTCTATGTCTATATGTAATCTATATCTAACTTCTGATATGTAATCTATGCAACACTTGATATGTAATCTATAATGTATGGATTTCTGTTTGGGCCTCCATTTCTCATGGACCAAAGATTGGAAGAAGCAAAACCAGAACATATGCATCCCAGCTTTATTTAAGAAATCTATTGTAGCCTATGTCGAAATTTCCATTTTCTGACTCCTTGTTCACTTGTAAACTCTGACAAAACACAGTACAACTACTGAACAAGGTATGTCATACAGAGTAAGGCCTTTTCCTTTCCAAGTTATAGGGTATCCCTCTGTTGAAGTCTGTGACTAAAGGAGTTAAACCACTCTGTTCGATGCTACATAAATCATTGTCAGAGTTTGAGAGGAGTGTGTAGTTATACCAGGGAGCTGTCGGGAAGTAACAGAAAAGATGAATACTGGAAGGTGTGACCATGGCAGAAAAGCATGGAACCAAACCAAAACCCTTGTGGTTTGATGGCATTTCCAGTTCATCATCTTTGGCTATTTGTTTCCATTCTGGTTTCATTCCTGTCCATCATACTCTATGGATAACATTTTTTCTGTATTAAGATAGAGATAAATGATAATCTAGAACAATGTCAGGCTTCTACAGTGATTTTTTTTCACTACCTGCAAATGCTAAGTAATTTGGCTCGATGTATTTGACAATGATACGCAATATCACTATAACTTGAAGTCATGCCTCTTCTGAGTTACTCTTATGATTTGTTAACTTTTTATACACAAGGAGCTGCTATTCCCAATGGGAGAATTTACGCCCACCACTTCCATTCACACATTCTGCTTTGTTTAAATCCTAACTAAGATATACACAGCACAAAGCTGGCTTTGCGGATATGATTCTGAATCTCTTGCTGAATCTCCATTGCAGTGCTGTGGAGCTGCATGGATCTGCTTTTGTGGAACACGGATAAGGACTAGGATCTGAAAGAGTTATTGCTATTGAGAGAATTTGTTTGCCCTAGAACTCAGAAAATGCCATCCACCTCAAAAGGAGTAAGGCAGTTTGACAATTTTGTGGGTGTACTGTTAGATTCAGGGCAAGGATTAGTGGGATTTGTTGAAGTACTAATTCAGTATAATACTTTGGAAATATGAAATTGTATACAATTTACAAGCTGTATATTGAACTGTCAAGCTGTGCACACTGTCAGCCTACATAATAGCAGGTTGCTTGTAATCTTGTGTTTTCTCTCTTACTGCCTCTCAGTGTCTGTAATGCACTTCTTGTGTCTTGGCCTTAATTATGTTCAGATTCTATGTGAATTGTGAAGCCCTGTGCCCCTGTTGATACTGATTTTCCTTGAGCTCCCCAGAGGACAAAGGTCTGCCTGCAGGTAGGAGAGTGAGGGACAATAATCTTTTACAGGGAAAGACCTCATTTATCTCTGCATCCTGTGAGTACAAACCTCCTCCAAGATACGCTCTGCTAACCCGTTTATAATAGGGGTTTAGAGTAGACAGTCTGTCATCTACAGGGTGACTGCTATTTTTGTGTGATGATTGCTCCTGATCAATTTGTGTTTCAGACCTGAGATGGGTGCTCATGCTCCTTCTACAGCACAACAATGCAGGTGATTGTGTTTGATGGTTGTGAGGAGGAGACCCTGGACATAAAAATTTACACATCTAAACTGAGACTAGATCTTCTCCACAGACCAGCAAGAAAGTATGATATTCTTTTTAGCAGGACTAATCTGCCAAAGGGCTTTACTGTCACTGAGTCTGCATGAGTAGGTTTGGGTTTTGGGTTCATGGTCAGAGAAAGTAAAGTTAATAGAAGTGTCACCATTGCAGTGTCTCAACAGGCAGAGAGGTCTTGGAAATGTATATGGCTTTACTGGGATAGAGAGAGATACAGAGCTATTTAAACTTAACTCAACCCCACAGTTGTCCATATAAGAAACTCTAAACCACCACAGTGTACCATGAGGCTTCTTTATTTTTCTTTTTCCCCTATTCCTTTCCACCTGTAATCACTAGCAGCCCAGAGTAGCAGCTACCATTCAGGATTTCACATCTTTTTAAATTGCTGACTTCAAAATCTCTTTGTTTTTGACACATCTCCTGATGTCTTTGAGCTGCCAGTGAAGTCTGAAGCCTTTATTTATCTATTAATCCCAAGACATGTTCATGAGCAACATATTGATAAACACTAGGTGTTACTAAGGAAGAAACCTGGCTTGTTACCAACAATACTTTTCAGTGTATGGTTGTGTTGCAGATAAATAAAACGTGGCAGAAGATTCCAGACTGAACCACAGCCAGTAGCCCCATTGCCTTATACACTATTGATAAGTTTGTATTATAAAACCTTTAGAAAATTTTAGACTGAACTTGTTTATGAGGTTCCAGGTACAAAGTGCTCCAAATGCCACAAGCATTTTAATCTTAAGAGCTCTGCTTCTGTACATAGGAATGAAAACAATCATATTACTTGTGGGACATAGTACGTGACTGAAAAGTAGGACTCACTTCATTTCAACAAGTATTGACATAGGAGGCACCACCATTTTCATTATTGACAATTTCATTTCCAGTGTCTCTTACTGGGAAAGTAGCTGTGTTTGAAACTGCTGTATCTGTCTCAGAGAATGTGTTACACTGAAATAATGAATGGAGCAGAAGGACTCGGACCGATGACAGGAGAGCATGGGGCAGGCATTAATTTGCTTTTGTCATGCAAGATGTTTCTCTTTCCAGTAGAGGCTAAGCTTTAAAACTTCAGGATAAAATTTCTACCTGAAAATAAGTAGTTGAAAGAGAAATATTTCTGAGAATCATCCCCCTTCTCCCATCCTTGCGATTTCTCCTGGCTCAAGCTGCCACTTCTGCTTTACATTCTGTGCTGCAAGGTAAGGTAAAAGGCTGTGGCAACCTGGGGTGCTCATCGTTCAGTCAAGCCAGTGTAAATGAAGCTGTCAGCAATGAGAACAGTGAAGTTTGCTAGAAATTAAATAAGAAGGTCTATGCTAAAATGCATTGATCTCACTATTTTGTGGATTATAATGTTATTCATACATTTTTCTTTCTACACCACAGCCTCAAACTCATATTAAAAAATTGTCAAAAACATGTAGGGCTGCTGCTATTGTACAAGAATTGTTAAAGGCTTTTCAAAAGTTACTGTTGTCTGAGCTCTCAACATTTAATGTGTACTGAGCTTAAACTATGCTCTCATTTTCTGTGTCCTTAATAGCTTTATTATACTTTGGCTGTAATGATTCTGAGAGGAACCTTTGTCTCTACCACTCCCTAGGTGAATTCACACATCTGCCTGGTGTGAATTCTGCTCACACTCGCTCCACCCTCATTTTGTTCCTTAAGTATTCTCACCTTGAAAAGGTGCAATTCATGTATTAGCCTGGTGTTTTGGGCAATGACAGATTCTGCAACTGGGGAATATTACGAATTCCTAGTCCTGCACACCTCATTCATACTTTTGTCTTTCTTCTCTCCTATTTTTCTTAGCTTTATTCTTTTATCCTTTTATGAGAAGCTCTTTTATATACTTTTTTTCTGCTTGCTTTACCCCAAATCCTTATTTTTTCTGCATAATACCAGATACTGAACCTGACGCTGGAAAATGTCTTGTGTAGAACAGCTATATATTTTACATACCAGCTTAAGGAAAGCAAATAAAACCAACAAACTTACAAGGAAAAGAATAATTTTCATACAAAAGCATTAAATAATTTAAGGCCCTACTTTACAAACTATGAAGATCTTTGTGTGGCTTTACACAAGTAGCTGGGATTGTTTCTGTATTTACTCAAAATCTTTCTTTTGCATTAATAATTTATTTGCACGGAGGTTAGATTAGAACCACACTGTCTTGTGTACATAACTGTGTTTTGAGGGGGTCTTTCTGCTAAAGACATTATACTCTCAATCAGAAGTGTATAAAATAGACGAGAAGGACCTCTATTTAGCAAAATTTGGAGACATCAGAGAAGGTAATTGTGTGTTCTGCTAGTTGTTGGTGGTAGTGTCTGACTTTGCTAAGAGGATGTATGCTAGTCACACTTTTTGTTCTGGAGAAACAAACAATTACAAAATCTCTTTTTGTAATGACAGAGATCAAAGCCTAAAATAAAGAGAAGCTTGTCAAAGACATAGACGTGCTGACTGAAAACACGAGAGTTGGAGACATTAATTTGGGTACAGGTTTCTCGGAATGTCTTTAAGAACTAGATCTCTGCATTGCAAGAGAGAAGTACTGGGAATAGCACTTGAAAGAATGCTTGCTTTGGAGTTAAATAGAAAAGTTGATTGCTGTACAGAGCAATTTTATTCTTTTTCTTCTTGTCTGTTTCAGAGGAATGGGACTTTGTTGAAATAGAAACAGAGATGAAGCAAAGAACTATTTTACTAAATTTTAAAAACTCAGTAAAGCTGGATGCATCCGTGTCATTTTTGGGGAAACAAGGATGAGCTGTTTCAGATGGCCTAGATTACCATTGCTACATTTGAAATCCCAATTTACATCCTTTGAAATGGTCAGAGAGAAAGAGTTGAGAAGAAAGGCAGAAAAATTGACACTTTAGTTCCCTACACTGACTGTCCTTAGCAATGTGGCAAAGGACAGGTTTTATCTGAAACTTGGGAACAATCAGACAAAGGATTAGTTACCAGCTGTCAAAAGACATTCCTTGCCACGTTTTATCCTCTTGTTTTTGTTAAACCATCTAGGTTATATTATTAAGTTGTCTCTAACATTTGTTGAATTTCAGAATATTTTCAGAATAAAGCAGGTCTGCTTCCTGAGACAATCTGGACAGCAGTGTTACGGAAGAAAGAGCTTTGAGAGGATAAAAAAATACAGACTTAGAAATTAAAAATATGAAAAAAAATTGTTAGGAAGGAAGCTTAGAAGCTGTGTATATACTATGAAGCTGTTTCTAGCTAAACTTGATTATTAGGAAATTTTAAAGATGTGTGCTTTGTCCCAGAATAACTGTGACATGAAAAGTCTTTCTTAACTTGAAATTCAGCACTGATATGTAGATGAAGTTTGCAAAAGCAAAATATCCTTTCTCTGGGTAGAGCATCTGTCACTCCAATATATGGCTTAACTATACCAGGAAAAAAAAGATATTTCTTTTGCTAGTGTTGGACATGTTTCCATCAGAAGGATTTACCAATGTACTTTCACCTGAATAGTTCTCCTTATTGGCACATGCACTGGAGCTCTTGTTCTATAACAGCCAAGTGGAAGATTCTCCAAAAAATAGTGATGGAAAGTAGCTATAAAAAAAAAAAAAACCAACAAAACCAACCCCACAAAGCAAACAAAAAAGAGATTGTTAGAAAGAGTGGGAGGTAGAAAGAACGAAAATCAATTATGATAAATTAGATGAGAGACAGCTAAAAAAAAAAAAAATCAGTGCCTTTGCTTATGCCGATCCACTCAAAAATTGTCACTCAAAGAGCTGCATGTAATGTGACAGTTATTCTCTCCCCCCAGACCATCTATTTGGCTTCCATAATGATGACTTTAGTTCCAGGACATAATGACCAGATTTTTTCCCTGCTTCTTGTGACAGCCTGATAATTTGCAGTCAGTTATATTTCCTTCTCAAAGGCACCCCTAAACTTTAAAGGCATGCCATAAGGCTTAGGGAGCATTATTCCAATATAAAAAGCAATAGCTATAAATAAATTCCACATTTTACAGAAAATCCAAATGGCCAAGCTGTATTTCTTCAGCATCAACTGTCAGCATATAGTCAAGCTTGGTATCTATTGCTATATTACAGCATTTGGTTTTGATTTTGTTGCATTATTGTATACTGTAGAATTAGATGCTGGTAACAAGTAATATTTCTGTGTCTGAAAAGTAATTTCTACAGAGCTCTGCAAACAGAGCATGTTCCTTATGATACTTATTTCAAAGTCAATGAAAGTACCCATGTGAGTATAGGATGTAGAGTATAAACCATCAAATAATATTGAAAATGTATGTCTCTGGTATATACAATGTGGAAAGAAAGCTAAAACCAAAACCCCGGTATGTTTAACAATAGATCTTTTTTGAGGGCAAGAATCCCAGAAATAATTAAGAGACTTAGGAGAAATCCCATTGACTGTCAGTGAAACTCAGGCTCCTAAATCCTAACTCAAATCAATCAATTTTATTTATATTATGAGCCACTTCTTTTAGGCCAAGCAAAAGCAGAAAGAAGGACTCAGAGTTTTTCTTCTGTCAATCAAAAATCCTTGTGTTTTCTGTGATTCCCATAAGTACGTTTTCAGCGACTTAATTACTGTTTTTCTGTTACTAATAAAAAGTTGGTGAAAACTATTCCACTGCAGTTACTGGAGTCTGATTGCTTCATTAGTTTCCATTTGCCACAAGGTGAGAGTTAATTTTAAAGCAGCAGTACATGGAATTTCTTCAAAGAAAATGTGCACACTGGAAACTGAGGGAGCTCATTTTTCTTTTAGCCAGAAAATCTTTGAAGGATGTGAATTGAAAATAAGCACAGGAGAAAAGTATGATCGTGTTTTGGGTTTTAATTTAAAACCACAGGAGAAATATTCTTAATTTTCCAGAAGAGAGAATTTTCTTAATGCTCATGATCTGAATTAGTTTTATTGTCTGTTTGATAAAAGAATGCAACATTAACTTTACTATACTAAAACTGAATAGCCAGCAAATGCTCAGTGCACTTGAAAACTTGAGTACACCATGGGAAAGAGAAAGATTTATGGTGGTTTCTAACCAATATGCACAAATGTATAAAAAATATGATAAATTTTAGGCATTGTGAAATATTATTTCATAGATGGTGATTATGTATGTACTAAGGGATCAGCATCAGTTCACAAAAATTTTATTTGAATGTACTAATCTAAAGATATTTCAGGGAGACATCACTGCCCAACATTAAACATGACTAGGATCCTGAGTCTTATCCAATGGCAAAATATTTCCAAGAACTGCAGCTTTCTGTTTGGATTCTGCCACATTCCATCTGTATTTCTACATACAAACAATTCAAATTATATATATTCTTTTAATCCTTCCCATCCATTTGAGTACAAGGTCTTTGAGATAGACTACCACTCTATCCTTGACTCCCATCCTGCACAGAAAGAAACTAGTATAATGTGGTAGCTCTGGTCTCATTAAGGACTTAAAGTAATGCCTGTCATGGAGTTTTGCCAAACTACTCCTTATTTCAAGAGACACCACTAAAAAGGACAGTGTGTGTATGTGTTCCCAATAACATACTTGTAGCCTGATAATCACAAAAATGCCAGAGGTTAGGGGTAGACAATGATAGGATTTATGTTTATTAGTCATTCTTAATGTGCTTGTTTCAAAAATTAAGTTGATTTCTTCAGACCATCTCTCTTTCACTCTTTTCTCCCTATATCTTCATTAGTGCAAATGTGACATACAGAATCTCTGAAAATTAATTACAATGGATTAAGGTAAATCTCATTCCTGGCCCTGCCAAATAATATAAATGACTACTGAGTATGGAATCAGCTGACTAATGATAAAGTTAGACCATTAGAGGACAAGAGACTTTAAAAAGGATCAGTGGTTTAATTGAAAACCTTAAGTTGCTTTGAAAAAAATGAACTGAGTAGAGCACATTGAAACAATAAGATAAAACAATTCTATACTTCATGAGTATGATTAAGATGTGCAGTCATATCAGTTAAATGTAAACAGTAATGCATAGGGCCAAAGCTTTGCCTGTAAACTCCATCCCATGGATTCAAATGTATTCTTGGACTAGGTTCACTGTACATTTGATTTAATTTTTCAGACTGGGAGCCTAGCAGAATAACCCCTCTCTCCTTCAGATATTTGAAAATGATACAAAGCATACCATTTTCTAGTAAGAATTCTAGGTGCAACAAAGGGAAATTGGAGCCTGTGAGTTTCCTTCTTTACTAGCAGAGATGTCATCAGTTAAGTGCCTACTACAGGTTAGATAAATCTGTCCCTTTTATTTTGTTTTGTTTTTTGATATTCTTAGGTTTTGCCAATGCATAGCAAGAAAGTAGATGAATCTTGTATTATATAATTTTAAAACCTAACTTCTTCCATCTTTTTGTTTCAAATAAACCTTTTTTACTTTAAATATATGTGGCAAACAGTTACCTGTAAACCTACATTTATTTTGGATAACGCACTCTACTTAGGCTGTTCAAAACACATTCAATATTTCTGCCTTATCATCTGGAATTTTTATGTTTGAGAGGATTCCCTATTTATTTTCTTGTGTTACAGATGCATTTTCTGAGTTGCAACATGTGGCACTTAGCAACTGAGTCTTTGCTTCAGGCAGTAGCCAACTTTAGTCTAAAATTACTGTAAGTTTAAATTTAGATTTTTCATATTCTTGCTATTTTATGTCCTTTTCCACTCTGTTATGACAAGTATTTGGATAGATTAATGGATGAGACCATGATTGTCAGTTGTTTTTTCTATTCTGGATATTCATTTCCTTCTGGGTACATGCAAGAGTCACATGAGGCTATGGATCCTGTAAAGTCCTGGTCTCAGTCAAAGTAATTAAATTCAGGATATCTCTGCTTATGTCTTGTCATTTCTTTCCATTTTTCCTTTCTTTTTCCATTTTCCATTTTTCCTTTCTTTTTCCATTTTCCATTTTTTTCCTTCCTTCCTTCCTTCCTTCCTTCCTTCCTTCCTTCCTTCCTTCCTTCCTTCCTTCCTTCCTTCCTTCCTTCCTTCCTTCCTTCCTTCCTTCCTTCCTTGTCTCTATTTCCTCTACTCTCTCCTCTATTGTCTCCTCTCCATGAACAGATTACTACAGTTATTGGTAAGAGGATTTGTTGGGAATCATACATCATAGTTTTGAAAGAAATACTTCCGTCCCAAACGAAGAAAGTAGAGCAGATGCCATGTAGAACCCTTCTGTAGCTGATTGTTATGGTTGCAAAAGAAGAAATGCAAAGCACTTCCAGAAAAGCTGGCTCAGCCTAGTCATATAAGAAGTTAAAAGTGTGGTAGTTGACCTGTGTGTGGGAACAAATATTGTTTTTTTAGATGGTAGAACGAATATGTACAAATGCAATTCATGACGTTGGTCTGGGCAAAAGAATCAGTAATGTGAAGTATTGAGTGTGGGAGGTCTCTGCAGATGCCAAGCATTTAAAATTCAAGTGCTTTCACAAAGACTTCAGTAAATAAATCATTATATTGTCCATTACTGGTTCCACTTTAGTTATTGCTGTCTAGACATCATATTACTGGAGTAATACAGAAGTCCAGATAAATGATGTTTGAACTCTGAGCTAAAAAAAATGTAGCTTCCTGCTAACTACTACTTGCAGTTAAAGAATGAAAACAATTCTCTTAAATTATTACTTCAGAATAAAAATTTCTTGTTCCTTGTACTATTCTCGCTTTTTCTGCAATAAATGTACTCCTTACTATTAGCCTTTGAAATTTTTAAAGAAAATTTGCAGTTCCAAGTCTTGTCTTTTCTATGGGCTCACTAGGAGTTTTGACAAGTCACTCTTCCCACAGTCTTCCTCCTCCCTAAAAAGGTGGTGCAAACTATTGTTGATAATATTGCAGAAAACACACCTTTCCATAAGCTATCTGCAAGTCAGATGTGGTCTGATTACCATGCTTAGCACATGGACTCAGACTGTAAGAATATCTTTGTGCTGTTCAAACTCAATTGGTCGTCTGAGACCTGATAAGTGCCATGCTTTTTTCCATGTTGCACTGTGAGACTGATGAAAGTGAAGGAAGATGGAACATCTAGAAATGAGGCTAGGGAGATGTTCAGAGCAGGTTGGCTGGGAATGCTTCTGCATGGTGGGAAAACACCCATTACAAGTGAGCTGGTGAGCACCTTCCCTCTTATATACCTGAAGGGTAACATTTCTGTGCTTAGCATGGTGATTCTCAGCTGCAACTTGTCAAAACCTGAAGAAATGTTATGAAACATATGGGCATTTCACTGTTGTTTTTATTCCACAGAGCTTGACACAGAGCATTGTTTTCATTAAAACTCCCATATTTAATAAAATTCCACATTGATGCTTCATCATTTTATGCATCCAGCACCCCCACACACCCTGTCTTACTACTGAGAGCAGTTAAGTCCATCATACAATGTTTCCTTTCTCAATTTTCCTGTAAAAAAATAGAAGTATCCACTGTGGGATTTCTGTCTATTTTCTGCTTATCTCCTTCCCCAAACCACATTTTAAAACGAGAATGTAGAGCATCTCATCTAAGATGTATATGGGATACTAAGGTGATTTTTCTATGTTTAAACTAAACAATGCCAATGTGTATTTGGCAAATTTTATCTATGTCACAGCTATCAAACTCTTCCATCCTTCAGGGTGGTGTGACCCAGGTAGCTCCTTGGGAACGGCTGCTGGGGGAGTGCTAGCTGATACATATTGTGAGCAAGTCAGGGAGTATTCAAACAGGATAATGACATAAGGTATTCACCTTCCAAAGCCTATATCTGTGCCCTGACACTATTTAATTTACAGATATAAAACCTGCTTCTTTAGAAAGGAATAAGCCTTTAAAGGCAAGACACCATTATATAAGATTAATGCGAATAGGATTAGACTGTCATTTACTTCTTTTTTTCTTTATGATTGGAATGTCTAGAATTGACACTGTAACCACAAATAGGTGGGCCATGGCTGAAGCTCTTGTGCATCTTTAAGGCATTCTGAAGTCAAACCATGTAGAGATTTCACTGTATGTTTTACCTAGTTTCCTACGGTGTAGAAAAATGTTCCTAGCTCTCACTTGCATTATTTCATTTATGTGGGTATGAGTGAAAGAATACATACATTGATGAGCATCCACTTTGATGAAAAAGTTATTCTGGAATAGCTGTGCCTTCGCAAAACTTGTTACATTCTTTTGTTATTAAGATTTCTTTAAATAGAATTTTAAGATATGAAATTTATTCAAAGCCATAGAAATGAATCTTTACGTATCTTGCTTATCATGAAATTTGAAATACCCTTGCAGATCTGTTGGTGAAACAAGGATATGATCCATGCATCTCCTTCTCCTGTTGGTGAAAAGGGAATTTCAATAACCACGCAAATTGTGATCATATCCTTTCAGAACTGCAAATCCATCTCTACTGAGGAAGGCCACTGTCAGAGTGTGTAGCTTAGGCTGTGGTTAGTTGACAGCTGAGATAAAGACAATCTGTCCTCTAAGACTATTTCTACTGGATACCTGCATAACTAAGTAAAATTAAGCTGAGATGTACAGTTTCACTAAGAAGTCCTCATCAGTCTGTTCTTAGGGCATCCCAGTTGACTCAGGAACCTGGAGATGGTTCAATCTCTTTTTGTTCCAGGTGTTCACAGATTATCTATTCTTGTCCCCTGGAAATTTTACCAGCTTTCTGTTTCATCTTGACAATTCATTCACTTACTCCAGTGGTTACTTTTCCTTCCGAACTGCTATCTTTCCCTCTTACTTCTTTCAGACTGATATCTTTTTTACACAATCTTCCTAAGACTATGGATAAATATAGAAGGAGGATAAATGTGCCTGACATTTGCAGGCTGCTGCTGTCACCAGGAAAAGTTACTGCAGAAAGGATTTAGCAGAGAGAGTAAATAATGACGAGGACTATCCAAAAGGGGGGAAGAAGAAGAGCTCTGCCACAAGAGTATTTGGGTTGTACAAAAGCATTCAAGCACTCCTGTTGGACCCTGCTTTGTATAGAGGTAAATAATATATTCAGAAAATAAGAATAATTTTTGTTAGAGACAGAAAATTTATTTTATATTCCTGTTTTTATTCATAAGCAAAAGGAGAGGATATGGTTGGCAGCTTATGCCAAGCAAGGAACTGAAAAGCCTAATTTCTTCAGCAGTGCAGACCCCAGTGAACAACGTTTGGGAACAAAAAAGATTAAGATTAGTATGCCATGAGAGACCAAAAGGGTCAACTTAAATTCAAGCTGAAAGTAGCACTGACATTTAGCAGCAGATTCAATACAATGCATCAGATGGGAAGCCAGGTGGCTTAATTACAACACTTTACCTGTTCCCAATCTGAGCTGCTTTTGCCTCATTTTCTATCTCCTCTACCTCTGCATGTCTATTTTGCAATACTGACATTGGTTTTCACCTTCTAGTTGAATGTCTGAAGTGATCTTTATTTCACATTCATGACTGAGGCTCAATTTCCAAACTCCATCTTCAAAAATACAGATGTGCTTGTGTCTGTGATGAAAACATTACTTTCTAAATGCCTAGCTTCATAGCTAGAACTAGTTCTGCCTCTTAAAAAAGGGCAAAACAAGCTTTTTTTTCAGGTTCAGAAAATAAGAGCTGATCTGTCATTAAATGTTGCGTATTTGGCATGCAGTTCAAGGCATTTTTTCACCTTGACTCAGAGGAGCCCTGTCTTTTTATCTAGCATCCAATACAGCTCTCCTCTCTCTCAGTGACTTTAAGTCAAGTTTCATTGTTCTCAGAAGTGTGTTCAGTCAGTTCATCCAGATCATACAGATATCCTTGAAGTTTCTGCAAGATGTAGACTTCAAAGAGAAATGTATTGTATTATTAAATGCATACAAATAGGGGCAGTCCTTCCTGCAGAATCTGTGTTCTGGTGAATTTTATGTCATATGCATCACTGGAGCTTGAAAAATCTGCAGTCAGGTTTTTTCACAAACCAAAGAACATATTCTTGCAACTCTCAAAGTCTATTGATTAAAAGATATAGGAAGCATAAACAAAAGGATATCAGAGGGATGGAGCACTGCTCCTATGAAGACAGGCCGAGAGTTGGGGTTGTTCAGCCTGGAGAGGAGAAAGCTCTAGGCAGTCTTCCAGTACCTAAAGAGGCCTACAAGAAAGCTAGAAAGGGACATTTTACATGGACGAGTAATGACAGGACAAGAAGTACTGGCTCCAAACTGAAAAAAAAAAAAATATATGCACTAGATATTAGGAATTAGATATTAGGAAGAAGGTCTGCACTGTCTAATGCGGCACTGGCACAGGTTGCCCAGAGAGGCTATGGGTGCCACATCCCTGGAAATGTTCAAGGCTGGGATGAGAAGGGCTTTGAGCAAACTCTCTAGTTGAAGATGTCCCTGCCCATGGCACAGGGGTTGGAACTAGATGGTCTTTCAGGTCACTTCCAACCCAAGTCATTCTATGATTCTATATGATTCTATGATATCTTCCTACTATGTCCTTTAGAAGCAACAGAAGGGCAAAGAACTGGGCCTAAAGAAACCTGGTTTTGAAAAAATATGATTTGCCACCAGATTACTTAATCTGTTACATCAGAAAACTAGTTCAATTTAAATTCCATTATTATAGTACAGCTTTACATACAACAATTTGGGATAAAAAAATTTCAATGCAATGTAACATATTTTACAATATTTTTTTATAATGATCAAAGATAGTGACAAAGACCTTGTTTGGTGAAATAAAACATGGATATATTTATGTATAGTTTGTATGGGTCTTTGTATACATAGTTACACAAAGATAACTTCTTAGGATTTTATAATCTGATAAAATGCATAAATTACAATGGAAAAGAATATTACTAGGAGCTTCTGCTTTGCTAAAAACTGCATTTGTATAGATAGGTTTCTGCAAGGCTGCTAAAAAAAAGAGAAACCTTTGGCAGTTTTATTAACATTTAAACACTATACCGAATTCCTACATGTAATAACCAAAATATTTTAATCTGAAATCCTCAGAGTTAATATAATTTTAGATGTAATTTTGCCACTTTTAAATCATAGAAGTCGTGAATTTGTAGGCAATAACCTTAGAAAAACACAGTTATATCAGTGGACTAATATAAGGTTACAGAAAGACTGCAAATGATGAATGACATACAGTTTTTAAGATGACAAAAAGGTATTTGTATATTCTATTGATATGTTTCCAGTGAATGTACAACGTAGAGTTATAGAGGTTGAGCTACAAGGTCATTTTTACTACTGTATAGAGATCTGATCAGAAGTATTTAAGAAATATATTCAGGTAGAGATTTACAGAGCAGTAATGAAATCAGTCTGATGGAAGAAAAACTCACAAAACTACTCTCACAAAATGAAGTCTCTGTGTTTGACTTATAAATAGATCAAGGATGGCAGTGGTATAATTGCTGAAAAAGAAAATGGTTTGATCACAGAAAGGGCCAAGATGAGAACAAATCTAATGACGTCTAAGTTTATTCTAGATATTCAGATTAAAGCTTACAATAGCAGGAAGAATGAGAATCGCAGAAGAAATTTCAGATAAAATATTTGAATTTCAATGAGCATTATATTAATATTTTTAACTTACTTTCCATTACAATTCAAAGTTAAATTTAAGGTGTTTATCTGCCCACAGAGAACCAAACTGAAGAGATGAACTGCTAAAAGAAATCTCTGCCATGTGCTCTAACAGTATACAAGCACAAGTGAGAAGGAAAAAGGATAGGATATCCTTTATGCTTTGAGTGGAAGCAAATAATATACTTTTGGTGTGAGATTAGATTTAAAGCAAACAGGCAAACTTCCAACCCAAGTCATTCTTAAGCTTTGTGCACAGAGCCATCTTGGGATTCAGTTTATCTACAAGAGTAGGAAGGAACTCAAGAACATTCTGTAGCAATCAAAAGAAACCAGTACTACCAGGGATTTTTTTTTCCAGTTATGTGTATTCTGTTGATAGAAGGTACTGTTTAGTCAAAACATTGCATATAGGAATTTGATATTCTAAACTCAGTATGAAGAAAATGTCAAATGGTCAGCAAGGGAATGAAGTCTTGCTTATTAGGGAAATATCAGTAGAAATATAATTTGATTACTTGGGGACTAACGAAAAAAAAAAAAGTGTATTCCTTGTTTCATTTGTTTCATCCCAGAAGGTAACTTACCACTGCTTGGGTGAGTTCTCTGACCTATTGAACGGGATATAGACTGTTGTAAGACTATAGACTGCTGAGTAACTCTCAGAGGTACGTGTGTGTGAAAAATGACCAAATGGAGATTTGGACTGGAATTTCCCAGATCCCAAATATTGGCTAAATTTAGTCTCTGAGATCTTGCTCTCACATTTTGTCACATTTGTAAGGTATCAGATTTATCCTGAAAGAGTACAGGAAACTATTCATATTCTTAAAACTTTTCAGGAGTGAAAAATGTGTTTTCAGGTAATTTCTTATGAAAGCTCCAATAAAGAGCTCAATTGATGAATCATAAAACACAAATAAAAATCTCATTCCTTAATTCCTCTTGGGCCTTTTGTGTTGTAAACATTTTCTTTCACTCTTGTAAGACACCTGGTATGTTGATGTGTCACTGATGAACAGTTGATATTTAATTTATTTTGAGATTATGAACAGTTTTCCCTTTAAGTGAGAAGTCATCAGAATGAAAAGATGGAACTGTGGGTAGATATTCACATACCTCAAGATTAGAAACATAATCTAGCTGCCAGTTTTACTAGGCTCCCTATATAATCAGTGCAGAAAAACATAGTGCTATCTTTGCAGGTTTATTCAGATCAGAATCCCTATTTCAGGGTAGAAACCTGGTATAGTGATACTGATTATCCTTCAGCAGACATATGTCTGGATGCTGAAATTGGTACCTACATTCCCACCTCAGTATTTTAGTTTTGATAAATCAATGTTTTCCATCAAAATTAGTCTACTGAAAAATTCCCAGTCAGTGTCAACTGACATTTGTTTACAGTTAGAGTGAGTCAGCTACATATATTGTCCACTGGCACACACAGCTGTTATTCAGACTGACACAGCGATAGCATGAGAATTTAGCAGCTTGGTGTCAGTGAGGTGGCAAAGATGGCCTCTGTCATCTTCTTCTCTTCCAGCTCCCACAGTGGTCCTGTAGACTTTACAAGTTCTCAGCAACAACTCTATGGATGCAAATGACTTAGAAGGACTTGGAACAAAATTATTTTTTTATTCAGTTTTTTATTTGGTTGGAGTGATTAAGCAATGGTGACCTCCTGGATACTATAGAGTAAAGTAATTAAGTTTTCATATGAGAACAAGCAAAGCAAACTTTAAAAAATATTTAATCTATGATGAACACTTTCTTTGACTTGAAGTTTTTTCTGAAATGAATTCTGATAAACTGTAAAATTGTTGTCAGAAGAAAAAAATATTTATTTATTTTGATCCAAAATAAAAAATAGATTTTTCTAAATTTTCCACTTTTCTTCAGCTTAAGCTACTTTCCATATTTGACCTAAATCAATTAATAATAATATTTATTATTTTTAATAATATAATAACTACAATGCAATAAATATAATAAAATAAATAGTAGTAGGTAATAATTAACTCAGTACATAACACTTCTCTTTACCATCAAAAGCCATTTCTGGCCACCTATAATCAAACTGAGGAGAAGCAGAATCACTTAGAAAAGAGATATGAAAAAATACTAAATTCTACATTTCTCAAACTCCACAGAATCTTGTATATGAACCCACTGACTTCTGCAACATATGCTTGCAATGTACAGTTAAGTGCTGAGCTGATTCAGGGCCCTCTACTTTACAGGATATAAATCTTACACTTCTCTCTCTGATGCAAGAATATTCCATACAGCAGTACCAATCTTCTCATTTCTTCCACTTACCTGAAGACAACGGTTCTACTTAACTAACAACTACTTTCTTTTTTCACACAGCTATGCATTTCACCTTATCATTAGCTCAAAAAGGTGGCCTAAGTTGTTATTTTCTAATGAAAGCACTCTGAAATTAATCCATTGCTACAGTCTCCATCCCAACCTATACTAGTATCCATGGTGCTCCACCTTATTTTGTTGAATGCATCTTGCATAATTCTCCCCTTGTTTTTTACTGTGACATTTTTATAATGATATCTTGCATAATTACAGTTTTAACCCATTAAGCTTAGGATATCCTTTATCTTCCTGGCTTTCCTCTCCAGTTTGCAAGACATTCTTCCTGCGGCATTTCAGGAAGTGATTTTCCTCTCACTTCCTCACATTCTTTCTTGTCCATTTACACTTCCTTATAAACAATAATACATCTGACTTTGACTAATTGTGTTGCTTCTTCCAGAAGAAAGATGACTGAATTTTCAAACACATCGCTTTCCACAAAGGAGGAATTGTCTGACACCTTCTTTAGTATGCAATGCAAATATATATGATTATTAATCATAAAATTGTAGAATAAAGTAGGTGAAAAGAATATCTGCAGGACATCTATTTCAAACCCTGAATAATGCTATTGCTTATTGAAAACAGTAGGATCTGTGATACTTCTGTTCCAATTAAAACAATTTTCTAAATGTCATGCAAAACACTTTGTATTCTTTGATGATAAATGAAATAAACCTGAAGAAAATAAGAGTTTTGGATGTTCTTAGCTGTTTGATCTTGTTAAAAGCGTGATTATAAGAAGATTTATCACAGTTAGAAACCAAGTACCCTCACAGGGTATGAAAGACCGCCTATTATAACAGAGCTCTTCAAAAGAGGGCGTGTGAGCTGCATCACTTCAGAGCTAAGCTTAGTTTAGTTAATTTTTGATAATCTAGAATGGAATTTTTTGAGAGGATCAACTGCCATTTCAGTTTGTCAATTGCTTATGAGGAATTATGATGTCTGATCTGGTTAATTGAAGGTCATGCCAACCATAAGGCTAATCTGAACATACACATATATTAAAAAAACCCAAACCTTAGCATTCCCAGCTAAACCGTGCAGCATGATTAATTGTTACTGTTTGAAAATTGATCCTTATCTTTTTTTGAAGCAACACTTTTGTTCTAAATTAAGGATAATAATACCAGTTAATATGCCTTTCTCATTGACTAAAGCAGAAATATGCAGAGACTTGTTTGATCTTTGGCATATTGCTATGAGATGCAGCTGGATTTGAGATAAGTGAGAGCCAGAGCAAAACATAGAAAACTGCAGGCTAATCATATCCTTGTTAAGACTGAGGAAATTTTACATTCGACTTCACTTAGAACAGGCATATTACAGTTCAGACTGAATTAAAGTCTGAAAACAGTCTGAAGTCTTGTGTAGTAAATTGCTGGTACATCTCAACTGGGTAACACTTCTAAAATACAGCAACATGAATTAAAAACTAAAATGAAATGTTGTTTTTGTAGCATAAATAAGAGATATTAAAATAATGTTTTCCTTCTCTTTTTCAATGGAAGGCTTTGACTACTTTGTATCCCAAGTGATAGGACAACTTCTCAGACTCTGTAATATGGGTCACTGAGCTGCTTAGAAGAGCTTGCTCAGTCTTGTGGAACTCTTTTAATATTCTTTGGAGTTGGAGACTGATTCTAATTTTGTGTATACATAGCTTTGTCCATGGTTATCTCATGGGGCCTCTACATGCACTGTATGCACTATAAAATTATTGTTAGTATTTCAGAAAATCTATTTGGAATCTATTAGGTTATCTTGTCCATCTCATATTTAATGAAGAATCATTTCCCCGATGCATTTTCAGTTGCTTTGACCAAGCTACATTTAAATAATTCAAACCAAATGTGTTTCTCTTGTACACACTGGGAAGCTTTCGCTATTCCACATAACATTGAAGTACGTGATGTGTATTACAATAAAAGTTTGGTATTTCAGTATTGCTGTATGATCAGCTTTATTGCTCAGTTATTCTTTATTATGTAATATTCTAATTCAAATGAAGATAAAACCAGATAAGAACTCAAGAACAATCTTTTTTTTTTTTTTTTTTTGTCTTATGTACTAAGAGCAAGATAACTAACATATTTTTGGAAGGAAAACTTGACTTGATGCTCCCAGGCTACTGGGACCAGGTTCAGAGTTTGGAAGCAATGCAACAGATGTTTCTAAATTCATTAAAGAAGCTTGTGAATACTAAGTAACCCTTGCTTTCAATCTTATGGAAGAAGGGCACTTAATGAAATTTGCTTATATTAATCCAACATCATGTCATTAAAAAAGATGTTCTTCAAAATGAATGCAAGTGACTGGTCAAAAGCATGCAATTTTCTGTAGATGTTTAATCAAAGAACAGGGGAAAATGTATAGTTCTTAGTCACCCAGTAGGTTTCTGGTGCTGACTGGAGACAGACAATGGTAAAGCAGATCAGTGACCTATATTGCTGAAGTATACTTCCGTAAACCTCCTCTTGCAAAGCAGCAGAAGATGTGGAAACTGCATATTGTGAAGTGTACAGCAGTGTGGCAGAGCACTGCAGAGTACTTCTGTACTTAGAGAAGGAGAATCACAGAGGGAACAGGCTCAGTTCCAACTATAGCTCATGGCAGTCCTTTATGACTAGAAATTTGAGGAACAAACCACTTGCTTCTTCATTGGAGCCATCAGAGAAAAGGGAAGGAGAGAAAAAAGATAACATCCACAAGAATATGCAGGAAGGTCTATATGTTGAATCTTTCAGAGGTTACTTTCAGAGGTTACTTTCAGAGTAAATACTACTGAAAGGATAGAGTTCTGGCCTATAATCTTTGATCAGTAAAACTCTAGGTAGATGTTGAAATACATTCCTCAGTGCTAATAAATTTCTAATAAGTTTGGTATCAAACTATATAAATCATACATGCAGTCTTGCTCTGTAATAGCACAAAACAAAGATTGAATATAATTTTTAGCAGTCTTGAGGAAGAGGTGTTCCTTGTAAGCTCAGTTAGGCAGTTTGTTATGCATGAATTCATTATTCCAGCAGACTGCTTCTCACAACTGAGCATATCCAGTGGATTCAAGTGTCAGAGTAAACT
The DNA here is from genome assembly GCA_013401255.1 of Urocolius indicus. Classification (NCBI taxonomy): domain Eukaryota; kingdom Metazoa; phylum Chordata; class Aves; order Coliiformes; family Coliidae; genus Urocolius; species Urocolius indicus. The sequence goes on along the minus strand of WBNH01012068.1, from coordinate 51,251 downwards.
AGTCTCATCTAATGCTTACAGATTTTTCCAAAGCAATTGACATTTACTATTTTTAAAACATTTCACAGTAGCCAAAGACTGAGAGACAACATGGGCTTAAAAAATAGTTTAAAAGAGAGTAAGTTTCCATCCTGGTCAAAGGCATCTCTGTAAACTGGGAAAAAGAGCCTACACTGCATCTCCTGAGTGACCACACTTTGTGACCATATGTGTATCACCGAGCCCAAGAGCCTCACAGCAGAGTATGCTGTGTCTGCCTTCTTTTGCTGTTTTAGAGAGGGATAGAGGTATCCTGCTGTTTGCTCTTGGCCTTCAGGGATATCTTGTTTCTGCACTTGTGCATATGTCTGTACTAAGCAATGCAGAACCCAGGAGGTGAGACAGTTATGAAGAGATGCCCTTTGTGAGGGCCAGCAGAGAAAGAAAGAACAACTATAGCATTAGCAGGGATAATGTTCAATCCTACTAGGCTAAGGCGATATTGTAGGTAAGGGATTAACCTAGAAAAGGATATTATTCCTTTAAAAAGGGAGAAAGCAAAAGCTAATTAAAGTTGGAAAGGACTGTCTTAGCTCTGGACAGCATTTACAGTCCAAAAGTTCACTGCTGAAAAGTAAGTTTCTTAACTAAAATTAAGCTGTTCAATTAACCAAAAATGTTTTTACATTACTGAGTTTACCTTATGAAAATACTTAGATTTTCTGATTCTCCTTCTTTTCTGATGGTAAAGTTAATCCTTTCATTCCTCTTGTCATCATCAAATCAGACATCTGCTTCATAACGCCATTAAAATGGCAGCTCCCACTGAGAGAAACAACTCTGTTTAGTGAATGGAAATCACAACAGTGATAGAATGTTTGAAAACTTCATTGAATATTCTTGTCCTTTTTGTGCATGATCAGTTGAGTACAGTATAGAAGTATACATGTGATGATATTTATCTAGAAAAGATTGTCTGTGTTTAGCTGTACAGATCCATTTAAAAAAAATCACAGATCCTTTGCTTTCGCAGCTATTCTTCTTGTCATTACACTATCTTATAGCATGGTTGCATCCAACAACCAAAACTGATTTAAAATGACTCAAACGTGCTACTTTGATGTAGACCAGCATTAGAGGCTATGCAGCAGCATCAGCAGCTACCCTTCTCTCACTGCAAAACTGGTGGTTTCTTCCAAGAAAGATATACGTGGGCAGCAGCACAAGGTCTCTCAGAAAATAGGAGCTGCAGAAACCAGGAGGAGACATTTCTTCTTTTCAGCAGTAAGATTAGCATCTTGCATTCCCTAGATTTATCAAGGGATGCATGGGCTTTCCCAGTTGACAGCCCAGAATAAATCTCTCAATACTGGCGCTTGCATCCCAGCTTCTGCACTAGGATGCTGCATATTACTTTCTCTGCCCTAATTGCCTCAGCTATGAGAGAGATTTTCTCTAGCAGAGGAACACACAGGAAACTGGGAAAGATCATGTCATAGTCTGCTTCAGTTATATCCAATCAGTTTATCATTGCTCATATTATTTTGGATCTCCTCTAGAAGCTGCATCCAGATCGGTCTTTTCCAGAGTTCTTTCTGAAATTCTGAGTCAGACACGAGTTTATATTTTAGTGAACTTTAATGCACTGGGTACCTCTTGTGCCTTTTTAAATGCCTCTGTTTATACAAATGAAAAACTAAGCACCATCTGTAGAACAGGACCAAGAAGAGCTGTTTTTGGGACATCATGCCTGATGCATTGAGTCATGCTATAGGTACTGTTTAGTAAAAAGGAGGCCTTAAAACTGGGTGAAAAGTACAGCTGTGGCATGGACTGTTGTGTTAGGGAAAAATATGCAGTAGTTTAATAATTAAATATGTCAGACTAGATATTATCCTTCTTTTAAATAGAAATACCTAAGAAGGTATTCAGCAAGAAGTATATAATACCATTCATGTTCCTTTTTATTGATCTACTTTTAAGAGCTACTTGAACCTGTCACACAGGCCTTCATCTGGTGTTCTTTGAAGTTAATGGAAATCATTGAATTGACTTAAGGCCATAGTTCAGGCCTATAATTGATCTAAATGAGGTGCTAATAAGCTATGTATATTAATATCTCTACTACGTCTCCTCCAGTAGCTGACACTACCATTTTACTGTACCTTGTCTTAACCTAAATTTGAAAATCCCTGGGAAAAAAGACAATTTTCTTTGACAACAGAACTACCTAGAAAACACACAAGTGAAACATGAAATTTGGAAAATGAGACTAAGAAAATTTAAAGTAACTAAAATTTGGTGGGATGTTTTATAAGCTTGTCAATGAAAAGAGGAAAAAGTGAAAGTATTAGTTATGCAAACTACAGATCTATAAATAAAGAATTCTGGAAACTTAAAAATATTTTTCTTTTTTGACCTATCAAGCAGCAGAGATGAATGATGTGAGGCTGAACAGTTCACACTACCAAATCCATTTTTACTGAAAATTACCTTCAATTACTTCCTAAAGTTCCCAAGTTTCTGAAGTAAAATATATCATTGTAAATTTAAAATACTTGGACGTATTTTTTTTTCAAGACTTCACAACAATGCCAATGAAACAAATTCTAGTAGAACTGATGGGCTGACATGTCATCATTCAAAACAGAATTTTCTTACTTCAAAGATTTTTGGGAAAAGGAGGAAAATAATACAAAATTTTAGATCTCTACACGGATTGTCTCCACTAAATCCACAACCAGAGTGTCATGTGTACTCTCACTAATTAACAAAAAAAATCAGCAGTTATATAGCAGCAAGCATCTTGTAGGAAGCATAAGACTAAGATAGTTTTAGAAAAAGTAGGGCTTGTTTAAGCAAAAGAGAGGCTTGGCACATCCTGAGCCTGACAATATGACTGGATCTATTGCATAGGTACAGGAAAGCTTTTGCTTTCCAGAAGAGCAGCTCCTTCTTGCACGGCCAGCACATGGAACACTTTCACAGGAGCACTAAACCCATACACATGCATAATTGCTCTAACACCAACATGCAACTGGGCTGGAAGAAGGGAAAACAAAGGGTAGCTGCTGCAGGATGTTAGGCTGAGAGCTCTTTAGAGTGTAAACTTTTTTAGAATCTGGGTTTAGATATGAGAAAAAGGTACATGAGAGAAGAGCTTCAAGAGATGAAACACTTGTTCATAAATGTTTTAACTGCTTTCTAGCTTTTTCTTGCTAAAGGCTTTGGGATGCAAGATAATCCTGCTATAATGTAGGCATACTTTTTTTCTGCAACTTCAACATCTCTTAATTTAAAGAACCTAAAAAAGAAAGCCAATAACTTTGTCAAGTTTACTGTCACAACCTTATCCACTAAAGTTTTTTTAATTACATAAGAGCTAATAAAATACAAATAGACACAAAAGAACATTATTTTTTAAAATAATGTTGAAAACAATACAGTTAATTAGTTAATGACTGATCCAAGCCTTGTATGGTTGTATTAGGAGCATCTGTTGTACTTAATATTAAAAGATTTTTCATATAGTCTCCTTTTTAGTTCCCATCTGTCTATCTATTGATAAGACATGAAAAATCTTGAAGGTCTTCACCTGTTTCAACCCACATTTTGCCACTGACTGGATGTGCTTGTATCACAGCAACAGAGAACTTAGAAAATGAGTATACATTCAGAGTTTGGACCTGGCAGGCTTTTCTGCATGGGTGGATACCCACAACATTATAGATCCCTATGGAATTCAATGGGCTTTTATGCACCAACAAAACAAAAACTTGGTGACCACTGTTTAAAATATCCTATATATAACATTATATAGCTGGATTTCTCTCATTTATGTAAGAAAATGGTAAAAAACACTATAGGGATATTTTTTTCCAGCTCTCAAACATTGCCAATATAAATCTATTCATTAATTTCATAGAATTATTTAGGTTGGAAAACACCTTTAAGATCATTGAGTGTCCATAAACCTATTACCACCAAGCCCATGACTAAACTATGTCCCTAACTGTCCCTAAGTCTTTTANATATCCTATATATAACATTATATAGCTGGATTTCTCTCATTTATGTAAGAAAATGGTAAAAAACACTATAGGGATATTTTTTTCCAGCTCTCAAACATTGCCAATATAAATCTATTCATTAATTTCATAGAATTATTTAGGTTGGAAAACACCTTTAAGATCATTGAGTGTCCATAAACCTATTACCACCAAGCCCATGACTAAACTATGTCCCTAACTGTCCCTAAGTCTTTTAAATATCTCCAGGGACGATGACTCAACCATTTCCTTAGGCAGCCTGTTCCAACTCTTGATAATCCTTTCAGTGAAAAACTTTCTCATAAGATCCAGTCTAAACCTTCCCTGCCACAACTTCAGGCCATTTCTTCTTGTATCACTTTTTACTTGGGAGAAGAGATCAACACACACCCCACTACAACCTCTTTTCAGGTAGATGTAGAGGGCGATCATATCTCCCCTCAGCCTCCTCTTCTCCAGGCTAAACATCCCCAGCTCTCCTAGCCACTCCTATTAGGACTTGTTCTCCAGACCCTTCACCAGCTCTGTTGCCTGTCTCTGGATACACTACAGCATCACCATGTCCCATTTATAGTGACGGATCCAAAACTCAACACAGCACTTGAGATGCAACCTCACCAGTGCCGAATGCAAGGGGAAAATCACTTCCCTGATCCTGTTGGTCACATTATTTCCAATACAAGCCAGAATGCCATTGGCCTTCTTGGCCACCTGAGCACACTGCTGACTCATGTTCAGATGGCTGTCAACCGACAACTCCAGGTCTTTTTCTGCTGGACAGCTTTTCAGCCTCTCTTCTCCAAGCCTGGAACGTTGTATCTGGTTGTGTGACTCAAGTGCAGGAACTGGCTCTTTGCTTTGTTGAACGTCATACAACTGGCCTCAGCTCACTCATCCCATCTTTCCAAGTCCCTCTGAAAAGCCTTCCTACCCTCAAACATATCAATACTTCTGCACAACCTTGCATCTTCTGCAAATTTACTGAGGGTGCATTCAATGCCCTCATCCACATCATTGATAAAGATATTAAACGGAACAAGATCCGACACTGAGCCCTGGGGAACACCACTGATATATGGCTGCCAAATGGATTTAACTCCGTTCATCACGACTCTTTGGGCCTGGCCAACCATCCATTTCATGCAGAGATGAGTATACCTGCCCAAGCCCTGATCAGCCAGTTTCTTCAGAAGTATGCTTGGAAAACAGTGTCAAAGGCTATAACAAATTCTAGGTAAATAACAGCCACAGTCTTTCTCTCGATTTTTCTAATGAGTACATACTTTCTGTTTCATGCAATACAGATCTGTTGGAAAAACAGCCAAATGATGAAAAACTACAAAGCAAACGAGAAAATCTACACTGTTGAGTCACATACTTCTTCAGCAACAGATACAGTATTATTACAGTCACAGTTATCCAATAATATTTTATTTGGGAACAGAAAACAACTATGATCAAGTAGATGGTACCAAAATTCAATTCCCCTTTGTTCAGATAGACATAGATTCAGAGCAAGTGCAGAGGAAAAGTTGTAGTTAAATTAGTATGTAATCATTTATCCTACGTTGAATAGACAATAGACTGATGGCTTAGTCATCCTCCTGGCCTCTTTGACTGCAAATATTCAGAAGGTCTTGAAGCTTGGATTTATACAACCATATAAAAAATCAGCTGGTCAGGAGCTTCTGGGTGTCTTTTGTTTTGTTAGATGTTTTGTTATTGTTCTTGTTTTTTTTCTTGTTGTTCTTTCTTTTAGAAGAGGTATTGCACAGCTTTCAAAATTATGAGAGTGTGTAATAGAAGAAGAAGTGGTGCTGTGAAAAAAGAGTTCTTTCAGACAGTAAGGCAAGAACAGTCATTAGAGAGACACAAAATACTTTCATCAAAGGCTACTGTTACAGTCAATAATTTGTCTTACTCATCCATTGGGGATGTCTGGTAAAGGCATATCAATGTATACATATCAGTGTCTGGGGTCTTGTAATCATACTGTATTTAGCTTCCACTTTTAATGATTGATTTTGTTTGCAAATTGAGATGTTAGGGTGTTCTTCCTCTAAATCCCTATATTTGCATTCCTTAGTCTTGGGAATCCTAAAAAAAAGATTAATCTGAGATTTTTCCTGTTTGCTCTTCTCCTGACAAATTCTGCAACTGATGACTTGCCTGTTGTTTTCTTTTACAGTTACAATCATGCCCTTAGTTTTAATACTCTAGAGAGATTAGATAAAATTTGCACCACCTAGTACAAAGACTTCAGATGGAATGTGCTACAAGAATAAAGATGTCAGTTTGCATGAAACTGTGCAGTGTAGAAAAAAAGTAGCAAGTTTTTTAACGTCTAAAGCAAACATCAAATTTGTTATATACATTGATTCCATAGGAGAGGATAGACTATAAAGTAATTTAAAAGATCCTAGGTATATGAGATCTTGATGTTTTAATAATATTGGTTGGTGAGGCTCAAAATTGTTTGTCTTGCACACAGAGAAAAAATAGCTTGAGGTCTTGGAATACCTATCCTTTCAGTGCAGAAAAACAATCTTTCTAAATTGCAACTTTTTTTTTTCCAGAAGAAATTGATTTACTTCCCAAGCCAATATAAATCCCACATTGTATACAAAGTCCAGTCTTCTTACATAGCTCTTGTTTCAGATTCCTCTTGTTTTCAAGGAAACATTCAGCTACTGAAATTCCACTTAAGAGATTCCCATTTCCTAAGGAGGCTGACTCTTGGGGATTTCGCTTCATGGCCTTGAAGAATATGCTTTGTTTTCTGTAGTGTCTTTTCTAGTGAAGAAAAGGTTAAAAGTGCAAATAGTGACAGTGAAGATTTTCTGAGTAATAAGCCTGGAACCTGAACGTCATAAACCATCAGGATAGTTCATTGCCCACATCTGATACAGTGCCTGGTCTTTGCTTTAGGAGTGTGGCCAAAGTTGGAAGCCAGTGTCAGCTGTGCAGTAGTTTTTGTTTGTGCCTGTCATCTGGTAACTGAAATGACCAAATTAATTTCATAGGCCAATGAGCCCCTATTAGAAGTTGTTCCAAGACATTTTGGTTTACAAAGGAGAAACTTAAAGTTACCTCAAAGTGCATCACTTACGAAGAAAAAAGTTAAAGAAATATTATCAACTCTACTAACTTGGGGTACTTTTCTCTTTTTTAGTTCCAGAAAATTCATATTTGTGCACATATTACATATCACATGTCCCAAAAATGCCAGGGGAAAGAGAACCTGGGATCAGTCACAATGCCTGCTGCAGAGGTCACAATTATTTCAACTGTTACTTATGTATAGTTCATAGGATAACTGATACCTTTTACTCTAGACACGAGTAACAAACTAAAACCTAACAAAAATAGGAAAATCACTAGGAACTCAAAAATAGGTCAAATGAATATGACAGAAAAACCTTTCCTATAAAGGACTTTCCACAGCTAAAAAAGAACCCTGTCTGTTTATTTTTTGGAAACTTGATGGGCCTGTTTCCCTATATACGTCATTATATATTCTAAGCCTTGATTAAGTTGCAGAAATACGATCTATATCATAAGTTTGTGTCTTTCTCCTTTTTTTCCCCACTTGCTTAAATACAGTCTATTATATGTGAATTGTTATTTTCTCTTCATACACACAGAATAAGATAAAAAATTGCACTGTTTACTTAGAACAGACACTTTGGCCCCACAGCAATAATTTTTACACCTGCTCACAAAACCCACCTGCAGTTTTCTGAAATATACGTTTAGATTTACTTCCAACTGTTCCTGTGGCTCCTGTGTTCTTGTTTGCTTGGCTTCATCTGAAGTTTAAGATCTAAACACCCACACTTTCTGAGCAATCCACAAAAGTGAGTATCTCTTTGCAAGTAGTAATTCACTTTTGCTGTTATTGCTTCATTTGTGCTCAGTAGGAAATGACAACTGAATGTCCACAAAAGTGCAAGTCAACTCTTTCATCCAGTTTCTGCAAAGGCCATGGCATTTTTGAGGGGCAGACTGAGGAGTGTATTCTAGTATTCAAAGCCAGTATTTTGTTGAGTGTTAAATTTAGTGAATCTTTGCCCTCCTATACACCATCTCAGAAGTAGGAATAAGGACCTTAATAATTCGGCCAAATACTCACAGGCCTCACCTATCCAAATTCTCATTTCAAAGATAGAACTTGGTCCTGAAATACCAATCTATTACTCAGAACTCATATTTTTTGAGGGAAGGTGTTACTCAGAAATATTATGCCAGCTCTTGAGCATTTATTTTGCCACTAACTTAGTCAAGAAACCATTTTCAGCATGCTGCCATACAATATGCTAGCTGGCAAAATCCAGCTTACATGGCTTGGTGCTTCAATCCATTTTGGATCATAAGAAATCAGTGTGTTCATTTGTCATCTCATAGTCATGCCTTTGTCCATGAACAACATGCAAATGAATGTGCAGGACAAATTCAAAACATAAAAATCTGATGGCAGTGGATGGTTCAAAATATTTGAAGTTAATGCTCAGGTGCCAAATTGATAAACATAGGACAGATTTTTGGAAAAAGATGAAAATAAATAACATGAAACATCAAACAGTCTTTCATCCTTCACAGATCATGAGCAAGTGAAAGCTGTTATCAACTGAGTAATATTGGATAGGATATGGTAATATCAGTCCAATCTTCTAGCAAGATCAAATTCATAAAAAAGATTTACGTCCCGTCTGTGCATCAAAATCCCACTTAAATCCCACTTTTGAAGGCTAATTTCCAGTTTCTAAATCTCTGCTCAGCTGTTATCTACCCCGGAACTAGAAAAAATACAAGGTATCCCCAGATTGAGTGTTTTCAGTTCTGTTCTGAGAAAGGCCAGAAGTTTCTCATTTGCAGCATTAAGCTCTTCATGTACAACAATTGTCAGAAGCTCCAGATATCTCATCTTTCCCTCTGTCTTCTTTAAAGATTTAAGTTTATGAGTGAGTCCAAACAAGTTCCTGTTGAACAAATAGAGCAGTTCCTCCTGCTTTCTGTCAAAAAGTTGGCAGAGTAGGAGCTTCACCAGTTAAGGGTTGCAATGACTAAGACTCCCAGCCAAAGTATGGGTGACTAGAATTTTCTTGAAAGGAATAAAGTCTAAATTCTTGTACTCTCTGGAGCATACCTCTTCCACTACAGAAAAACTCACAACTCCTCCAGTTTACTTTGGTCCAGGCATTGCATGGTGTATATGTATATTAAAAAGTTAAGGTGAACATGACTCTGCTAGTAGGAGAGTCTGCTGGTTTTTTTTTTTAAAGGAAGGGGGGAAAAAATGAGAGAAAGTTCTGCACTGCACCCTAAAGATGTCTTATGTTTCTTTGCCTAAGTGCCTGTAACACTCATTCACTCTCCTGCTGAGCCTATCAGTCCTTTCATGGAACTAGGTCCATATATTCTTATTATTTAAAAAAATGCTGAAATTGCATTGGGAGTCAGAGAACAAGTTGAGCAAAAAATAGTGCAGAGGATGTGTCGCATTTGTTTCATTACTGATTTTCCTGCCAAACCAGCACCAGGGCAGAGTAAGGGCGGTTGGATATGATACTGTCAGTGTGAATGAAAACAGCATGTGACCTGGTGGAAATCAACCCACAGATCTGTATTCCATCTAGCTTCTGAAAAGGATAAATCCAATCTCATTATGAAAATATTCAAACAGCAACATAAAACAATTTAAAAAAAGAGTATGGCTTATTACTATTTATGTTTTGTTTGTTATGGGACTGAATAGAACCTGAGATAACCACAAAGAGACATCCCTTGCTACTGAGTTCTTACAGCTCCAGACAGAGAAATCTTTTGGTCGGCTGTTAAATATAGGGATTAAGTGTACACATAAACATATTTTCCTGAGCTTCTTAGTACTAATTTTCCCCTATTATTTGAATGCTGGTGGCTTCATAAATTTCAGGAATCATCTTTCTGGAAATGTAACATATTTTACTTAAAAAGTCTCTACTTACAACAGTTTTGGAACATTCATTAATAGATAGCAGCACAATTCCTGTGTATATTTTCAATGTAATGTATTCTTTCAGAAGTGAAAGAATAAGCCTCTGTCTTTTAGCTTGAGTGTCTCAGTTTAGTTCAACTGTTATGGTCTTGTAGATGAAAACTATTGATTTTTAATATGACTAGTGTGCAATCATCACATCTAACGTCCCAAAGGAATAAACTGGCCTCTGGAAACTGTAGGAATTTACCCTGGGGCTGGAAAACTAATAGTGTTTAAAAAAATGCTATACCCAGTCATGAACCTTGCTGCTCTTACCATATGTATCTTAAGTTCTATATGAGAAAGTTTTATTGGTAGAAGACCAGTCAGCCAATACTATAGACCTCAATGAGTTGTTTTTTTTTTTTTTTTCTGAAACAAAGGAATTGCATCATTCAAGTGTGACTTTACACTCGCTGGAGTTTTCTAGTGTTTTATGAACTGTCATATATCTTCACCTATTACCAAGTTCAGATATAGTGTACTAAACACACTGCTAAGCCAGCTTAAGTCAAAGAGACCAGGAAACTTCAAACAGTTAAGCACAATTAATTCACTCTGCCCCCAAAAGGAAGCTATTACTACATGATGAAAACCTAGTTTGAAAAACTGTCAAATTTAAGGAATTTTTTAGCAAAGCTCACCTACTATTTCTCCAAGTAGCTTCTACTTTCATATTCCTTAGCAGGGATATCAAATATATATGTCTGACAGAACTACTCCCAGAGTTCCCAGACTTCACCAGGTGGTCTTGGCGGAAGTTTAAGTAGAGAAGACTGGATTTAACCCCTAGGCACAACTCTTCTGCCATGGAAGTAGCTAGTTCTATACAAATCTGAATATTCATATCCAAAAACTAAATGGAAATTTCTTCTCAGCATATGTCAATTCAGTCTTTTCTGACTATCTGGCATAATCTTCATGATATCCAGGAAAAGGTATTTTTTAGTCCTAGCATCCTGGATAACAAAATTCCACAGTAAGTGGAAAAATTACCATAAATTTACATTAGTGTAGTATTCATTCACATAGAATTGCAGATGAGTGCAAACGGTTGCTTCTTTATTCCAATATATCCTGCTACATTTTCAAAACACTGAACAAATATTGACTAATGAATTAGTATTGTAATTAAGTCAGGAAAGATAGAGAAGCAAAAGAAATGCTTTTGTATAACACTTCTCAAACATCATCCCAAAAGTCTTTGTCATTATTCTGATCTAAAAAGAAGATAATTAGGAACACTTAAACTGAATTTACTGGTAAAGAAACCAGATTTCCATTTCCTTGAGGTTGATATATTTGGTATCTAAAACATGTAAGCCTTGACTGAAACTTCTTTTCTGTGGCTTTCATAATATCTCTCTCCTGTGTGGACTCCTCAGGGTGAAATTTTATGCACCTAATTTATGTGCCCTTTTGAGGCCTTATTTCACTGAAAACAAAAGATTATGAAGCAGGAAGGAAAAGGAATTCAGCCAGTGTAAACTCCTCTTTTCCTTACTGCTAATGTAAAGAAGCAAGTGCCCTGAAAGACTTTCAGAGGGACACTTAGTTCACCTGACTTATATGCCTCTGTTTTCCTTTAACAGTCAGAGCCTGAACAAGCCAAACCAATGCATTTAAATGTTTCTTTACGGAGTGTGCAAGGAAGATTAAACATCTACATTTGTTTCATATCCATTCTAAACAGACACCTTTTGAGGCAGTATCAGAGGTGTGCAAAGTTAGTTGTAAAGGACTACAGATCAGCCTATAGGCCACTGTACTTTGGTGGATGTGACCTCTACCTCATCCTCCCTCACTGCCAGCTAAAGAGATGAGTTTATATTGCAGCCTTTCTTTCACTAGAAACATTAACTATGTCTCCTTCCTTTACCCAGAGGACAATTTTTATGTTAATATCTTCAAGAGTTTCTGCCTCCAGACAATTTCGTCTCCAAGCAGTAAGTTCAAAAAAAAAGCAGAGACACCCTCAGAACAGAAACAGACCTTAGTAAAGCAAATAGGATCTGATTCACTGAAAGACAGAGCAGTACCTGAACCTCCTGGCAAAAGGCTTTAGGAAGCATATTTTGGTTAAGCAACATTTACACAACTCACTAGAGGGCAAAAAGAAAATTGTTTGGTCTCTGTTCTGAAGGAAGTCAGATTATAACATCTGCAGTTACATCTACCCTTAAAATCTATGATTGTGAAGTCATCAATCAATTCCCTTGACCCTCTCAGCTGCAGCACACTCACCTGTCCTCTCCTCTCTGCTGTTCCTGCTTTCTAGAATAATGAGTCAAGTTCAAACTCCTGCTTAAAAGCATTTAATTCCTCTAGGCCAAACAGATCTAAAAACAATGTTAAACTGGGGTCTGGAAACAAGTTCATGCCACCAGCACAGTGAATTTTCTACTGTTCTAAAAAGCTCATCTCTGCTAGAGAGATGCTTTCTGTGTTCCTTTTGACAGCCATTTTCAATATAAATTCCTGACATTTTCATATAACCACCCTAAACATAGGAACCAATGTTCACTGACACAAAACCTACACATTGCACATGGGGAGTAGGTGAGAGATAAGATCAAACTGAGGTGTTAGTCACTTTGCTTAACACATGTTAGAAATAATTCAGAGTTAGGTGAGGAAATTGGTATAAGAATATGTATATAGGAATGTAATGGTTTTGCCAGGTTTTTGGCAGCAGAGGGAGCTACAGGGGTGGCTTCCCCTCTAGCTGACAGGGCCAATGCCAGTCAATTCTAGGATGGACCCACAGCTGACCCGAGCTTGGCCAATTAGTGATGGAGATAACATCTCTATGAATAACACATTTGAGGAGAAGAAGTTGTTGCACAGTTGCTAAACTGCAGCAGCAACAGTGAGTGACAATGTGAAAACATCTCTGCAGACACCAAGGTCAGTGGAGAAGGAGAGGCAGGAGGGGGCTTAGGCTCTGGAAGAAAGACTCCCCAGTGACCTGTGGTGAGGACCATGGTGAGGCAGCTGTGCACCTGCAGTCTGTGGAGGCCACTGGGAAGCAGAGATCCACTCACAGCCTGTGAAGGACCCCACACCAGAGCAGGTGGGTGCCTGAAGGAGACTGTGACACCCTGGAGCAAGTTTCTGGCAGGACCTGGGAGTCTGTGGGGAGAGAGAAGCCCACGCCAGAGCAGGTTTGCTGTCAGCACCTGTGATCCTGGAGCAGCTGGTACTTGATGGACTGTTCTCCCGATGGGTGACCCATTTCGTTGCAGGGTGTGAGGAGCTGCCCCTGTGGGAGTCCTCATGCCAGAGCAGTTCCTGAGGAACTGCAGCCCATGGGAAGGACTCATGTTGGAGAAGTTTGTGAAGAACTGACTCCCCTGAGGAGGGACCCCACACCATAGCAGTGAGAAATGTGATGAAGCCTTCCCCTGAGAAGAAGCAGTGGCAAAGTCCATCTGCAATGAACTGATTGTAACCCTCATCCCCCACCCACTGTGGCACTGGGGGAGGAGGAAGGAGAGTCCTGGAGGAGGGAAGGGTGGGGGGAAGTGTTTTAAGGTTCAGTTTTATTTCTCATCTCCCTGTTCTGATTTTTCATTAACAAATCAAACTTTTTTTCTCCCCAAGCTGAGTCTGTTTTGCCCTGATGCTAATTGCTGAGCAATCTCTCTGTCCTTATCTTGACTTACAAACCTCTCATTATATTTCTCTCCTCCTTGTCCAATTTAGGAGGAGGGGTGATATTGCAACTTGGTGGACACCTGGTACCTAGCCAAGGCTAAACCACCACAAGAATGTAATGTAAGATCATGCCTTGTTGGATTTAAAAACATCAGAGAAGGATTTCCTTCCATGAACTCCATGAAACACAGAATTACATTATCAAGATTCTCATCAAAGCACCTAGACAACACTGATGAGCCTGTGGACATTTAAACAAGCGGTGGAACGACCATATAAAAACTGTGAGGAAAAAATAATGGAAGGGATGCTCTGAAATCCACTCAGGAAGCATCTAAGATAGCCCACAAAGGAAGAGTTGGGTATAGTCATCAATAAAATCAGTGGAATCTGAAGACTGAGTCAGATGGACTAGTGGTTCAATTCAACTGCCCACACATGAAGATCTTTGGAGGCTCTCGGATGTTAGCCAAGGAAACCTTGTTGGACATTGATTTAATGGAGATAAAATCTCCATTGTTTGGAATGGGAGCTTAGCTACATAGTTCTTTAGATAACTAAGGAAAGGTACCTAAATTTAGCTGTCTTAATCACAAGAAAAAAACCCTAATTGCTCCTTTCCTTGGATTTCCTCTATACAATAAGAGGGGAAAAAATAGCACATATTAGCTTAATGGTATCCAAATAACTGATAATCTTCCCTATGCCTTATTCTTGGTACCATAATATTATGCAAATCATGGACTAAATCTTCTGGAAAGCTAATGGTACTGTTTAAGCTTTTATCTTCCAACAGAAGCTTACACTATACCTATTCTTGTCTTCTGAGGCTATTGCACTCAAAATAATAAAATAACATTTCAGTTATATTTAGAACATTTATCCAAACTCTCAGGCACCATAAAATACAGTAGCTCCTGTTTTAGGTTAAACAAAAAAAAAATAGACTTTCTATTGATACAGTGATGGAAAATTCAATTACTGTCACTGGAACTGCAGATGATAACTCTGTTAGTTTCAGTAGGCTTATGCCAGATTACATAAAAAAATAAATCTTATGAAAAAAGTACAAACTTCATATTTTCCCTGGAGACTCAAAACTTCTGAAAGTCCCCGATGACCCAAAGGAAGGGCTCAACATCACAATATATTTCATTAAATCACAGAAGGGTCTAATTTGCAGTTCTCTGATGACATCTTAGCCAGTGATATTAAACCACCTGGTATGCTAAAAATGCACTTTGTTCTAAATATTTGGCTTGGACTTCTGAAATTCAAATGAAAGACACCTTTGGACTCCGGACTTTCAAGGTATTAGTCAATCTGCCAAATTCTAGGATCAGAGACACGTACTAAAATTACTTGGAAGTCTATTGCAGCAAAACTCTCAGGCAAACATAGCCAAAATATTTTCTTCTCAGTTTGCATGAGTTCACTCTTTACTTTAAATAGACAAGATTTTATAAGCTAAAAATATCAGAGGATATCTCATTTTATACATATGCTTGGAATATACTGAAAATATAGTTTGTGACATATTCTTAGACTTTACAGATAACACATAATGTCATGTAGATAGTATGGTATAATAAAAATTTCATATTATAGTATCATAATCATGCAGGTAAGAATCTGTATTCTGCTATATATTTTTTGCAAAATCACAAAGCAGGTTTAAGACTATAATTTAATAGAGAACAGTCTCTGGGAATACCATTACTTCCACCATGCTACAGGGAGGTCATTAATGTAGTGGAAGGGTGGCTGCAGCTTCCACCAATACCAGATATTAGTGGTTATAAATGAAATCCATTGATATTGTTAAAAAGCCCAAATCATGCTTGAAAATCTTCAATATGACTGATCCTTATTTATGTAGAGAGTGAAAGATCAACAGACAAAGACTGTTTTCTGCTTCAGTTTACCAAAACCGAACCTTCTTATTGCTGTGAGGCCCTTATTTCTCAGAGAAACAAACTCCATCAGAAACTAGAGCTCTGGAGGCCAAAAGCACTTACTACAGAAAGAAGGACCTCTGCTGTATTATTTTGTACTAAATTGTTCACTGAAAAACAAAGGAAAACTATTGGGTGTGGGGACCAAGTTCAGTTCTCTTTCTCTTAGGTGACCAAAGCTCTAGAGAGTAACATGCTAAATAAAAGTACTTATTCAAAGACAATTGTTACCTCAGAACATTACATTGTAGTAAGACCCTAGAGGGACATAAAAAGCAGAGATTCAGAAGGACCTGGAGAGGCTGAGGCCAATTGTATGAGGATTAACAAGGCCAAGTGCCAGGTCCTGTGCTTGGGCCACAACAGCCTCAATGCAATGATCCAGGCTTGGGGATGAGTGGCTGGAAAGCTGCCTGGCAGAAAAGGACCTGGGGATGTAGATCAACAGCCACTTTATTGTGAGCCAGCAGTGTGCCCTCTGGGCACACTTGATTGTGAGCCAGCATTGTCCTTCTAGGCCAATGGCATTCTGGATTGTATTGGAAATACTGTGACCAGCAGGATGAGGGAAGTGATTGTCCCACTGTAATCAGCACTGGTGAGGCTGCACCTCAAGTGCTGTGTTCAGTTTTAGACCTCTCATTATAAATGGGACATGGTGGTGCTGTAGTGTATCCAGAGACAGGCAATAGAGCTGGTGAAGAGTCTGGAGAACAAGTCCTGTGAGGAGTGGCTGAGAGAGTTGGGGATGTTTAGCCTGGAGAAGAGGAGGCTGAGGGGAGATATGATCCTTCTCTACAGCTACCTGAAAGGACAGTGTAGTGAAGTGGAAGTCAATCTCTTATCCCAAGTAAAAAGAGGTAGGGCAAGAGGAATTGTCCTCAAGTTGCACCAGGGAGGTTTAGATTGGGTATCAGGAAAAACTTCTGCATCAAAGGGGTTGTTAAATATAGGCTGCCAGGGAGGTGGTGAAGTATCCTTCCTTGAGATATTTAAAATACTTGTAGCTGAGGTGCTGATGGACATGGTTAAGTGGTGGGTTTGGCAGCATTAAGTTAGTTATTGAACTTGGCGATATTAAAGGTCTTTTCCAACCAAAACAATTCAATGACTCTGTAATTCATGAACAAAAATCTCTGTGACTAAGACCTGCTCAGTTTGGTGAAAGTAAAATGCATTTGGTAAAATAACAGAAAATACATATGCATTCCATGTTGACATGTAAATTGGAGGTTAAGAAATTTTGAAACAGCCTTTAGAACTGTTGCTGTAGCTGCCTTCTGTCTGTGACAGTGTAAGTTTCCCTTTTTTACAGCAATGGTCTGAGGAACAGTGTTTAAAAATGGATGTGTTTGTTATGAACAACATCAACAGAGATTTTTTTAGTCACTTTCTCAAGCAAGCAAGAGATGGCACTTTTGACAGTGATAGGATTCCATGTGATGAAGATGAGGCAACATCAGCCTGACACATCTGCTATTCTCCTCTGTGTTTGTGGACAGCTTTCTGTTATTCATAGAACTGCTCAAGCATTCAGCATTTGCAGTAGAGTTCCAGTGATTTACAACCATCTGTTTAAAGTTTAATTTTGACAAGCTGTTCTGCTGTTGAAGTTTTCACAGGGTTGCTCAGGCTTTTACCAAATGACTACTAACCACACTTACAAGGTGTCTTTGGTAAATTTGTGTTTATTTCTTAAGATTTATGCTAATTAATATGACTGTGTGATGAGGGAAAAACCCCAACAGGGTCAAAGTAATACACTTTAACTGCTTCTCAGCTGTAATTTGGTTTTAATGAGAGTTTTTGCTTTAATTTATTTTTCAAATACTTTATAGAATAGCCCATTATCTTGTACTACACCACATCATTTAGCATTTTATTTAATTTTACTTACTAGTTTTGAAAAAAAATGCCTTCATCTCTGTTAAAGTTTTTAATTGCCTAGTTTTCAAATTGTTTCCATGCATTTATCTACTTGTGTGGCTAATATTTATATACTGATTTATTTCAAAGATGTTCTGTACTGATTTACACTGAAATGGCACTGACATTGCTAAGGCAAATAATATCCAGAAAGAAGCCATTAGGCCAATCAAGTCAAATTGCATAATTTACAGAAGTTTCCTTCTAGGGTCATTTTCAGGCAGAAGTCATCTATTCACCATTTCCCTTCAGTCATCCAAACCCTGTTTTCTTTCAATATATCATCTGTCTTAGGATGCTGTTGGTACTGATAATATTGCTTCATTACCCACTGAAGTAAGCAGGTTACTTTACTTATCATACCGGAGATACTCTTCAGCCTGATTGAGGAGATCTGCCACATCATTTCAGACATTCTTACCCAGTACAAGGGAGCAAAATATTGCCATTTCAAAATACCATGACAGAATTAAATTCTGGCAGGTTTCCCCTAGTTTTTCTTTGCCAGTGCTCCTCATTTGACAAATAGATTCACAATCTTTATGTGCAGATCATTATGATCACTTAATCTACAATGTATATAATTTTCTCAGATGCTGAGTCAAAGTATGTTTTCCAGAAAGATATCTAATCTCATTTTACAGTCTCAGAGCCAGAGTGTGTCTATTGCTTTTCCTGATAAATTGTTAATTACATTTACTGTCTCTGTTTCAAGGTTGAATGTGCATATCTTTTTAAGCTTTGTCTGTAAGACTGAAATTTTTCCTTTTTTTTCTCTCCATGATCAGATTTTATTTCAAAGTACAAGTAGGTATCTCTATATGGTAACCAAATTACCTTTTAACCTCTACTTTGATTTGCTGAATAAATTGAGTCCCTAAAGGCTCTGTTTATAAAAGTTTGATTTTCAGCTACTACATTTTGTTTTTTCTAACATTCTCTTTAAATCTAGTCAATAGGGATGGTCCCAGTAGCATAGTAACACTCTAACTGTGTCTGCAGTGGCATATTCTTACTCTACTGTCCCCTTTCTGTGCATTCAAAAGTTGGATTAGCATATTAAGAAACTCACATACTATGACTTCAGTGTACATTCTGAAAGGCAATTTCCAAAAGTGTTCCCATCCTTTACCTAGAACATGCACTTCTTGCCCCCAGATGAATTACCTTATCTTCATGTGTTTGAAAACACATTCGGTTGAAGAGTAACTGTTGCTGTTACTGGCAACACTACCTGGCAGTCCAGACTGATCTCCTAGCTCACAGACCCCTGAGGGGAGTGGATCACTGCATACACAATATGGATGATCTCAGTTTCTGCTTTATTGTTTCTATTATGCGCTTATATCTGCTGGCATAAGCACCTCCTCTCTCTCTGCCCCATGCCAGACCTCTCACTTCCTCTTCACCCCTTGCGTTACAGTCCGAGATCTTCTGGACGCCTATCACAAGTAACCATTTAAATGAACAATTCAGACCACTTTGTAATGGTAACCTCTCCTTCTGTTTACTGCCCCATTCATCATTGTGTCAGTTGTAAACTCAGACAACACTTTATATTGTTGTCTATATTCTTAACAAAATAGTTGAATAGTACTTGCAAAGTGCTAAATGAGCACATTTCTAGTGATGTTCTGTGTTGACTAGAAATAATGTTGATATAATTCGATATTCATCTAAATGAGATAGAATTAGTTGTGAAAAAAAATAGCCAAACAAAAACTCAATCTAGTAAAATCACAGAACGGTAGCAGTTGGAAGGGATGTCAAAAGATAATCCAGTCCATTCCTCTGCTAAAGCAAGTGCATATTGATCAGGTTAGTTCAGAACACATCCAGGCAAGTTTTGAAAACCTCCAGAGTAGAATACTCCACAATCTCTCTGTAGTGTTATTGCCTAGGCCAGGTTTTCAGTAGCAGGGATGCTACAAGGTGGCATCCTTAAGCAAATAAAAGTTGCCAGAAGCTTCCTCTGTAGCTGACAGGGTTAGGGCCAGTCAATTTTAAGCTGGACCCTGCACCTTACCCAGGGCCTAGCTAATTAGTCATGGAGGTAAAGCCTCTGGGAATAACATATTTGAGAAGCAAAAGAAGTTGTTGAGCAGTTGAAAAACAGCAGCAGCAACAGGGAGGGAGAATGTGAAAACATGTCTGCAGACACCAGGGTCTTCACCAAGGTGAAGAAGGAGGGGGAGTAGGGAGCGTAGGCACTGAAAAGGCTCCCCTGTGATGTGTGGTGAGGACCATGGTGAAGCAGGTTGTCCCCCTGCAGTCCATGGAGGACCACTGGGAAGCAGAGACCCACTCGCAGCCCATAGAGGAGGTGTTGATGCTGGAGCGGGATGTCTGTAGGTCTTTGAAAAGACCAAATTTAGTTCTCCTAAACCCCAGAGTCCCAACCCTGCTTGCTGCCTGATTCCTCCACACCGGATCTTGAACTCCACCATCTCATGGTAGTTGCATCCAAGGCTGCACCCAACCTTCCTGTCTCTAACCAGACCTTCTTTATTTGTTAGTACAAGGTCCTGCAGCACACTTGTCCTCGTTGGCTCCTCAGCTACCAGTGTCAGGAAGTTATCATCAATATACTGCAGGAACTTCTTGGACTGTGTATGTTTAGTTGTGTAACTTTGCTAGCAAATATATATGAGTCATTGAGTCCTCCCATGAGGACCAGGGATTATGATTGTGAGGCAGCTCTCAGCTGTCTGTAGAAGACCTTAACAACTACCTCTTCCTGATCAGGTGGCCTGTAGTAAACTCCCACAATAATAACACTCACATTACCCTACACCTTTATTCTCATCCATAAACACTGAACCTGCTCCTCATTGCCACCCAGGCAGGGCTCAATACATTCTGTTTGCTCTCTCACATAAAGAACAACTTCACCTCCTTGCCTCATTTGCTTGTCTTTCCTAAATAGCACATAGCCATTTATGACTGTGCTAGACTCATGGGGGCTGTCCCACCATGTCTCTGTAATTGCAAGGAGATCAGAGCCCTATATCTACACCCACATCTTCAGTTCCTCCTGCTCGTTCCCCAAGTGTACAATCAATGGAAGAGATTACTTGAACATTCAGGTTTCTCTGGATCAGAGGAACCTCCACAGTTAGACATTCCCTTGGGCTGGTCAGCCTTCTCTTACCTTGACAGGCAAATGAGTAGCACTTGAGACACTTTTGTTGCCCTGACATATTTCTGAGTTGGATGGCATGGCATAAACATTGCCATTTTGCACCCTGCATCCCAAGTCCTTGAGTTTAAGACTCACTTTACCAAGCTTGTCAGCCTATTACCAAAGATTCCCTTGCCCCTGTAAACAGATGTGTTCCGTCACCCTGGCAGATTACAGTCATCAAAGAAGGTCCTGTTGTTGTAAAAGCCAAAATCTTCTCAAAGGCACCAACCACTTGGCTGGGAATTGACATGTATTATTTGTGTATTTCTATCTGATCCTTTCATCTGACTGGTAAAATAGATGGGAAGATAACTTAAGCTCCACTATTTTTCACTTATTCCCCCAGGGCTTTATAGTCCTCCTTTATTTTGCTCATCATGTCATGCATGCCCATATAGAAGAGCAGCAGCAGATAGTAGCCTGTGTTCTTGGCAAGTCATAGTACTCTTTTAGCAACATCTTGGATTTTGTCTCCAGACAGGCAGCAGACCCCACGTGACTCCTTGTCCCTTCAACAAATTGATGTCTCCATGCCTTTTAACAAGCAGTCACTCACTACAAGCACAGGTCACTACTTTTTATGATGTCCACTGCCTGTTGCTGAAGAAGTTGTTGATAAAGTTTCCCCTTGTAGACCTTGCTCATGTGTGCCAACAGGTGTTAATTCCTCATGTTTTTTTTTGGCAGGAACGCTGGAGGGTGGGGTATGAAGAAGTGCCCTGCTTTTTCAGGTCACCAGAGTCCAGCATGCCTTGTGGTGTTAGCTAAAGGTGCATGATTTTGAAACCACTTACGAATGTCCATCTCAGCTCCCCTAATACTGTGGAGTCTTATAACTGTTTCTTGCAACACATCAATGGGTCTGGACACCCATTGCAACCTACAATCTGTGAGAGATTCAAATACCTGAAGAATGAATGACAATAATTAAGCAAGGCCATTTCCATAATATAATCCAGAAAATATAGTGACACAGTCCATTCCAACAAGTTAATTTGAATGCTATCAAATATATATTGTGATATGCAACATAGAAGAACTTGCTGACTGGAAAATTAGGGAAGATTTTGGATGCATTAAAAGGGAGACAGTAAACAGCAGAAGTAACATAGTAGATCCAAGGTAAATTGGAGATTGATATTGGAAAAATTATGTAGCCAGAGTCCACATTTTTAGAAGACTGCATAAAGCTTTAAAAACCTCATGAACTACATGAAGTAAAAATGAGACACAGCAAAACAATGTGACTTCTTTTGTATAGTGTATTAATCCATTTTATCCTACTTTAGTTGAACAAAATAGTTTTAGAAATTGATGATTTGCAGCACTTGCATTTTACAGTCTTGACTTCACTCCATCATTCTGTCCATCTCCCCATCTTCAGATAGCTCAGAATCTACTAGAAGGTAAGGAAGGACCAAAGGAAGTCCTAACATTGATGCTTGGCTCATAGATGGTAGCCATACACTAACTCTGATGTTACTAAAATATCTTCTCTGGATTTAAATTTTTCAAATGTATCTTTATGTTGCTGCAACTTGGATCGCTGATTTATTCCTAATTCATTGAGGGATCATGCTCACTTATACAGGAAGTTGCTAGTAACGCTGCGATAATTAGTTAATCTTTTGAATTGAGATTGATTGCTACTGTAAATGAAATAGCCTAGAACAAATTTTCTGTATGCAGGTTGATCTCATAGATCAATACATTAAGTGGAACTAAATTCTTTTGCATCTCATGGTAAATGTGAGAAGTATACAGATAATTTTAAATTTCCTTTTTGGTCTACTCATTGCACCAGGAAGATGACACAAATATATGTGCAGGCTCTAAATCTCTCATTTCTTTTCCATCCCATATGCTTGTGCTTATTAAAGTAATAATTATGTTTTCAAAGTACTTTGAACAATCTCCTTTTTATAATTTTCAACCAGATATTTTTAACAAAAACAGACTGTGTACATATAAAGTCTGATCCCCTGTTAATTTAGTTTACCATAGGGTTACATCCAATTGACCAGGTAACTACATCCTTAAATCTAATTAATTGATTGTGCCTTTTTCTATTACTATACTTTTGTATTTTCCTTCGGAAATTGTCCTTCCTGATGCCAAACAACTTCCTTAAAAATATTTTTCTTTAAAAGCTTGCCAGAAAAAACATAGTTTGATAACGCTTGCTAAGTGACTGAAGATTTTCTGTCACTGTTTAACTCATGGTTTTGGGGTTTCTATAATTATTATCACTCAAAATTCATCAGGATTTCTTTTTATAACCAGTACAAAAGCAAGCATGGAATTAAAAAAAAAAAAACAATAAAAACAACAACCAAAAAACCCCAAACAAACATAACAGAGTTATATGTTCCCTGCTGTATGGTAGCCTGATACTTAAAGCAAAAAGAGGGGAAAAAACCCACTCCCCTTAAGGTACTGAGATCAGTTTTGCTGGTACAGCAATTGTTATGTTAATTCCTTTCACTTAAATTGCCATCTAATGACTTATATGTAGCTGCAGCTAGTGTTGCACAATTCATTTCATTCTGAGATGTGTCATTAGCAGCTCAGAAGCATAATGACTGACTGTTAGAGAAGAGAAAATACTCAGGGCTGAATGCATTCCACTTAATTTGTTTACAACAGCGTTTGTCTAAGGATTTTTAATCTGCACAGTCATGTGCTTGGGTTAAAAAAAGTAAACCACAAAAAAGCCCCGACAACACTTCCAGGGCTGATTCATCTTATCCTAGCACTAATATGACAGGTTGCTGATGATCCAGATTTATTAAGGGTTTATAAAAAACTAAGGCTGACTATGAACATCCGAGGAAAAAGCTACTCTTAAGGAAAAAAATCCCTCTCATCAGACATAAATATCCACAATGCAAACATGTCTGTGTCAGTCCACTCCACAGTGATGGGATAGAAACAAACATCTCAAGGACATAAACCTTTTTCTCCTGTGATGCGTACATAAAACTAGTCAGGTGAATTTCTACAGATGGCTAAAACAAAGATGAGACAATAATACAGCACTCACTCTATAGGCCATATAGACCTATCTTTGACAAGATGCAGCTGTGCCTATAGCATCTGTAGAATTCTCTAGTGTAAATTAGCAAGGGTTTATGAAAATGAAATTTAAAAAACAACCAGCATTTAAACTTCTCTTCCATGCTGGAATCTTGTCTATCTCAATGCGATTATTTGTGCAAACAAAGATCACTGTAATTGACACCATTTCAGTAAAGAATATATAAGGACATGTGCAGTCTTCATGCTTTGCATCATTCACAAAAAGGAAAATAAAAAATCTAGACTAGAATATCTCTTCAGCAACTGCTTTGCAAGGCGGATTTTGCTTGTTACTTGACACCATTTCTTCAGGTGATAGAAGAGTTTGGTGAACTATTTGCTGTTCCTAAAACACAAGATTGAAACCAGACATTCATTCTTTAACTATGTTTACATTGTTTTGTGCTTTTTTAAACTTCTCTGCAAAAAAACCTATTTCAGCTCACATTCACCATCTAATTCCTACCCATACATAGCTCCTTTAGTGCCTGCTTCATTCTGATACTTCCTTGTTTAGTAGCTATCTGGCTTTTTAGCAGAACTAAGGACAGGATTTTGTCCAATTATTATTATATTCCTCTCTACCAAATAAAACCAATTAATTTATATTCCCCACCCCCCATTAAGTGAATCTGATACCAGCACCATGGACTATGCTGCTAATTGGCTTGCCCCAGAATCTCAATCATGTTCCTTTAGTTACTGAAATGTTAAATGGTGAAGAAAAAGAAATCGACAACAGCAAAATTGATCTTATTCTTTTGAATGACTGGTTATAGTTTCAAACCCCTATGTCATCTTGAAACAGCATGACAATTCTGAAAGAATATATTAAGCTCCATAGTCTAGACTCTGATATATGAATGCAGCTTCTTGTAATATCAAAGCAAACTATGGACTTGAGTCAGAGCTAGGTCTTTTTAAAAATCTGGTCTTTTTTTTTATTTTTTTTTTTCTGGCAGATCGGAGAATTCTAACATCTTCCAGCTCCAACATCTACTGTAAATATTTTAGAATGAAATAACAAATCCAGTTTGTTCACAGATAAATCAATACTAGATGTTCATACTGGGAAAAGACTGTGTAACCCTTCTAGGACTAAAGTGCTCCTGCCAGTGAGAAAAAAAAAAGACAAAAAAAAAAAAGATTAAGAGGCAGCTAAAACTAGTAAGAGCTAAGAAATGAACTAATCAGCTTCCAGCTCGGCGTTTCAGTGCTCAGTGCCAATATGCAAAATCTACAGTTCTGAAACAAAGTAAAAAAAATTGCATCTTGCTTAAATTGCAGTTTGTTTTGCATAGGGTAAAAATGTACTACGATAAATTCTCCAGTTTTCAACAGTGGTTTCTATCTCAAGACACACAGAAGATTAAACAAATACTCTTTGTGGCCAGTTTCAGGGCAAGCTTTACTCTGCCTCAAGATTCACATTACCATGCAACAACTGAACAACTTTCTCCATACCCAGGAAGTTGCTTGAACCCAGGGTCTGGGGCTGCCTTGTTGCTCCTGCCACCCAGGAAGCAGTTGTCTCTGGCTGCACTCTAGTATCTGTTTTGTTAGACCTAAATCTCCTTCTGATGCTGAAAGGAATCCTTACATTGTTCATGCACTTGCGTCCTGAAACTTCACCTTCCCTCTGACCTTGTCTGGCCCCTTTGCTCTTAGTTCATGGCTGCCTTGTGATCCATTCGACTATGCAATCCCCAATCACTGACAGTTCCACTTCCAGAAACATAGTTAAATGCCTGGCACTTAAAGTTTAAGTGCTAATTGCCTAGTAATAAAACCTTTAATCATCAGGTGATTAAAATTTTAATCACTAAAATCACCTATGGAAATCCACTACCTAATGCTGAAGATTAATTTCTGAGTTTTTTTTAATGTGTGCTTCCAGTGTAAATTGCCTTATGTTGTAGAGGCAAACAGTTCTGTATGCAGAATGTGAAGTTCTTCAATAACTTCTGTGCCAAGAAAAAGGCTGCAAAGAATTGAAAGATACAGCTCTAAATGTAAAACATAGTTAAAGTTAGATTGATCATTTTAAGGGGATTTTTATTTTAATCTTCATGTTTCCAAGTCACTAAGAAAAAAATATATTCCCATGTTAACCTCCTAGCAACTAAACAGAGAATCATGAAATCTGCTTTTCTAATCAAACAGTAGAGGAGAGACAAAAATGCAGCTTTAAAAGATCTAAAGGTAATTGTAACTATTTTGCCACATTGAATAATAAATAGTAGCTATTGTGCACACAAATCAATATTTTAATAATAACATTTTGCAATGTTTAGCACATGGATTCCAAACTAACATGCTAGACAATAACAACACTACTAGTTCAATGAGCCACGAATGAAGATGGATTTACCAGAAGTCTATATTTGAAAAGTTCCCTAACTCAAAGAAGTCTGTGTGTACCAGTTCTTGGCATTTCATAACCACCCATTAGTTGGTGCAGAGGAGTGGGAAATCCACTGTTTGACAGAATGGATTTACAAAGCTATGTTTAGTAGCAAGATGGGTACCTCTGAGGACTTTCAACATTCTTCTACAAAGATATGTTTGATGATGCATTAATCATTTGAGGTTTTATTAAACTAGTAGAAAAAAAATACAAACCATGCATCAGAATGGCAGCTTCTGACATTGGGCAACCACAGCTGGTATGAGGCAGAATGTCTGCATTTTTAAACCTCTCCAAATTATCCTTACTGAAATTGAATTCCTTGCATCCCCTTATTCCATGGTTTCATGGCTTTTCAGGCTCACAGACTACTGTTTCTCATGTTTGTCCTTTGCATTTTTAGCAAAACAAATGCTTCACGTATACTCTTTGTTTCCATGCTCCCTGGGATCACTAGCAAACCAAGCAATTGAGCTACTAGGAGTCCTATTATTAAGCATAATGTAATTGAGGGTAAATATAAAGGCATGTAAGGAATATATTGGCTTTGCAGACTCACAAACCTTTTAATGTGTCAGTATACTGCTCCATCACTTCTGTATTGTTTAAAGCATTTTCAGTCTCTCAGATGATGATCATGATGAGAATTCTTTACCTGTGTGGTACTACAGCAGTATCAGGAAATGGAAAGGAAGTAATGCAGCTGAAAAGAATGGTTTGCTATGGTTCACAGGCAGCTTTGGAAAGAGAGATATTCAAGACATACAACCTCATACATATAAAAAATAATTGCTTATGGAAAGCAATTAAAAAAAAATGAACCAGTGAAATTGGTTACATGTGATATTATGTTACAGTTTAGCGTATTCCTAGCCCACAAAATGAATCCTGGAACTTCATCCTTTAAATGGGAATGGGAAAAACTCTCAAATACAAGTGATTTTTTTTTTTTCATTTATAATAGTTCTGTATTTAATGTACTGCTACCTAATTTACAGGGTTTTTATATTTGCCTACATGTTACCTCCACATTATTGATTTATCAGTGATTGGAGACATCCCCTGAATGAAAGACCATACATAATCTAAATTCCATTCTATTCTGGTTCATTTATAAAGGTCATCTCAACAATGAATCAATGCAGTATTAGAAAGGGGCAGTTCTCTTGAGACTGGAGATATCAAAAGGGCTGACAAACCATGGTGTTTTGCAAAATCAATTCACTATGAGAAATATGTTATGCCAAATCCAGGCCTCCTACGCTAAGCTGGTCGTATTGCATTGATATCAAGGGAGTTGAACCTGCTTACATCAGGTTTGAATTAGACTCAACACAACAGTTGTCTGGGATACAAATTCCTCCTAATAAATGGAGTTACACCAAGGATCAGTCTGGCCATGTTGCTTAGAATTTTGGCTTACTTGCCAAATTACTTGTTTATTTGTGTCACAACTACTGAGAGTCATATGCTGCAATATAATGGGACTTCACTCTCTGTAGCTAGAACTTTCACCTCCAGGATCTCTTTTGTTTTCTTTTATAGAAATTCCTGGAGTCAAGTACTTTGAAGAATAGGCCAGCATTTCAAGTTGTCTCATTTATGATCTGTTTACTAGATCAAGGACAAAGTAATAGCTGACAAATCAAGACAAATATCTCCTTTGCTGAGAAACCTAATTTAAAAAGATACTATTACACCATGATTCTATAAAACGTGTTGAGGGTTAAGGGCTTATTGAGAAACAGCATTTGCCATTGAAGCATTGGTCATGGAAAGTATATCTGGTACTTGAGGCTGAGAACTCTATAAGCACTTTTCTTTATGCTTTTTCTTTATTAAATTTCTTCAGCTTGCTTGTGAGGCCAAATTCTGTACTGTTTTAACTATGCAGTTAACACTTTAGATCCTATTTTTCATTTTCTTATAACATTTCCTACATTGCTTTTCTGCATTCTGTGATTCTGTGATTCTGATATGCACTGAAGGTGTAAATGACCTGCTGTCTCCAAAACATTTAAAAATACTGCACACAGCCATTTCTATTATTAGAATAACTCCCTTCATCCTGTAGAATGATTCTTCTGAAGAGTTTTTTTACTACATTTCACATTATATTCTATTTTTTATAACAGTCTAGCTGAATCCTTGTCTGATTTCTGTCTTGGCTTATGTTAAGAATTGGAATTGTATTTGGTATTTTGCTTTGTATCCCAAATGTGCTTTCTGTCTCAAATAATCTTTCTGTTTGCAGGAAATGATGAAAGATGGGCAAGGTAGGTTGTAAGCATGCTCAAGATACTTACAGCTGATGCGTCAAAAAACACGTATTTCACATTAATTGCTGATTGGCCTTATGTGTTGGACAAGTAGAACAACTGTTTTTAGATAATATAGGCCTGTGATAGACTTGGAGGCACCCTATTGAATAAGGTCTTCTCCAATCTAAATGATTCCTATGTTTGATATTCCTGCCCTAATGTCAGAAAGATCAAAGCACTTGTAAATTAAGCCTGTGGTAATCCTTGAAATAAAGGTGAAAATAGCAGGTTTGGTGATTCGCCAGCAGAGACCAAGCTCCACAGTGCTTGCATCCCTGCTTGTGTGCCTCTTCACATGCCCTGCTTTCTGTATTCTCCTGGTTGATGAGGTAATGAAATTAAATTTAGGGTTTGCATTTCATAGTTTTGAACTTGTTTCTGTGTCCTGTCTGTTCCAACTCAGACACTGTTTTTCACCTATTTTAGCATGACCTTGATTCCACTTAACACTCTTGTAGAGTGCTCTGACACATAGTATGCTTAAGCCCTTGCCCGTTTGAAAAAATGGAGTTGTTTTTAAGATTTTTTCTCACCACATGGCTTTTTCTACAAGTATGTATATACCAACTTTTATGAAATAATTTTATTTATTTGTCATATTCAAATTTAAATGTAATAGCTTATCTTTTTTTTTAATGAAATCATGCCATTCTTTTCTCAATCTCTTTTGTCTGCCTTGCTCTTCACACTGTTTTAGATTGTCCCTCTTGAGGCTATTATTTAGTAGTGCCAACTATGTTATCTTGATTTTAATCACACTGCACGGACCTTGTAGTTCTTGATTTCTGACTGAACTAGCAGCTCCCACCAGTGATTTCATTCCTCTCTCCCAAGGCGTACTTCCTTCTGGGCTTTGACAAAATGCTGGGCAATCAGACCTTTTACAAGCCAGACTTCAAACTGCAAATACCTAATCTAACTTTAATGGTTGAAATTTGTGTGTAGCAAGTGACTGAAATTACTTTGTTTTTCCAATCCATCACTACCTTAGTTACTCAGCAAAGCTCTTAAAGCACTACCATACTACTGTGGGAAAGCTAGGTCAACGCCCAGGATTACAAAACGTGCAACCCGAAAACATTAAGTATATTTAGTATTTTGTGACTTTCCAGATAAAGATAAATGTTGAAAAAAAAAAAGTGTATTATGCTGCAGGTACAAACGAACACCAATAGCAAATTAGGAGTTCAGTAAGAAATGACATTGTCCGAACCTTCTAATTCTAATTTCTTGATTGTTCCTCAGAAATATAAGCTAAACCAAAAATAACATCAGGAAAAGATTTTTTTTGATTAACAACATCGATTTAGTATCAGCTACTTAGAAAGAATAAAGAATAAATAGATGTGCAAATCACCATCCATGTCAGTCCCAGCCAAATACTCAGACTGAACATGTGCTTAAATAATTGAAAGGGTTGGTTGCTTTTGTGCATAATACTACCATTCCAGTGTCATCTGAAGAAATATAGACCAGAACAAATTGGAGAGACATAAAGAAAGGGCTAAAATCCTGTCCTTATTCAAGAAGAAAAGGCAAGAATCTTCTTATTTGATATGTTTCCTTATTTCTTTGAACAGTCTAGTCTACTTCACAGTAGTCAGTTTTTGCAGTGATAATCATAAAATATAAGTGCAAGTACATATCACACTTAAATGCTATCATAAGTATGAGTAATCATTTAGGAAATTTGAGGCATCACTACTGCTACTATTTTACATGAAATATCCTGTACCAAAGGTTATTTTCTCTTTCAACTTTACCATACATTTCTGGTTATTATGCATCTGTCAATCAATGTAATGATTCTGGATAGGGAAATTGAATGTACTGAAAAGAAAAAACTGAAACTCCATGTCCTTAAGAGGAAAAAAGACTTTGCATATAGGAAAGAGTTTCCTATTTCTGAGGGAAGGGGGAAGAGCTACTACATTCACCTCTGAGCTTAACAGTAATGTGAAAGGGAGAAATGGAAACTTTAATTTCTGTAGTGAAATATATGCTATAAAGAACCAATTCAGAAGCAGAGGCAGAGTGATCTGATGGGGATTTGCAGATGTAGTGGGAGCTTTTGGCCCTCTGAGAGTACTGCCAGCTGCTTATGCAAATTATCAGGCATTTTTCACATACCTATGAGTATCCTCCTTTACGATCTGTCTGTACCAACTAAACCCATATTCTCCAGGTACCCTGACACACAGCACTCTGTGAAACACACATATGCTTCTATCATCAGAGTTAACAAGGAAATGTTAATGCATATGTATCGACTGTCCACTGCTAATTCAGACGCAAGTGAGAATGAAAATAACATTAATTAGACTTGGAGGAAGACTTTGTTTTGATCTCAGTCCAATACGAATTAGAATTAATTCATCCGAAGCCAGCAGACTCAGCCTTGTACTGACTTGGTGTGAGATCAGGCCTAGGTCTGTGACGGCTGAGTTTACCAAAGCACTCAATGTTCTTTATTTCCCTGCTCAGACAACAGAGATTTCATTACCTGAAAGTGGCAACTGTTAAGATTTTAATAGCTATCACTGGATATTTGTAGAAACACATACTTGTTTCCTTTACCTTGTCTTAGCTACTGATTAATGCGTATCATGTTATATAATGCAGTCACCAAAGGGAGATCCAAATGGAGTTTTCCTGTGCCAGTATGTCTGCTGAAGGCAGTGCAAGTACACTTGCAGAAAATGCAGCCTTTTTCCCCCTGTATTTGTGTAGTTTTTTTGTATTCTTTTTTTCTGTAAGGT
The DNA here is from genome assembly GCA_013401255.1 of Urocolius indicus. NCBI lineage: Eukaryota > Metazoa > Chordata > Aves > Coliiformes > Coliidae > Urocolius > Urocolius indicus. Next base: position 19,917 of record WBNH01012068.1, on the reverse strand, counting down.
GACAAATAGCCTACTCATTCAATGTCAAATAGTGAACCATCTCCATAACTACCTTGTTAAGGAGACTGAATTTTGGCTTTCTAATCCACAGATATGTATGTGAACTGAAGCACATAACATGTGTCTCTGGATTGTATGAGATTTGATGTCTCATATTTCCTCTCTTGAGCGTAGCTCAGGAATAGAGTAGTGCAATCCCGTTAGCTCCCATTAACTGGTTTGCAACCTCTATAAGGTTTGAATTTATATTTAGTCAGGCAGAATTTGGTCAGCTGTTTTTAGCATGTGGCGAGGTTTTGCTGCTCCATCACCACCAGGTGGTAGCATTTTAAAACGTTGCTCTTAGTTTAGAACAGCTACCCTGTATTATTTGGGACTTTTTTGTGGTTTCTTGCAAAGGTTAGTGTTAAGAAGGTTGGCATGGTAACCTACTTACTGTGGATCAAATTGTCATGTGGAGAGTTCAAGCATGAATTAAGACAGACATGGAAAGGCTTCCATTCAAAGAGAGACTGAAAAGACTGGGATTGTAGGGTAGCCCAGATTACATTCTAATAATACAAGAAAGAGATTTCAGTATGGAGAAAATGCAACAGAAGAAACTCAAGTAAAAAGAAAACTTTGTCCTTTTAATTGACAATTGTTTTATTAAACTCAGTAGAAGTAATACCATTTTTAACTTTACTGAGAACATCTACCCAGTATATGAAATACATTGTAATAAAGATACACTTTGATTTTTCAAGGCATAAATATAACCATTAAATGCCTTCATAACTGAATTTGCAAAATTCCTTGCACTTGCTGTTGAAATGTTTTTCTGCATTAATTGAGAGAGGATAATAGATTTGATAGATCTCTGGCAGAACTTCTTTATGTCTACTGTAAGGGGTTTGCATTGGTAATCAATGAGAAGAGATAAAAAATTATTTTCTACCACTACACTGTTGACTGTTATGGTTAGGTTCAGTTTGCTGTTTTTTTCCTCTTGCCTGCATCATAATTCCAGAGAATAATAAAGCTTTAGTAATGCAAAAATAATGAACCAGAACTGTAACTAGAAATTTTGGTACTTGGGACATCTTTCGTGTTTTCCAGTCAGCTCTTCATTTTACTCCAAATGCTTTTTAACAGTTGTGTCATTCTAACCCCTTTTTAGCTGCAACTTAGGTACACCTTCCTTCTGGTTTGTGCTCTTCTTTACATATTATCTTCTCCAACTGCAGTTCTGAATCCAGTGAAAGTTATCCACTGGATGTTTCTCCAGATGACAGTAGTTTATATTATTAAACCATTGTTGAAACTCTGTTTTGTGACATTAGATATAATTTATATTGGATAAATGAAGGAGATTTGACCTTAGAATCTGACAGATAAAGTTTACAGGGCAGACCAGATAACAACTAATGAATGATTCATGTTCAATAACAGCTACAGTTCCCAGTCTACAGCAATAGGGCACTTCTTCAATAGGCAGGATCAGAGCTCAATCTCTGAGATTGCCAGGGACTCAGACCAAAGAAGAAATAACTACTGTATTAGGCTGATGTATGTTGTTATCTTTTCATTTTGTATTTTTCTTCTTGCTTCCAGTTTAGGAACAATAAAGTCTGGATCAGTCTGCCTTAGCACTTAGCTTGTGTATATGTTTTCAGTGCCTACTGAAGCCATCTGTCTTATGTAAGTGCATTAGTTCAATAATATTTCCAATACTGGCATCTTTCAAATTGTTCTGAGGGGATTGCAGTGCAGCCATGCTGAGACCGAAGCCATTTAGAAAATAAAGGATTAAATGTAGGCCTTAAGTAAGGAAGTAAAATTCCAAGAGTAATAGAGAATCAAAATACATAATTGTGGTGGTTTATCCCTGGCTGGGTGCCAGATGCCCACTAAGTCATTCTATCACTCCTCCCGGTAGGGGAGATGGAAATATAACAAAGGACTCAAGAGTCGAGATCACAGGGTGATCACTCAGCAGCCAGTGTAACAGGCAAAACAGACTCAACTTGGGGAGAAATGGTTTGACTTATTAATGAACAGAACAGGGAAAAACAGAAATAAAACAAGGGGAAGCTACTGGCAGCTCTTTGTTTAAAGAAGCCACATCTGTGGCCCTCTGCTATCAAAACCTAGCTTTGACAAAACCACTAAAATAATTTATACAGTATGTGCGTAGACTATGCAGTAGGTGGTAGCTGTTCAGGATAGCTACAGACTCTATGGCCTTTGTGAGCAGAAAACTGTGTTGTCATTTGTTGGACGATTTGAGATGAATGCTTTGCAACTTGGGCAATGACTATTTTTAGTGTAGACAGAGTTTCACTCTTATCTGAGAGGATTTATTCAAACACAAACACCAAAAATTGTAGCTATATTTAGCTAAATATAGCTTAAATCTATTAAGCACTGTTTCTTTTGGCAACACAAATAAGAGAGAAACTGTCTATGTCCTTTGACTACTGTTTTGTATTCTTTTCTTTCCATTAGGATTATTTCCTCCAGTTTTTAAGACCATTACCTACTGATTTCTAGCTGTGATGAAATAGTGTTGTTGTAAGAGATGTAACTGTATTTCTCAGGAATTCAGTTCCATTAGAGCTGCAGGGCACTACCTCTAGAGAAGCTTCCCCTTAAATTCAGCCTCTTACATAAGCCAGCAAGTATTTTTCTCCTATACTAAATTTTTTATACACATGTATACGTGTACTGCAAAATGTTCCATTTTCCTTTATACCCCTATCAAGGAAATTCATTTCAGTGATAGCAAATTTAAAATTCATTTTATGCATCAATTAAAGAAGAGTCTAGGTCTTACTCTGTATTAGGATGAATTGGGCTTTGTACTCTTGTACTGTTTCTTTCAGTTAGGAAGCTGAATCTTTTAGTTTCTGCAACTGAATGTCCTGCCTCCTGGATGCTCCTGGCTCAATGGGAACGTAAAAATACTATCTATGAATTGTATTCTTTTTGCAAATTATGTAATCCTTTGCCTTTCCTATAAAGAATAAAAACTTGGAGATTGAAGTGAATTGAACATGTGCACATACACTAAGTCTAATTGAAACTAACTTTCTAACAGTGGAAAACATATTGTAAACTCAATCTTGGTTTTAATTTGTACATGATTTCTGGAAGTCTCTGCTTTAAGCAAGAAGATTCATTACAGTTTTACTCTGTTGGTTTGGAGTCCAACATAACATAGTAATTTCTGTGAATTGTTAATTAGATATTGAACGATCCTGTTGGATGTGTGAAAACACTGGATTCTCATTCCTATTTATCATACACATTGAGTGGGCTTAAGAGATTTCAGATGTGAGTTTAAGACGAGTTCAATTATGTAGCAGAATTTAAAATACTTTAGGACTAAAAGTAGGAATCAGCACAAAAAATGCTGATCATTCATGTTTATATTCTGGTAAAGTTGTGTTGCATTTGTTTTTTTTTTTTTCTCGCAAGGTAAATACAGATATTTTGTTATGTAAAATGGCCATTAAAGTAATACTGAAATATTCTTTTCTTTTTAAACACATGCATTAGTGGTAGATGTCCCTGGCAATTTATAATATTGATGCTATAAAAGGGATTTCTGCATACTGATATTATCTTTGAGAAATTATTTTGAGAGGCAATGTTGATGTTTTCATGGTTTTAAACTCACTTCTTGAAAGATAATTAATCAAGCATTATCACCTGATTGTGTGAAATATTTATAAACTCTAATTTCCATTGCTGAAAATGGTCTTCAGCATCTCAGTATTATCTCTTAATGACAAGAATAAGGAGAGATGGAGAAATATATGTTTAGGGATATGGTGGTTTAGCTGGGTGTCCAGCAAATCATAAAATCACTCCCCCTCTTGAACTGGAGGGGAGAGAGAGAAATATAACAGTTTGTAAGTTGAGATAAGGCCAGAAAGAGCGNACACCCAATGTCATAGACTATTTCTAATTAGAGTACAGTTGATTTGTAATTTATTTGGAACAGCTACACTGTGGAGTCCCTCCCATGGGAGACAGTCCCTCACAAACTTCTCGAGTGTGGGTCCTTCCCACGCACTGCAGCTCCTCACAAAATGCTCCAGCATGGAGCCTCCCATGGGGACAGCTGCTCACACACTGTCTCAGCATGAAGAACAGTCCTTCAGGGACAGACTGCTCCAGCCTGGGTCCCTCACAGGATCACAAATCCTGTCAGCTTGCTCCGGCGTGGGCTCCCTCATGGGCTGTGAGTGGGTTTTTGCTTCCCGATGGTCCTCTATAGACTGCAGGGGGACAACCTGCTTCACCATTGGCCTTACCACATATCACAGGGGAGCATTTTCAGTGCCTGACCACCCTCCTCCCTCTCCTTCTCCACTGACATTGGTGTCTGCGGAGATGTTTTCACATTCTCCCTCCCTGTTGCTGCTGCAGTTTAGCAACTGCGCAACAACTTCTTCCCCTGCTCAAATACATTATTCATAGAGGCGTTACCTCCATCACTAACTGGCCAGGCCTGGGTCAGCTGTGGGTCCATCCTAGAATTGACTGGCATTGGCCCTGTCAGCTACAGGGGAAGCTTCTGCCAGATCTTGGTTTAAAGAAGCGATCCCTGTAGCCCCCTCGCTGCCAAAAACCTGGCCCAGGCAAAACCACTACAAGGAATCATTTATTACTCTCCTCAAACCAATGAATTTTTTGTATGGATATTGTATTCGTACAGAGAATACTTTTGAGACATCGATATTTAAAGTTTATACCACACTTGGCCTAATTCTGTTGCTAATGCTTCCTTTTTCCCTTTTTTTCTTTTTCCCCTGAAAGATTAGCAAATATAATACTCAAGACTGCTGACTCCATAGGAAATGTTGTCTCTTGGAAGATTTTGATTGAACATGACAATAAAAGAAAGCTCTAATTCTTGATGTCTAATATTGGTTCTCAATATTGTATTGATAGTGTTCTAAGTTGTTATAAAGCTGTTGTTGAGAGGTTCCCACTTGGTCTCTTCCAGTGTCTGTCTGAGTATTGAGAATAACTGGAATAGCTCTGGAATTAAGATAGGACACTTATACCCTGAGAAGCTATGTAAGAAAACAATTTACTTTTTTGTGAATGTGAAAAAAAAAATTCTTTGAGGTAAAAAAGCCTTGGTTTTACATTAACAATTTACTCAATGAATTTTGGATAAGCAGAGGGACAACATTGCTGTGAATAGTAAACAATTTCGCTTTCATTGGTGCACAATAATGGAAGTTGTTTTGTAAAAAGAAAATCAGAAAAAACAAACATGAAAATAGCAAAACAGAGTAAAGCACTGTTCAGATTGACATCACAGGCAGAATGGTGATACCTGAGTTACCATACAGAGCTTATCCATGCAGGAGCGATCAGCAGTGGGGGAGAAGGTTTTTCAGCGATGATTGCACATTTACATTTACAAGATGATCTGATTTATCAGCTGACAGATGTCAAAATGTGTGTCAGAAGTGTACTGAAGCAAATTATGTTACCTAAGAAACCTAAGTGAAGGAGAATTTGCAGAGTTAAGAGAACAATTATGTTAAGGTCAAATAAAAATCATAGTGTCTTAGTTATCCTGAGGAAAAAATAAGGAGTATTTGATAGAGATGTAAGCAACTGAAATGGTGTCATATTTTACCCACCTATAAAGACACAGAGGTTTTGTTATTACTAAAAGAAGAAGCCTATATATTAATCATTAATAAAAGAAACTGATCAAGTAATGTATCATCATTGTGTATATATATATATATATATATACTTCATTAATCATGTGACCAAATTCAAGTATTTATGCATGATAACCATGAGTTCCTTAACTATGGATTATTTGTGCTAACAACTGGACTTCCAAACACACGTAAGCCTAAGGAATGTATTTGGTATAGCAAATTAAGCAGACACTTATTGAAGTTGTTACTATGCCTTCCTGAGTCATGGACACTAATGTCACGCTAACTGATGTGGGTGAGTCAATGGTAAAGGTACAAACGACTGCACCGGTATAATTAGAAACTTTACTCAAAAATCTGCAGCGCCAGTCAGAAGATGAGCAGTTAGTGTCAGAGTCAGTCTAATGTGTAAAGCTTCTGCCTGATGAGAAAATAAAAAATATCCTGGCATTTATTCTTTATGAATGCCTTGATGTTTTGTTTTAAGACTGAAATTAAAGCTCCCTGAAATCACTGGAAAGATTCCTATTGGTTTTAGTGGGTATTTGCTCAGGCTGTTCATGAAAAAGTTGGATTCATGTGTTTTTTTTTGACAAACCTTCTTTGCAAATATAACTAGATAAACCTCTTGCATTAGCTGAATGTCTCAATTAATTTCCAGCAGTAGATGACACAAAGGCTTTTGTTGTTATCGTTGTATCATTTGCAGAAATGTAGTAATTCATCCTATTAAAGCAAAACTCAGGTATTTCATTCTACTGTGTATTAAGACCTCAATTCAGGACAACATATTAGCATATATTCTTGATTTATAAAAATTCTACACATCCCATTTCAAAGCAATTACATGAAGCAGTCACGATTTTTACCATGTAGAAGTAAAAAAAGTTGCTTTAAAGTGACTAAAGCTACACTGATACATGTGCAATATGTCAAGGTATACACAACACATCAAGATCTGTTTTCATCTGGAGCTTTGTATTCTGGGAAAATAAAAAAAAAAAACAACAAAGAAATATGTGAAGAAAAATGGTGTCATCTATTTGTATATATCTGAGAGAGATTAAACTTTTTTTTCTGTTTCAGTTTTGATTGATCACTTTCTGAATCTTATCAGTCAAAGCTGTTTCAGCTGAAAAATATCAAAGTTCTTATTACCTCATATCAAATATGCTTTAAACACGATTTTCAAAAGATATTCTTTTTTCCACGACAACGTGGATAATTCAAGGTGAATTTAGAAATTTTGACAATATCCTTTAATCCTACTACAGAATGCATACCAAATTTTTCACTGGATGTGTATGAATTAAATAAGAGGTAATGTGTTTGTTTTCATTGGGAAAGAGTTAATTTTATTAACAGTAGCTAGTATGTTTTGAGGTGTTTGGCTATGCTTTGCTTTTACGGTAGGAACAGTGTTGGTAACACAGGAATGTTTTAGTTACAGTTAAACAGTGCTTACATAGAGTCACTGCCTTTTCTGCTTCTTGCATCACCCCAACAATAAGCTGGCTGGGGTTGCACAAGAAGCTCAAAGGGGACACAGCCAGGACAGCTGATCCCAGCTGACTCAGAAGGGTATCTCATATTATATGATGTCATGCTCAGCAGTATAAAGCTGGGGGAAGCAAAAGGAAGGAGGGGATGTTTGGAGTGATGGTTTTTGCCTTCCCAAGGAGCTGTTACACATGATGGAGTGCTGCTGTCCTGGAGATGGCTGAGTACCAGCCTGTCAATGGGAAGTGGTGGATAAATTCCTTCTTTTGCTTGAGTACACATGGCTTTTGCTTCACCTACTGATCTGTTTTTACCTTAGTCCACAAGTTATCACACTTTTACTCTTTTGATTCTCTTCCCCATCCTACTGTGAGGAGTCTGAGTGAGCGGCTGTATGGTGCTTAGTTGCCAGATGGGGTTAATCCTCAACAAAGAAATGTTTCTTGTGGGCTTTATATGAAAAGCAGTATCAACAAGCCTGAATGGCTGCAGAGCAAAACACTCAAAAGTAAATTAATTCCCACGTTAAAATTATCTTTTTTATCATTAGCCTTGTGCATACTGATTTAATATTCCTCCATTGCTCTCTATATCTGTATTTCTACCTATGATAGTCTTCAATTGAATTTTAGTGCAGGTAATGAAAGAGACAGTGATGAATTGCTTACTAATAATTCTTTAAATAAATCTCTGCTGCATTACACATCACTGGTATTATCCTTAATATGTACATACACTGAATGAATTATAAATGTGATAGAAATGTATGTCACAGTTCCGTTTGTAATGTACTTTATCTTTTTTCTTACTGTTTAATTTCTACATGAAACGGGACAGAGTAGGAAAAAATTAAGATTATGACTATGCAATTAACATCTTCCCCAGTAGACTGGTACACTAGGGAAGTTGTGTTTTTTAGGAAGGTGCTTACCTTTGGATTGCTTTAAACCCAAGCTTGAAAGCTTTCAAAATTCGTAGGAAATTTACTGGGAAAAAAAAAGTCAAAAGAAGAAATTACATTGTGCAAAATATGATGATCCAAAGAGTCTTCTAAACGTGCCCCCTAAATATGACAGTTACAAAAAAGAAGTGGCTGGTATGACATGATTTGTAGCTGTATTTAGGTTAAGTCAACAGTGTGATATACAATAGGACCATTTGATTGGTCTGTTTCATCATTTTCCGCTTTAAAGTAATGCAAAAATAGTGAATGGATTTTGTAGAAAAAAATATTTTTGTGGCGGTAGACAGGAGTGGAATGTCTCCTTGGTGTGACAGCTGCATCCCTAGTCATATGGAAAAATTTAGAGGAAGGGCTGGTATAGATTTTCTCATCCCAGCTCAACGTATTTAGCAGGGAAAAGCTCCAGGGGAGCAGCAGGAGGAGAGGCAGTGAACAGAAAGGTGCTGGGCAGCAGCCAGACAGGATGGCTCTGGAGGGAAGCAGAGGTGTTAAGACTGAGGGTAACAAAGTCAAAGCCAATACTCAAGAAAGAGGGGAAGAAAGCAACAATCTTAGTAGTGAAAGGAGTCAGATTGCTTTCAAGCATAATGTCTGCCATATCAGATGTAAGTATTCCCTATGTAATGTCTCATGTCCTGTTTTTTTGTACAGTCTAAGAAGACATCTTAGATGTTAGCATCGTGTGGTGCCTTCTCTTCAAAACAAAGCTGTTTGAACATATGCATTTGAATGGCTATGGCAGTCAGGCAACCTCACAAGAAAAACTCTGTATCCTTGATCACATGTGAAAACTGAGGAAAGAGGAGCTTTTCATACTAGGACTGGGAAAGAATGGAGGGATTGGTGGAAGAGACAGATGACTATTTGTCTCTTTTGTGGACAAGATAGAAATGAGAAGTAGTAATAGAACCTTTCCTCCTCTGTAAAAAGAAAAAGTGGAAGTCAAAACATCAACCAAAACTTTTCACTTCTGAAAAGACAGAAGACAAAACTGAGTTTTCTGTCTGTTCACAGTCATATTCCTTGTATCAATATTTTCTTGTGACCTGCACAATTTGACTTGTAGCAGATTACAGTGCCAGATAAGAATGCATTGGAGTGTAGATTTGCTTTTGTTTCAAATAATTTTTCTTTATCTCCTAATACTACTGATAATAGACATACCTGATTTTAAACTGCTGCTGACCTCTATACCATCCTGCACACTTTTCACACAAGTTCCTGACCCTATACAGGCCAATAGGATAGTAACAAATTTGATTTATTGATCTCTGGAAGATAAAAAGTGGAATGACAATATTCTGCAGAAAAGTAGAAATACACAGAGACAGAAAAGATGCCACGTGTATTATCAGTGTAAATGACCTAACTGTGTAGTGGCATGGACATACTCTCAGGACTGGTTGCCAGCCACGTTTAGAGTCTGAGATGTCATTTCACGCATATTTACAGATGCTAGTTACTTTGACATACATTTGCATACCAGTTGAATGGACTTGAATATAGAAAAAACATCATAGACATTCAGAAATTAAAACTGAATACAAGAATTCATAAGAAAGATATGTATTTTATAGTGCGAGTTAGTCATGTATCTGCCACCAAACCTTGTGACTCAGATTTTCAAAGGGGAACCTGTTTAACTAGTTCCAGGATGAAAATCAAAAACCAAGGCCTGATCAAGAAACCAAGTCTTAACAGAAGGAGTTAATCAATGGGCCAAAGAATCATATTCTCTCGTCTGTTTTCTTCTTCCATGATTTCACTGCACATGGAAGCACAGTGTCTGAAAAGCATCAGAAGACGGAGCAGGTACTCTTATATCTATAGCCTAATGGCTTAGTTAAAGATTTTGCTTACACTAAATGGAATTCCCAGCAAACTGTTTGGATGTGGTCTTTTTGGAGAGTAAGAATTTAATAATATAGGATTGGCTTTTCTATGCCAGTTAGTCTCTATGAAGGAACAGCCACAGTTGTGTGCATTTTTCTACAGAGAAAGTTGAGAGAGTGGTATTGAGCAGAAGAAATTTCAATTCTTTTTTGAGTGCCAGAGCTCAGGTAAAGGAGAGGGCATGCTGAGCAATGAGAAGCAGGAGTAATAGAGGAAATTGATAGCTGAGTGGGACCCCTGCATCTGCTGACAGTAACCCAGAACATCAGCTGCGTCTCAGTGACACACAACCTAGATGTGAAGCAGTGATTCAGAAGATTGTTTCCCTCTTCAACTTTAAAAATGGAATCTTATTCAATTAGCTTTATTCATAAAAATCTGAATGGACACAGGTGTCTAATGTGCATTTTAAATTCAGTCACCTGAGCTTCAGGGAATGACACACTTCAAACTCAGTTGTGCTTTGGTCTGTCCTGTTGTACATGCAGGGAATTTTTATCTTTCAGAGGCTCCTCAATCTCCTCATTGACAGTACAGCCAGTCTATTTTACCTGTTTCATGGGAATCATTTTGTTGATACTAGGTTCTTATTTTTCAAGGTATTGCCATGTGGAAGTTAGATGAGTCTGAATGACTCTCCAATCTCACACTTTCTCCCTGTAAGACTTGAGGTCTTAGCTAATTGAACAGATAGAACACCGTAGTTGGCTCTTATAGAAAAAGACACGATTTTTCTCTCTGAACACATTCACTGAAGCTTTAAAGATGCTCAAATCAATCCTCTAGCATGCAAACATCCATGCAACTTTAAAAGCAACCACTACTCATTGCTATGCATTCTGCATATAATTAAACGTCCATAATTTTAAAAGGGAACCTTAAGTCTGGTCAAGCTGCTTCAGCTAGGTAGAGACCCAGAGGGCTAAAATCTTGCCAAGAAATCACTGGAGCAGAGCAGTGTGCTGCCCATACAGCCAAACTTCCTATTCTGAGAATAGGAAGATGATGGAGAAGCCGATTGTGTTGGCTCTACATCCACTGGTGAAATTCCTGTGCCTGAAGAGTTGCCAAATGCCCAGTGGCTTTGCTCTGACATGCCAATATGAAACTCTGTTACCATTTTCCCAGCTAGAGCAAGCAGAAAAAGGACAATACAAATTCTATTTATCTATATACCCTTCTCAATTTTGATGTGACTTCAAAAATGTGGAACATGAGCTCTGAAGTCTGGCATTTAGAGAGACCATTCTGAGCGTTAATTAGTAGAATTTGGCTCAAGATTAAAACACTTAGAGTTAAGGGTCAACATGTGTGATTACGTAGTGCCATACTGAGTAGTTCAATACCTCATTACAGCCAGTGGAAGTTAAATACAGAAGGGGCTTGAAAGCAGTTCAGATGACCTTTTCCAGTCTCATGTCTGATTTGTGCATCAGGTCACAGTCCTTCCAGAGTCCCTCTTTTGTATTTCATACTCCCTGCAGATGTCTCTGGTAATATTAGGCATCCTAGCAGACGTTTGTACTAGGGCAACCAAATTGCACAGTGATTATGATTAAGGTTAGCTGAATTACAGGTTAGATTCCACTAATTACATTAACTAGTGGCTAAACTGCAGAAGCATCTATGGTAATTTGAGATACCATAAGGTACATTTCTAGATGTGACATGTGAGATTCATCCCCTTCAAGAAAGATTGAAAGAACCTGCACAGGAGATCCTAGGGCATGTAAAACCTCACTGGACAAACACAGTCATCCTCAGATCTCACTACTGGAAGACATCTATGCAGGTACTAATGTATAGACAGCTGATTTTGAATGGAATCTTTCTTTTTTGTCTGAACCTCTTTATTTGAACATGACCCAAATTTGAACATGATTTGAATGTCTGTCTCATAGCTTTTCTTCACACTGTAGTATTTTTTTTTTTAAGATATTAACCTGTTTAAGATGTTGAGGTGATGGGAAATCCTCCATTCATGACATTAGACAAAAGGTTTTGAGAGCTCTTTTTGAAGCAAGATATCTTGGGATAAATAATTCATTACCTAATGTATACAGAATATAGTTAGTTTTCTAAAACCAAGTAAGCTATCCTGGCCCTTTTCCACAGCCAGTGTAAAGAAGTAGATGTAGAAGGAAAATCATTCCACTATAAAAGAGGTTTATGGACTAGGTCACATGAATTACTCTCTGGAGTTACCTATTTTTCTGTCTTGATTGAAATAGGACACAAATTTTACTAGCTTACGCTCAGCATTCCCAAATTCTAGATGCCAAGGTTAGGTAAAATGGATCACACTTTTGTTTTTTCTTCGAGGAATGTAACCTATTAATGAAAAGACAATCTGTGGAGATTGCTTCTTATAGAACAGGAGCTTTGTGTTTAGCTCTGTTTTAATGGTCTTTCAAAGGTACTTTCAAGCAGAAATAGGCTCAAAGACCTTTTTCAGGCATTGCAGAAATAAAGTTCACTGTTCTTAGCATAAAAGAATGAAAATGTAGTGTTTAAGTTCATTTGGTCACATCACTATATCAATTCTAAACTGAATTGGAAACCTGAGGTTGTCTCTGCCCAGCTCCCACAGGTTGGATGTTATAGACAAATATTCATATAACAGAAAGCACTGTCACTGCTGTGGTACGCCATTCAGCTGAGACACTGAAATTGAGCTGGTAAAGAATGAGCTATGGTACCAAGGACAGGCTTGATAAACGTTGCATTACTGGTATAGCATGAATAAGCCTCTATGGTGGCTTTTCTACTGCCATCTCTACTTTGTGAAACAGAGGGCATCAATCTTTGGTGTTGTCAACTGAACTATTGCATCATATCTTGTAAATCACAGATCGGGTAAAATGCCTTCCTACTTGTCCTTCAGTGCTTCAAAAACATAATCAGACCATTAACGAGAGGTTATGCTTATTTTTGTTCTTGCATTTTATCAGTGCCTTATAGCTCTTATTTGAAATATGCTTGATTGGAATAAACAAGAGTGGAAAGAAAAAAAAATTTAAGCAAGGTGAAAAGAATAGAAAATTCATTTCTGTGTGGTCATTATTAATTTCAAAATACATACTGAAATCATCTCTTTCAAACTGTGATTTCAACAGACCACATAATAACTTGCTAGAGGAGACATCTTTGATTCTTTAGAAGATTCTGTTTTGGACATTTTGTGTCAGGTAGGAATCTGAAACTCATACAATTGTCAAACATCACTATAATACAGCAATCTCATGCAAGAAGAGTATGTTTTAATAATCCTTTAAATATTCCCTGAAACACATCAATAATTAATTGCTAACATGTGGCAATATCCATCTGGCTATATCCCTTCATTATTGGTGGACTGAATACTGCTTTTTTCTAGAATTTAGATGCAAGATCATGTGCGGATGGTTTCTACTGAATATGTAAAGAGGTGAATGGATATATATCAACATCAAAAGCCAAGTTTTGCTCAGAAATAGATATGAAAAAGAACTACCTCTGCAACCAGTATCCCAGTTGAAGATTTGCTTTCAATTAAATTAGACATTTATGTATACTTACCATTATATTCTATGGGTTAATTCTATTTATGAGAGTGTTTTCAATAAAGACATCTCTTAACTTATATTGAAATATCCATTTTCTACTATCCTACTATAGCATACTATAGCATACTATTCTACTAGAAATTACAAATTTCTCTTTTTGTAGACCACATAAAAGACAAACTTTATTTTCCAGTAAATGGCAATACTTCCAGGTAGTGAGAATTCTGATAACTAATTTATGTTAATAATACATTTGCCAATTAAAGGATGATTAATTGCACACATCTTATCCAATACTCTAGGGAAATAACTTCTAAACTCACTGCCTGACACGACTCTGGCAGTATTTTGATATGATGTTTTATCTCATTCCAGCATCTTAAATCTTAAAAAGTACTCTGATTGTATAAATTATGAAATTATTAATTTGAATTGGAGGCGAATGGTAGTTTGATAAATTTTAACTGATTCAAGTTTGTTTTTTGTTGAATTATAAAACATTCACCTTAAAAAAGACTTATTAACTCTGAATATGGGTCCCCACTGAGAAACTAAATTTAATATTCAAGGTATTTACAGTCTTTTGTTTTTTTCCCTGACTATTGTTTTGTCTTCTTCCAGCAGCTTTATATTACTTACTTTTTTTAAATAGAAAACCATTTCGTTTTCTATTTTACAGAATATTCATCCATCCCTGCAGTATTCACAGCCAGCCAAAAAACCTTCTTCCTACTCTTTCTGAACTACATAATTAATAACTAGGAATAATCCTATACTAATGGAAGAAGGCCTGGATAGCATAATTTGTCTTTCCTATATACAATTTCTTTGTAGTTCCATATTTAAAGATAATCAGAAAACAGTCAAATAAGAGCAGAATGTTATTATGAAGCAACAATATGCCAATGCTATCATCAGCCACAAAAAAAGATCCTTCAGTTTTTGATTTTTCAGTCTAATTGGCTGTCACAATGAAAAGCTAAATATCTTCATTCTTTGGCAAAACAAATTTGGCTGAAAAACATTTGGTTTTACAAACTTACATTGTGACTAACAAGAACTTGGTTGTCAAATTCTTTTAACAAGAGCAAAATGGGAAAAACTATTTGTAGCCTCTGCAAATATATTATTTCCCCGTTCCAGTTTGCTCACTTGTCTTTCATTGTTAGACGAAACCAGGCTCATACCATGAGTTGCTGTAGATTCTTCTCAGGAGGCCAGTGATGTCACCAAACAGTAGGAAACCACAGGATTAAGACTTCTATGGTTTCTGAATAACTGAGCGTATCAACTTTTGATAACTTTGGGGACTCTGAAACACCCAAACTGGCATTTCTGTTCCACATATAAAGATAAAAGTATTTACCCTGCAAACATAATTTTATTTTTTTTTCCACTCAATTCTATTTTGATTTCACTGATGAAAACCACAAGGCTGTCAATTTTTGTCAATGATGACTGAAGTACTACTATCTTGCAGGCACTCCATTTTAAACCTTTGAACTTTTGAGGTTTTATGTTGAAGTCCTTAATAAAAATGGCATAATTATAATTATTAATGAATTTATATAAACACAGTTAATGTAAAAAAATCCCACAAGATTTTTTTTTCAATGCAGAGTAGTTTAACGAATGATTTTGACTACTTCATTCTTGGGTAATATAATTTCCAGTTTTAGAACTGGATATGTACTACAGATATCATATTATAAACTAAGACAAATGACATTCTGCCTTGTATCACTGTCTAGTTTATAAAGTATTACATCACAATCCAGTTTATAAAGTATTCAATGATACTAAAATTCCTGTTCATATGGGCAACTGCGTAATACTTGTCCTTAAATTATGCAATCTGGCAAACAAGCTCAAGTACATACCTTTAATAAGTAAATTTTAGCATTGTATTATCATAGCCAAGTATTTTTCAAAAGTAACAATCTGACTCCTTTTACTCCCTTGTGCACTTTTTAATATTAGAAAAGCAGTATTTCAGTTTCCAATTGTAGTTACAAAAAGTAGGCACCCGCAGATTACAGTTACATAGAAGGCAATATGTGTTGACAATATTTATAAAATAATTTTCACAGTTAGGTCACGGATGAATAAGTAAATTTCAGAAGACTGCACAAGTACAAATATGACTATTTAAAAATCACTGTTGTAATTGCTATTATATGTAAAAAATATTGTAAATGTAGATTTAGGATTTAGTCAATAAAGAATTAAATTATAAGAATACTATTAATATCAATCAACATTGTTTTAGTGAAAGCAGTTCTTAGAAAAACCTGGATACTGTGTTTTGCAGTCATACTAATAATTATGATGGCAGTTACACAGATATGAAGGAGTTTTACAAGGTATTTGACTTGATACGCCATGACATGACAGTATTAAATTAACTCTTTGAAAATTTTAACAGAATGCACATGAAATAAATTAAGCTAATTCTCTATCATTTCTCACCAAATGGTAGCTTCTACTTGAGGTTTCTGAGGAGTCAGTGCTAGGAAAAAGAGCTATTAAATGTTTTTTTGTGAATGAGGTGGAAGAAAATATAAAATTACTACCATTGCAAATAATACAATCAAGTGACAAAGTGATGAATCTCTGTGGCCATGTTAAACCATCTCAGATTTTTTCAATAAGTTGAAGTCTTCAAATTAAATGTGTTTTCAAAGAGTGAAAGCTACACATTTAAGGGCAGTGACTGGAGTCTGTTGTTGATTATGGGTTATGTACCTCAAACAACAACTCAAACAGGATATATAACAAATGCATCTAAGGCTACTGGCAATTCAGTGATTTAGCAACATCTATAGTGTTGGTGACCCAAGTAACAGACCATTAGTGCTGTGCTGACCAAAGACTGTTAAATCGTTTTGAGAAATCAGAGAAAGTGTAAAGAGTTAGTGAGAATGTCTTAAAAAGAGAGACTTGCACAACTTCCGTACTTGCAGCAAAAGAAATTCCACAGTAAGTTTTATAAAAAGAGTATTTTCCCTGTAAGAGTGGGCAAGCATAAAAATAGACTGCCAGGACAGGATGTGGAATTTTTGTCCTTCAGAATACTCGAAACTTTGCTGGACAAGCTGTAACAAATCTAATCAGTGTTGTTGAAGATACCCCTTTTTTGAGCAGCTGCTTGGGCTAAATGAGCTGCAGTGGTTCTTTATATGTTGCAAATAAAAGACTGAGAGGTGATCTGATTATTAATTAAATATCTTCAAAGGTAGAAAATTCTGTATACAAAGTGTATCTTCGTTCTAACATAGAAAAATAAAAACAGAGGCACATTATAAAAATGAAAAATGTCAGACTTAAATAGAGGCAACCAGAAGTTACAAACACTATGGAAAATGTTATATCCTTGGTATCTTCACATTTTCACAACAGAAATGGATTCTTTTGAATACACAGTATATCCTTGCCTCAATCAAACACCGGTTTGGTTTCAAAGCGAAAAACCTGAATGTAATTATTTACATTCTATTATCTTAAATCTGTAGAATAGGTTAGGGGATCTAAGGGTCTTTCCATCTTCAGAACTACATTTTGTTGTTGTTAAACAGAATGTGAATCAGTACACAAGTGGTACATTAGTTTGGAACTCAATAATTAGTATTTGGAGTCCTATTCAGGTATACAGTGACTCTTGGGATTTAAAAGAGTATGTGCAGGCATCACTGTGACTCTGGAGGAAAAAATGATGAGATCTCACCTGCAGAGGAAACAAAAACTCTGTTTACACAACAGAATTGTTTTGTGAGTAGTGCCTGTTTCACTGTCAAAGCCAGCAACTTGAATGCAACATGCTATAGAATTCTGTACTCATTAGTCAAATATGAAATCATTAGGGACTGTTCAAAAGAATAAACATATCCAGAGAGCAGCATTTTCATAACCTCAGTCTTTATCAACTTATCTCTCAAATGTTACTCTTCCAAATATTGTCTCCTTTCCTTTTCAGACTTAAAAACACACACAACTATGTTTCAGTGTAGTTTCTGTGTGTTATTCTCATGAATCAAACTGAAGTTTGTTTCCCTAAACACTTTTGTAAACAAACTCTAGTTTTGATTTGTATTTGTGAATATCGAATACAGGAGTAAAAGATAATGTAAGTGGTTCAATATCTGTGGAAAATGTTTGAAGTTTTAATTTTTTTGGCACAGCTTAATTTTTTTCAGTTGGAAACAGCACTTTTGTTTGTAAACAGATAATGCTAACTTGTTTTCTGAAGAAGCTTAAGGTAATTTTTTCATGCTACAGTAGCAAAACACATCCTTTCTGAGAGTTTAGTCTTTGTATGTATTTACACTTAGCTCTGTGAAATGCTATTAGAAATAATGAAGTTGCTATTTTTGCCGTTCTTAGGGACTGGCACCAATTAATTTGACTAGCAACCTCATCCACAAAAGCGAATTAAACTGATGTCAATGTTTTCTAAAGTGTGATTATTAACCTCTATACTAATTCAGCTGGCAAACCAATAGAGTCTATGCTGTATTTCAAATACTATTTTTCTTTGAACTTTTTTTAACTAAGTGCTGCCCTTGGGGCTCTGTTTAAAGTTATGAGGATTGGGTTCAGTTGTCTTAATTAAAAGTATTCAATTAACCCAAACAAAACTGAGACTGAAGTCTAACAACGTTTCTAAAACTGGTAACTGATCACCAAATAACTAACTATTTCATTAAGAATAATTGATTTTTTTTTCCCTTGAAATCTTCAGTCAAATACAATTTATCTATTTATTTTCTTATTAAATAATTAGTTAATTAAGGAACTATTTAACACTACATCAATGGAAGACATAAGTATCCTGGGAAATTTTTCTGAAAATTTTGTCCTTTTAGGATAAAATATTAAACTGCAGCTTTGTTTGTAATGTCTTACATCTCTTAAAGCTTTTGTGCTAGTACAAGTTCAGGCAATTTATTCATCTCTTCTGCTTCTCTATTTTCACCAGTTCCCCAGTCCTGTGTAGCTGTCCTGCTTTACTGTACATGCATGTATGTACATATTTAAAATGAATAATTATAACACAGGGATGTTATGGTTATTGCCAAGCAGTGCTTGCACAGCATCAAGGTTTTTTCTGCTTCTCACTCTGCCCTGCCAGTGAGTAGGTACATGGGGCACAAGAAGCTGGGAATTGGAATGGCCAGGACAGATGACCTGAACTAGCCTCTCTCCCTTTTAATTATATTCCTTTTCATCACTATCATTATTATTATATGTTCTTCTGATTACTGTCATTATATTTTATTATAGTTATTACATCTCAGCCTATGATTTTTGTTTTCTTTTTCTGATTCTCCTCTCAATCCTGCAAGGGCCGGGAGGGAGGAGTGAGCTAGCGGCTGTGTGATGCTTGGTTGCTGATGGGTTAAAAGGCAACAGAAAGTTAAACATGGTGAGGAGCAAACTTATTGGGAATTAACAGGTTCAGTAGACCATAAGAATGAGACATGCTGATAGGAGACAATGAATCTTGCTCAAATCCTTTCTCAACTTATTGTTAGAGCCAGAAATCTTTTTTGAAAAATGCTTCCAGGGAGAGATGATCATCTCCTGCAAAACACAGAAACCCAGTAGATGGACTGAGAAGGAAGGAAAGAGTAGAAACAGACTTTTCCTTCATTCTAAAGTCATGTCACAGTTTCACAGAGTCCCATTTTTCTGACTTACCACAGACTGCAGCTGGTGACATATGACTGTACTAGATTAATTATAACAAAGAGACATGAATCTAAGAATATATTGGGATGGGTATTGGTGTCTGAAACTTGTAGTGTATGGAATGGAAATGAAAGTAAACATTTGAAAATCACTCAGAATTGTTCCCTCACAAAAACGATTGATTTCACATGCAAAATACGTATTTAAGACTCCACCATCCTTAAGGGAATTCTTGAGCTAAATTCGTTCTAATGTTTCCCTCTTAATGGGTTAGATTGAGAGATTCAATCTCACTCGAATTTTCATATCTCACTGCTGCATTGATATGAGTACTCACTGCCACAACTTAAATCACTACTTTAAAAAAAAAATTAAGTATATGCATGATTTTCTCCAAGGTCTTTCTTAAAAGAACTACTGTAGCGTTCCAGAAAAGAGACAAATCCCCAAAGCTTAATTGATGTCTATAGGGAAGCTGCCATTTAGGATGCAAAAAGACACCAACTATAGAAATAGGGGGAAAAAAAAAAAGAGTATGACAATATTGGGCTGTTAGCTGACTAACTCATGCCAGTGTGAGCCAGATATGACCCTAATTGCTTTCAGATGAATCCTTTCCCAAGGCAGTAAAAGTTGTAACGAGAATATA
>WBNH01012067.1:73526-94914 GCA_013401255.1 Urocolius indicus | reverse complement strand
TTCCTGGGACTCTCCTTCCTTCTACCCCCAGCGGTACAGGCGAGGGGGAATGGGGGTTGCGGTCAGTTCTTTAGAGATGGACTTTGCTACTGCTTCCTCTCAGGGGAAGACGTCCTCACACTTCACACTGCTACAGTGTGGGGTCCCTCCCACAGGGGGATAGACCTTTATGAACTTCTCCAGTGTGGGTCCCTTACAGGATCACAAGTCTTGACAGCAAAGCTGCTCTGGCATGGGGTCCTCTTTATCCATGAACTCCTAGGTCCTTGCAGGAGCTTGCTCCAGTGTGGGCTTCCCATGGAGTCACAGCCTCCTTCAGGCACCCACCCACCCTGGCGTGGGGTCATCCATGGACTGCGAGTGGATCTCTGCTCCCTGGTGGCCTCCATGGACTGCAGAGGCACAGCTGCCTCACCATGGTCCTCACCTCAGGTCACAGGGGAATCTCTCTTGCAATGCCTGATACTTCTTCCCCCTCATCTTGGTGTCTGCAGAGATGTTTTCACATTCTCACTCCCTGTTGCTGCAGCAATCTAGCAACTGCAAAGCAACTTCTTCTCCTTTTCCAATATGTTATCCTCAGAGGTGTTACCTCCATCACTAATTGACCAGGCCTGTGTCAGCTGCAGGGTCCATCTTGAAACTGACTGTCATTGTCCCTTTCAGCTACAGGGGAAGCTTCTGGCAGCTCTTTGTTTAAAGAAGCCACCCCTGTAGCCCTCCACTACCAAACCTGACCCAGGCAAAACCACTACACAAACAGCGTATTCAATCAGATTGTTTATACTTTTGTTTGTTACAGCTGTCTATGATGTTGTGGAAGAGAAGCTGGAGAGTGAGCCTGACTTCCAGTACATCCCTGAGAAATCTCCACTTGATGGTGTCCATCAAGATGATAACGCTCTAAGGGAATCCATGATTCAGCTAGCAGAGGGACTTATCACTGGAACTGTTTTGGCTCAGTTTGATGTGAGTACCATGTCACCTGTAACTCTGTGCAAGTTCCAGATCTTTTGGGATGATAATCATTTGAAGCAGAAAAGATTTCAGTTAAATTTTAGTAGTCAGCATCTTTTACCAAAGGAATTGCCTTCCATAATAATAACTTTTAAAAATCCTGTATTATATATGCAAACTTACTCCATAGAATAGTCCTAATCGTAGTTTTCAGTCTTTGTTATAAATAGATGTATTGATTACTTAAATCTTTTTGTGGTTATCAGAAACCTATGCTAGTAAATGAAAACTGAAAAATGTATACAAAGGTACGTGTTCTGTACTCAGACCTTCAGTTACTGAATGGCAGCTGAGCTGTTGATACTTTATTGACAATCTCAATGAAGACAGACAAAATTACCAGTGGAAAATACAACCCTAATCTTAAGGGCTACAACCACAATCTTAATGATCATTGTAACAATGTCTTCTATAAATAGTTGGGGATTTGATGGCATCTTTCAGAAGAACAGTGTACTTCCTGTGGGATCCAAAGCTTCTGATAGCTATAGTATTTCTTTAGCAGTAATTTGTGCCTTGATGATATTCTGATTTTAATACATGAGATGAAGTGACTTAAATCAGGAAACAGTAAGTTTGTAAAAGACAGCAATGTGATTTCTGTAAATTCCTCACCAAATGGAGACCTAGTATTATGTATTACAATATATGTTTATAAAAGACAAGACTGGCTTAGTGGATGAGGGAAAGGCTGTGGATGTGGTCTTCCTGGACTTCATTTAGGTGTTTGACACAGCCTGCCACAGCATCCTCTTGGAGAAACTGGCTACCCATGGCTTGGATGGACCTACTCTGAGTGGGTAGAAAACTGACTGTATGGCTGGGCCCAGAGAGTAGTGGTGAATGGAGTTAAATCCACTTTGCAGCCAATAACCAGTGGTGTTCTCCAGGACTTGGTGTTTGGAGTCTGTTCTGTTTAATCTCTTTATCAGTGATCTAGATGAGAGAATCAAATGCATGCTCAGTAAATTTGCTCATGACACCAAGCTGGGCAGACAGGAAGGCTCTTCAGAGGGACATGGACAGGCTGGATAGATGGGCCAAGGCCAAATGCGCGAGATTCAACAAGGCCAAGTACCAGGTCTTGCACTTGGACCACAAGAACCCCATGCAACACTACAGACTTTGGGGTGTGTGGCTGGAAAGCTGACCTGCAGAAAAGGGGGGTTTGATTGACAGCTGACTGAACATGAGCCACCAGTGTGCCCAAGTGGCCAAGGAGGCCAACGGCATCCTGGTCTATGTCAGGAATAGTGTGACCAGCAGGACCAAGGAAGTGGTTGTCACCTTGTCCTTAGCACTGGTGAGGCCACACCTTGAATACTGTGTCCAGTTCTGTGCCCTTCACTACAAGGAGCACATTGAGGTGCTGGAACATGTCCAGAAACTGGAAACAAAGCTGGTGAAGGGTCTGGGGAACAGGTCTTATGAGGAGCGACTCAGGGATCTGGGAATGTTTAGTCTAGAGAAGGAGGCTGAAGGACAATGTGATCACTGAAGGGGAGTTGAAGTGGGGGTTGAACTCTTCTCTGTAGTAATGAATGAGGGGACGTGAGGAAGTGGGCTCAAGTTGCACCAGGTAAGATTTAGATTGGACATTAGGAAAAACTTTTTCACTGAGAGGATTATTAAGCATTGGAACGGGCTGCCCAGGGAGGTGGTGGAGTCACCATTACTGGCGATATTCAAGAGGCAGAGATGAGGTCCTGAGGGATATGATTTAGTTTAGTGATGGGCTTGGCAGTGTGAGGTGAGTGGTTGGACTTGATGATCTTAAAGGCCTTTCCCAACTGTAACGATTCCGTGACCTTTTATATTTATATACTGTTTTTAAGAACTTGGATAATATTTACTTTGAGAAAAATCTTTTCTTTCTATATATTCAAGTGATTTAAAATCTCTCCTTCGCCACATTTTCAGCCTTCCAAACAAGTTCTATGCTTAAAAGTTTTTAAGTGCTTCTTATTGAACCTGGATCATTTCACTGATACTATTTGCAGCACAAGGGTTGTGTCAGTGCATCTTGAGGCATCAGAGGGCAGGAACTTCTCAGGAGAGATTTTGGGCAGAACAAGCATGAGGTACCCCAGGATTCACTGCATCTGGTCTAGTGGAAGGTGTCCCTGCCCATGTCAGGAGTTCGGAACTAGGTGATCTTTAAGATCCCTTCCAACCCAAACCATCCTAAGATTCTATGAAATGTGGAAGGACATTTGAAAAAAAGTGCAACAACTGCAGTGTAGGTAGTTGCCTGTCATAAGCATGAAATTTAACATCAGTTAGTATTTAAACAAATTGTGATGTCCTGAATATTTTCAGTGACCACACAGTCTAACTAGATTTGCTGTGCTTTCTCTTGAAAGTTGTTTTCATGGGTGTTGAAGCTGCTGTTGCTCAGTAGTTCTGTTCTAAAGGGTACCTCTAGACAAATATTATACTAATGGATCTTTTGCATCAACTATGATCTGACTATCAGTTTTGTCTTTTAGCAATTGTATAGGAAAAAGCCTGGAATGACAATGTCTTGTGCCAGATTACCTCAAAACATTTCCAAAAATAGATACAGAGACATTTCGCCTTGTAAGTATGTGTGTGAGTGTGTGTGTTCCAGAAGTATTTTCCTGTGGCTAATAAATAAGTAACATCTATCTAAACTTTTTTCAGATGATGCTACACGGGTTATTTTAAAAAGTAACGAAGATTACATCAATGCAAATTACATAAATGTGAGTAGTATTTCTCAAAAGACTTCTGACATTAATTTTGCAGTTTTTCCATGGAGAAGTTGGTTTAAAAAAAAATCATAAGTGTAGTTCAGACTAGAATTGTTGATAAACCTGTAGTCAGATTGTTTGAAGTTTACTGTAAATATACTTATTTGCTAATGCTTTGTGGCAGTTGGTTTTTAAAAATAAAACCAAGAAAAAGAGAAAATGCTAAGGGAAGCAAGCCCTCTACCAGAGGAATTCATCCTTCCGATTTGATTACTAACGTGGTAGTATTGTTCAACATCGGTAGTTTAAACTGGCAGCAATTTCTTTTACACAGATTAAATTCCAAGATTAGTATTTTCAAAGCTAGTGTCAGAAACCAACAGTCATTAAATGTTTGCACCTGAATTATTTGCCAACTTGTCTGTCATTTATTTTTTTGATCATTAATCTTTATTATAGTGACTAGTTGGATCTTTGTAATAAATTTGTATATGAAAGACTTTGAAGAATTTGATCTGTGCCAATCCAAATATATAATAAATAGAATTAATAGAATTGATTTTTTTTAAGGTATTAGCTACTAAACACTACATGTCTGATGCCTGACTTCCATTTACTGTAAGAATTGAAATAATGGCTTTGTCTTCTCTTAGATGGAAATCCCTTCTTCCACAATAATAAACCAATACATCGCTTGTCAAGGTCCATTACCGAACACTTGTCCTGATTTTTGGCAGATGACTTGGGAACAAGGTTCATCTATGGTTGTAATGTTAACAACTCAAGTTGAACGGGGCAGAGTAAGTAAAAGATTTCCTTAAATTGTACTTCCGTAATCTTCTAAAAATCTGTTGATTAGCCCTTAAAATATTAGAGCAATATACTTTTATAATATATAACATGACATAGGTAACAGTTTTAAACTAAAAGAGGACAGATTCAGACTAGGTAGTCAGAAGAATATTTTTGTGAGGAGAGTGATGAAACACTGGCACAGGTTACTCAGGGAGGTGGGAGATATTCTGTCCTTGGAAACACTCAAGATTGGGTTGGATTGGGCTCTGAGGAACCTGATCTAGTTGAACATATCACTCCTTATTGCGGGGGAGGGTGGAAGTAGGTGACCTTTAAAGGTCGCTTCCAACCAAAACTATTCTATGACATTTTTTGGTTAAGGACAGTGCATTCCTTGTACTGTTGCAATGATGACTCTTACATTTGAAATTTTCTGATGCTGTTAATGTAGCTCTTATTCCAACTTTGTTCAGCTCTGAAATACATTGAAGTCTTTGTGGATTTCTTAAAATGTTTTTAGGCTTCTTTGTTGCATTCTTTTTCATAAAGTAAAAAACTACTAGAATTTAGCTGCATAGGATTTTTTTCTTCTAATTTAAAATGAAACAACTCCAAGAAGTTTCACTAGTAGATTAGTTCTTTGATATGTAGAGATATTAATTATTTAAGGCAACCTATCAGAACTTCATAGTGTTAAGGTCCTGTGCTGTTTTAAAGAGAATCCTTGATAAGCTTGAAATCTAAAAGTTTTCATAAGATGTTCTTCTGTGACTATAAACATTTGTTTAATGGCATGAGAGAATCACTGTCCTCTAAGTCATTTCCATACAAAAATGTGTTAAAATAGGGTACTACTAATAAAGCAATTAGTTATAAATTGCTAAAACTAATTGTGTGTGGTACTGCAAAAGGCTCCAGATGTATTTTGTGGTTTGGTTGGTTTTGGTTGTGTTTTTTTTCCCAACTGTAGTTTCTCCTTAATAGCCTTTTTTATTATGCAGCTTTGTTCTTTGAGGCAGTCAAACCAATCAGATCTGGTCATGCACACGGTGTAATTCCAAAGTTGTTGAGTACTAGTCTGGAGCATTCATTTACAGTTGCACTGACTGCTTGAATATGTGGACAGAAATGGTAAACTGGCATAGAAGTTGAGTACAATTTCTCCACATGCAAGATTTTTTTTTTTTTGAAGATTGATTTACAGTAGACTGTGGGTGTTCTAATCAGCTCAGACTGAGATCGGTTGTCTGTATATAGTTTAAAGTTCTACTAACCATATATTTGGTGGGAGGTCAGGCCTCTACATATAATTAAAATAATTGTAGAGGAATTGCAGTGTTTTTAAACTGTTTTTCACTGACTCGGTGTTAGCATGATGCTGCCTGCTCCCAAAGAAACACGATTGGAGGGAATTTCAGTACAAGTGCCCTTTTAATTTGAGTTTTCTTTGCAGATCTGCTAAGAACAGACTTGCAATAGCAGTTTTCTGAGGTTCCCCCACCCCTTCAGTAATGATATTTGTGGAGTTCTTTGTAGAGCTCCTTAATAATGAAATAAAAGGACTTATCTGTCTTATACCCATAGGCAGACTCCCTGCTCTAAAGCTGATCATGAGGCTACTGACATCACTATCCCACTGCATGCCAGGATGTCTCAGTGGAGCAGGAAGTCTGCAAATCTGGCTGCTCTTAAAGAATCGCCAGGTGGGTTGGAAAAACAAAAGTACACTTGAGCTGAAATGACCTCTGTAATTAGGCGTTTAAGCAATATATCTGAAAATCTTAGTGTTTGAAGTTTTCATTTACGTTTGACTTCATCAGGAGTCTTTGAAGCCCACCATCTGCATCCCTCTAATTTCTGCTTTAGTTCAGCAACTTTTTTGTTGCATATCGCCCTTTTTTTTTTTTTAATGTGTTTTTTTTCCCCCATATAAATGTGCTTTGAGAAGATTAGATTAGGATTTTGGAGGTCAGAAATGTTTCTAAAACAGCATCTTTGTCACTCAAGTGTTAAGATGAAATATTTATATATACACTTTAAAAAAAAATTGTTTGAAAGTTAAGGTCTCTCAGGTAAGCTAACCTTAAGGGCTCATGCATGTGGTGACTTGAAAAGAGAACCAGGAAATCTCTGCAATTACCTTATTTTATAAACAACAATTAGGTAACACAGTCCATTTGGTAAGTAAATTAATAGTGATCACAAAATGAGCAAAATAATCTTTAATGAACAAAGGTATAAATAACTAGAGAGAATGAAAATAATACTCTGAATTTAAACACAGACGTCTTAAAAAATATCTTGACCTTAGGTTAAATGTCATCAGTACTGGCCAGAGCCATCAGGAAGCTCTTCATATGGGAATTTCCAGATTACCTGCCATTCAGAAGAAGGAAATCCTGCTTATGTCTTTCGAGAAATGACATTGACTAATCTGGAGGTAAAATCATAATATATATTTTTAAGTATTAACCTATGGAATCCTCACAGACTAGCTACCTTAATCAGACTGGCTTTTCAACTTGGTGGCCTATCCACATAAATGGGAACTGTTTATTTCTAGAAGCCTTTGGAAAACTACTCATATTGCCGTGTATTTACCTGGTATAAATTCTGCTCTGAGAGTGATAAGCAAAACACCATGAAGATTCAGTCTCCATAATCATATTAAGTGGTTTTAATCACATAAAAAATTTATTATTTGTCTTAAAAGTCCTTACTCATGACTTTCGTGCCCTGGCCAAAGAAAAATGGGAATTAAAGAAGTTGAAAACCTTACTATTCCTTTGATGTTTTCAAAATATTGCAACTGAAAATCTGTCTGTGTAGAGGCAAACAGTTCTTAATGATTCTGTCTTGGAGAATATGTACAAGTGTATGGAAGATAAATCCTGCTGAGAGAAAGATAAATTACAATTGGTGACTCCATGTAAACAAGGACCTTCTTGAACATGCATTGCATGATGTTCAGGGCACATGTAGTTTTACATTTCAGTCTCAGAAGTGTTTGGAAAACGAGTATCTGGAATTTAGTTTATGTACTCATTTCTCACTGCTTGGGTTACCAGATGAGATGTCAGGTTTATAGACCTGCCTTGTAGTCACTTTGCTGTTAAAATTCCTTTCCTGTGTCCTGTTGAGACAATTGTTCATGTGTTATCAACAGTAGAACCCCCGTAAACAGTTCTGTGCCTAAAGATTATTTTAAGTGTGGTAACTCCTGCTTTTACACTAGCTACATAGCCTGTCCTCTACCCTAACCTAGAGGCATGTTGTGTTTGTGACATTAGACCAAGTGGCAGGAGGGAGTGGAAAACAGTCATTCTTCATCTTATGTATAGACCACTGGATAGGATTAAGAGCTGCAGAGAAAGCCAAAACAATGCTTTTGTTCATATGCGGTCTGAAGGAAAGATTCTGTATCTGAAGGTTCTATCTCTCTCTTTACTCAGGTTCTCTCATTTGATCTAGTAAGAGAGCACCTTTTTTCTGTTAAATTTGTTTTGCTAAAAATATACTTGAACTGCTTTGTTACTACATGGCATGTAACTTTTTTTAACCTGTTGAAGAGATAAATATTTGTGATTTGCCTTTTTTGACTTTTAAGAAGAAAAAGTAATTCTGTGAAGTCCAGGATGAGCAATGACTAATAAGCTGCTGGTTACCTGAAGCCATTTTTATTATGGCTACAAGTTGCTGTAAATGTACCATTGAGGTATCTAATAAATAAGATTATTTTTGACTTGTTTTTGGTTTTTTAATGGGACTTGACTTACCCTTGAATAAACTTTGTTTCTGATTAGAAAGAGGAAAGCCGCCAACTAACCCAAATCCAGTACATAGCATGGCCTGATCATGGGGTTCCTGATGATTCCAGCGATTTCCTGGATTTCGTCTGTCTTGTGCGAAAGAAAAGGGCTGGCAGAGAAGAACCTGTTGTTGTTCATTGCAGGTATCCACTTCTTTCCAACTTTATTAAATCATCAAACTGACCTTGTTTATCATCAAATAGCTTTTCTGTTATTTGTTGTTAAAGAAACGTATAGTTGTATCTGCTTTTGAGAGGAATACTCAACATGTAAGTTAATTACTTCAGTCATGTTTACAAATAAAATGCTTGTGATAACAGTCTATAGTGTAATTCAGGGAAATGCCAAAAGATACTTAGGAACGTTTTCAAAGAATCATAAAATGGGTCCACCTAGATCAGGTCACACAGGAACGTGTCCAAGTGGGTCTTGAAGACCTCCAAGGAGGGAGACTCCACACCCTCCCTGGGAAGCCTGTGCCAGGGCTCCGTCACCTGAATAGTGAAATAGTTTTTCCTTATGTTTAAAGGGAACTTTTTGTGTTCCAGCTTCATCCCATTACCCCTTGTCCTGTTGCTAGCTACAATAGAAAAAAGGGATGCCTTTTCCTCGTGATGACTATATTCTAAAAGAATTCCAGAATAGTGGTATAAAGAGTCCACAGCAGAAAAAGTAAAGGGTCTATGCAATAATCAAATAAAAGTCTGCAGTCTTAAGTTACGTGATCTTTTGATGCATGTGTCAAGAAGACATTTTTCTCAAGTTTACTATTGTCAAGAATTAAAATAACTCATTAAGCTCTTACTCATTAAACTCTTATCAAAGTAACTCTTACTCGGATTTTTACATACACATGAAATGTGTAGTGTTTTTTCTTCTTGTGCAATAGTTTTTAATAGCATTCTACATTCCTATAGTAAACTTTAGAATCTCAATCTCTTTAAATACTTAATGCCAAATGTCTCCAAATAAATCTATGCTTTCCATTTGGATTTTTTTGTTTTGTTTTTTCAGTGCTGGGATAGGACGGACTGGAGTTCTTATCACTATGGAGACAGCTATGTGTCTCATTGAGTGCAATCAGCCTGTTTATCCTTTAGACATTGTAAGAACCATGAGAGATCAAAGAGCCATGATGATCCAAACACCTGTGAGTATCATATTTGTTGTTCTGTGTTGCAAAATAATAATTTTCTATGGTGTAGTCATATCATTAGATGGATTTTTAATACGCTTGCTGTTGATCAGTGTTGCAAAGAGGTCAGTTCTGTCCAGTTTAGCTGTAGTCTTGACTTCAAGCAGGAATAAATTGTTAAGCCTGATTGAAAGGAGCAATTATTTCAATTTCTATGGAGAGAACTTGAAAAAAGCAGCACCTGTTTCAGGGACACTTGGAAATTAATGTTAAAAAGGGCCAGTTTTAAGCAGTGTAAAAATTACTGAATGAAGAAAGCAGAGGGACTAATTCCAGGTGTTAAGACTGAGTAGTATACAAGATAAGCACAGAATGATCCAAGACATGCAAGGAAGACCTTCAGTGATGCAACTCAGTCGTTTTATGTTGCCTTAGTTATAGAGAAAAGAAGCCTGAACTCTTCCCTGTAGGGACTCGCTTAAAGGGAAATAATCAGAGAAATAATAGTTAAAAAATCAGTATAAGTAAATCTCATGCAAGATCTATCAAAGTAATTTTAAATATACTTAGTTTAAAGAAGCATGTATCTTAAGATGCTGGAATTTCTCCTATATCTGTGGTGTTTCAGGTTTTTTGAGATAATGACAATGTTACTTCAAATATTACATCTCAGAATCGAAAACATTTTAGAACAGATTTAGAAACTTCTTATTTGTATCAGTCAGGTGTTGGATACATCTGAGAACAATTTGTGTTTTCTTTTTAGGCATTTTCTGAAAATGTGTCAAAAAATTGAGTTGTGTTGTCTTTCAAAAAAAAAAAACCCAAGCAAACTAATTCTTGCTTGTTCCAAGCTTTGACCAGTTCACATTTGTTGGGTTTTTTTAATCAATAACCAATTGTATATTTTTATTCCTAGCACTTAAAGTATTTTGCAGAAGAAAAGAGACTAGATCCCATATCAAATCTAACCCACAATCACCTGAAGGTAGCTACTCACTGTAGTAATTGTAATGTCCCTGCTGCTGTTCTTGCAATGAAATTTGAATAAACCTTTTGTGTTCTTCAGAGACTGTTCAGACTGACAAAAAGCACATATGGACCTCAATTTCTAGATCATATATCATTCAGTGCTGTTTTCCCATAGTGATGTTCCACTAAAAAAAGTTGTTATTCGGCTACCACAGGAAGGGTGAGGAAAATGATGATAAATGATAAAGAATGGCTTTTGCTCTTTGTGATGACTGTACAGTGTAAGTAGCATATCCCTCTAGCATACTGAGAGAGGAAGAGAGTTTCATTAGTGAAGGCAGGAGGGACAACGGTAAGGAGTTTAACTACATTCGTTCACAGCATATCTTAAATATCTTCTGGTCTCATTTTTCTCAGAGAAACCAGAATTTTCAAGCTTGATTGTATTGCAGGTGTAGTACCATCAGAGGGAGAGAGGATAATGCAGGACTTGAAGTGTTGTGGTTTGGTTTTGGTGTTTGGGTATTTTTTTAAGATTTCATAAACGCTAGCTGTTACAATTTCTTCTTTGCTACTCTCTTCGTAATCATTTATGTATATCCTGAAAGATTCCCTGAGTGCCCACAAGATGGCCCTATGGGTGGCTGTCTGCTGGATGTCCTTGTAAGATGAGGGGGGGTCAATCTCCTTCAGAGAGCACTGGGGGCAAAATAATATTTTACACCCATGTATAAATTTAATGATTTTAATATATGTGCCACAACACATAGTGATTCTGTTACTGAATCTGTCACTGTGCCTATTTAAGACATGCATCACTAATTACTGCATAGAGAGAGGTATTCCATAACACTGAAAAGGCAGGAATGCTGACTTTCTGACCAGCATATAAACCGTTATGTAGAATTAGTTATGGTGCTTTACAAAACAAGGACTTTATTTCATTTTATTTTGATTTACTGTTGGTTATTTTAATAACTGTTTAAAACAAAATAGTAGTGGTCTCTATGTATGCTAGACATCAATATATTGCAGAGTTAGGGACGATATAATGTTAAAAAACTGGAGTTCTGGCCTTTTAAACAGGAAACAGTTTTCTTTTTTATCGAATTCTGAGAGGAAGATGGCAGCAATGTGCCAGAATTAATGTAAGTTATGAAAATGTGCTTTGGAACTCTAGCTTCTAAACCAAAGTGTGTGGAAGCCTCAGGTGAGTGAAACTTAAGCAATGAATTGAAGAGCAGAAAATTACTAAGTAGGTGACATGTTAATAATAGTAATGTTTTTGTGGGTATGACTTTGAGTTATATACCAAAACTTCCCTTTATCCCATTCTTCTGTTGGAAAACAAGATGTTCTCATATAAAGTTCATTTGTTTTTTGTTTCCTAAAGTAACTTTGAAGCACATTTCTTGACTTGTCAAGAGAATAGATGGGGAGATCTTGGAAGCCTTTGTTGTTTCCAGATGACATGGTTCAATTGTGTTTCTTTTAAATTAACGGAATCTACTTTCCTTTTCAGAGTCAATACAGATTTGTGTGTGAAGCTATTTTGAAGGTGTATGAAGAAGGATTTATTAAACCTTTACAAACATCACTGCATAAGTAAAGAGCAAAAAACCTAGGATATCAACTGAGGAATCCTGTCCTCTGTAATGAACTGGCAGCATTCTTTGTGCCATAGACTGCTTGCAGGAAATGATAGTGAAGTACAGCAAAGAATTGACAAAGGACTTTGAAAACTTCAGCACTGTTGCACTTTACGTTGAAAAAAAAATCAGTCTCTGAAACTCTTCTAACCTTCATCTGTTTGAAGACTTTATTTTCGTGCTTTGCTCCGAACAAACCATAAACTGAAAAGAACTAATTGTGTTCAGGGTAATCTACGATATTTCATTGTAGTGCCATATACTGCGCTTCTGGTTGAATTGCTACAAACAAGGCTTGGAATTACTTCACTCTGTTTTACACCCTTGTCTCTTAAAATGAAAAACAAATGAAAAAAATACACTAAGCCATGGTCTTTTTCCAGTGCTAGGTTTATTTACTATGTACAGACTCTCACTGTTTTGATTTTTACAACATTAGCAATATTGCCAATACTAGATAGATACACACTGCCTACTGATGCAGCACACTTTGTCCTACACCCTTACTAGAGACCAGCTGGTTGTTAGAGGAGAGCTGGCATCTGTGTTAACCCAGCAGTAGCTGCATAATGCCCACTTACCAGCATCTTGTACAAAATAATAATAAAATTAAAAAATACATAAAAAAATAATAAACAGCATTTCTTGGACACAGCTTGTGTGTCATACACTGGTGTATTCTGATTCGTATAACTTAAGATTACGTGATGGGAACTAGTGCATGCATTATGTCTTAACCCCTTAAGTGCCTTGAGACCTACAGTGTACATCCAGTGAAAGGCACTCATGATTCTGTGGGGGTGGTATCGTCCTGTCATAATTGTCTTAATGGGTTCACATTTTTAAAATGGCCCTTGGTGCTTGGAATGTGTTACCACAAGGGGTCATGGAAATACCATTCCCTCTTTCCTTACACAAGTACCTGCGTGCTACTCTTGGTAGCAAAAAAGCACCTCTGCCAACTTAATGAATGAGCATTGTATGCTGCTGCGTTGTAATCATGTGAAAAATCTGACACATTCCTTCATTCCTTCCAACTAGTAACTTACTAGCAGCTTAGTATGAAATGCTGGTAGGTCGTTAGAAGCTGATACTTTGTTTTATCCTCTTATTGAGAATAGCTGTCTTACTCGATTAGAACATAACTCTTTAATAGCACTGATAACTAAGTTGAACTCACAATCAGATGTGATTTGATTCCATTATCTGCTAACCATTTACTTTTTAAGTCCTCATAGTTGATTTCAAGCCATGTTCGTACAGGTCTGCCTTTTTTTGGTTTTAGTGGTTGTGGGGGGAAAAGGGAGAAGAACACTATGAAGTTGTCCCAGAACTTTGTTTTACTTCCACGCTGACCCCAGCCACCTTCTGTTGTGCTGGTGCAAAATTGTTCCGGTCGGTATTGGGTTGCTTCTTAGTTAAGTAGGTAGAAGATTTTTAAGAAATGTTTGTCTGATACAGTATCTGAGCTCATTCTAAAGATACATAAATGTCCCAGGTTTGAAATATTTTTTTTCCAGTACAGGAGAAGCCAAGTCAGAAGAAGGTATCTAGGATAAAGTACTGTAAGAAAAGAAATCAGTCACTTCTTTGACTGCCCTGTGACAGCATAACTTTGTGCCCTGTATTTAAAAGTTTTTAATTTATTATATTGGTTTGCTGAAATTGTTTATCCAGAAATTTTTTTGTGGTAAGCTATATAGAGCATAGAATTAAAATGGAAATATCTACGCTAAATAATTTTTAACTATTGAAGAATTATATTGTGTAATGTACTGTGTTCTGTGGACGTTTGAAAGAGATCAGCTATGAACTATAAAGTGAAAAGGGATTCAGGTGAAGTGAAATCCTGGCTTATGACTTGGTGACACATGTGAACAACAATGCCAAATGGAAGAGTTTTAAATATTTTTAGAAAGAAAAAAAAGATATTAGGTGGCCTGTGGCCCTGTTACTTATATTTCTACATTTGATGCTTAAACCAATATTGTCCCTCAATGAAAAATGAATCTTACAAGAATCTCTAGATCTGCTAAACGGAAAAAAAGAATAATAAAGTAGCTTTAATCTCAGTTTTATTTTAAGCCATTTGCAACAAAAGAAAAGTCTTCTTTAGGAAAGTAAAAGCTTTAACTTCCACGTGATGAGATTATTAGCTGAGATGCTGGCTGGTGGGAAGGTTATTTTAAACTCAGCACTTAATGTCTAAAAATTAAAAGAATTCGTTATGTTGAAATAAATTTTCTTCATGTTCAAGTTGTAAATGAAAATAGCATTTGCCCTTTTTTTTCTGAGAGAAATCAGAAATGGAGTTTATAGCAACATTATATAGTGTTGTTATGTCATGTATTTAAATATTCTTACATAAAGTTGCCAAAGCAGTTTGAGTTTGAAAGACCTATTTATACCACAATGAAGTGTGGGATATTTATTGGTCATCTGTCATTGCTGTTTTGATTACAAACACAGGTAAGAATAATAGGTCTTTTAAAAATCTTCCTGTGTGCTGATTTAAGCTGTCTTGTAGTGTATGAACTAGTTGCACTGGGGAAAAAAAATGGAACAAAGTAACTATTCTTAGATAATTGGCTGAGAGTGACTCAGTCTTTTGGCTTCTCCAAAGTCAGGACAGTGGTAACCAAAAACTACTTGAGAAAGACAAAAGCATTGAAACCTTTCTGCAGGGTGAATATTTCGTTCCAATGTTTCTACCTATTGTGGTATAAATGGCCTTTGAAATATTTTTATATGGCCAAAAAAAGCAAAACTGCTAAATATTTTACTTTGGGTTATGAAGATCTGTATCATCCTTAAGAGTTTTTTAAAGAAGTTTTTCTATGTTTCATGCTGTACAAAACATGAATGTATCTTTCAGACATAATGACCTATAGACCTATACGTGATTGGTGTTATGACTGTTGGATTTTATGAATAATTATTTTCATACCATTTGCTTAGGAGAAATGTTGGGTGGGTGTTGGAAAGAGTATGTTTGTAACACTTCCCTTATACAAATCCAGTTTAAAAAAATACAAGTTTTCATTGTAAATAAGAGCAATATTATGACAATTTTGTGCCAATGTGTAATGTTAAGACTTTTGTTTTCTTTTCAGGTTCAGATTGAAAACTACCACTACCATCTCTTGCTTAAAATGGATTTGTTTGGGGGTTGTTTTAGTAGAAAGACATGGGGCTCTAGTGGAGACTTTGAGTGTTCTAGGGGCATTTTTGATTTCTAATAGATATGAAATAAGATGCAGGTATTGTTTAATGAACCACCTACAGGTTGTCAGCCAATCCACTTTGAGAAGTACTGCTTTAGATATACCAGATAACTGAGAGCTGAAGAATTCCTTTATCCTGAATTTGGAAACATTTGGCATTTTAAGTCACTTGCAAGTCTTAAGCAGTAACATACTGCTTTTATGCATTTTATTTTTTCTGTGTTCTCTGCTAGTTATGAAAAGGAGAGAGTCTGATTTTTTTTTTTTTTCTTTCTCACTGTGTTTGATGTTAACTGATGTATCTTCCACATTTCTCCATGAAATCTTGAAAGCTTATGTCCTGTAAAGCAATAACACTTCTAGACCATCTTATTACAGTCTGGCACATGATCTATTAGAGAAAGAGTGAGAAAGCAGTTGCGAGATTAAGGAACATGAGAAGTTTGTTATGGAACCTGTGTACCAGGCAATTTTCCAAGGAGACCTTCCAAAAAGCTTTGTGGTACCTGTGGAAGGGCCAAAATGCAGTGGAGCTGATGCAGTTGCAATGCCCAGGGAGATGGGAGGTAGGGAGGGATCTGGCTTAGAGATGTTGGAGCTCCAGGTATGCTGTGGGACTGATTTACGTCATATTTCTATGCTTCTGTAGTGTGTGTGCAGGTGTGTGGGCGATGTTTGATGGCTCAGGGAATTAGCATGAGCATGAAAAACTCCACAGATCCATTCATTTCCGAGTGCAAGCAGCTTGTCCGATACATATGCTGTAGTTCTGACTAAAGAGCCTCTGTACAGGCAGTCTTAAGACCCTCGGCCCTGAGGATGAAGGGAAGATTGGGTTATGGTCCAAATGAAAATTTGGCATATTTGGAGTTTGGAAAAGTACAGGAATGGTGCCCTCTGATGTCACTTGTTGTAGTTCACATCTCAGGTCCCCAGTTGGCTGAGTGTATTTGCTGATTTAAGCACATACCTTTTCTCTTAAGACTGAAAAAGCTCTATTACATCACTACTTACAGTGCTAGGTTCCAATATCAAAATCTAGTAAAAACAGTCATTGACTAGACATGGATCTTGCACGAAATTGCAGGGATTATAATTAGTGGGGACTGAGAAACTGTTGCAAGGGGGAAATGGTTTGTTACAGTATTCTGTGCAGTCTCTGTTACCCTGCTGTAGCTATCTGCTGAAAGTGATTTTTTTGGGGGTAGTGGGGTGGGAGGGAGAGGTGTTTAGCAGTCTAGGAAGGAGGGCCAGTTCATCACTGGATTTTACCTCTGCTGGTTACCACCATGAGTGTGCATCTTTGCAGTAGCTTCTTAAGCTGCAAGTTTTTAACTGATAGATTTATATTAACAGATGCATTGGCTGTTGGTTTTGGCATGTTTTGCTCATTGAGCGCTCAGTTAGAGATAAAATCACTCTTTGAAAAAAATACTAAAATTTCAATTAAAAAACATTGAACTTTTTGATTTCTTTGAGAGAGTAGCCTTTCCTTCTTAAAAAAAGAAGGAAAAAAAGCCACTAAAATATCTATTGTTCTATGGTTTCGTGGGCTGGCTGACAGTTTGTTGGTTGTGTTATTTCCTATTTAGCAAGCTTACATGTTTTAAAGGGTAATTTTTTTCCAAGTGTTGTTTGAATAGTAGCACTTTATCTCATGCTTACTACTGACTGAACTATTGGACAAAATAAATTGGATTTGGAGAGAGATGCTTTATGGGTTTCTGTACAGAGATGATTTTGATTACACCCTGGTATGAATGCCTTCTGTGGTTCCAACCTTTTCTGGTTAATTATTCCTGTATTTCTGAGAGACTTTCAGAAAGATAGTAATAATTCTATCATCTCAATTTTCTTGTCTTAAAAAGAATATAAAGCTTGCATTTGGGGGGAAAAAAAAAACGGCGCTAGTAGAAACTACAGGGTACTTGTAAATTTATCTCTGTGATCTCTCTCAGCTAGCTGCACATTAGCTATGTTTACTGTAAAGGTTTCTGCTAAGCATTATTTTTAATGTTAGATCAATTACCTGGAAATCAGTGTTTTTGTTTTTACTTAACTTATTTGAATTTTGATAACTAAAGATAATGCACAACAAAGTTTAAAGAAGTTGTCACCCTTTTACTTGTAGGCCAGGGGCCTGAGACATGAGTGAAAGGGTTAAACAGTTTACATTAAGCTGTTGTTTTCTTTAACTAGAATATATCCACAAAGACTAGACTATAAATGATCCAGTGCAATTATCTCAGTACATTGGGGCACCACAGTAACAACCCATAATAATCTTACAAGAAAACTGAGGTAAGAAAACAAAGGTTTATTTTTTTTCCAGTGTATCCAGATTTGTTTTCCATTTGTTTTGGTTCATTTATAGGTGATCCCGTTTTATGCAGCCGATCTGGCAGGACTGTTTGTGTAAGGTTTGGGGTTTTCCTGGAACAGGTGCTATACTATGTGTAAATACAAAGGGAAGAATATTCTTTAGATCATTATTAATAATCAGATGGTGGCAATATTTTTTGCTAGTTATTTCTGGTAATTAATTTGCATTTCCAGCTGTGGCTTTCAGTTGTCAAATTTCATCTCAGTTTTCTACTGCTGAAAGATGGCCTGCAAGTGTGAAGTAAATCATCTCAGAGTTGAATAGCTCTTTTTGTTGTTTAGACTAATTCTTGTGTACCTTTATTAATACTGGGGGGATGGGAAGATTCTTCCCGTAAGTAGACTTTTGCCTATAAATTTGTTTAAAAGCACATAAGGAGAAGAAAAAAAAAAAACCAAACCAAAACCTAAATGCAACATCTTGGCTAACCAGCCAATTGAAAATTAACTTGAAATTGGTTAACACTGAACAATGTGAAAAGAAATTCAGCTTCTGTCACTGCAGCTACTGTATGCTTTAAAGGGCCTTATGTATTTGTCCTCATTTTGATAAAATGAAGTTTCTTACCATTAAAATGATACACTAACTTCTACAGAAAACCAGCAGTTCCCAGGATGATTATGCTAATTAACATTTAACAAGTCTTGTTTTAGTCTTAAGTAAACTTTCATTCTATTATGTGGAAAAAAAAATGCTGTTATGCATATTTTGTGGATATATTTAATTTCAGTTGACAAATAGTTGTCTAGGTACAGACTTGAAAATATATATATAGTTTACTTGTGGATCTTAATTGTTTAATTGCGAAATAAAGATGTGCTTTAGTAATTTAAAGTTTAATTTTTTTTTTGTTGCTGTCTTCTTGCTGTTGTACATTTGGGTTTGCTCTGCTACTTTTATACACTTCTGATGCCAGATAACCTTCATCTTGTGTTTTACTGCCTCGAATACAGCCCTGTGCATTGAGCACTTAGAAGAAGATACTGAATGGTCAGGAATGAGATTTCTCAGTTACCTAAACCGCAGGCTAGTGTCAGTGAAAGTTTTTTAACCTGAAAATATATGCTGTAAGTTTTGCTCTAGAGTAACTGTTTACCTTTTATACAGTGAGTGTTGTGGAGTTGGTATTCAATAGAGATTACAGCCTGTTCACAAAACTGAGAGTATGAGGAGTACTGATGTGAAGAACAAACATCCCAGATGGAAGCCTGTGATGAAATATTTGCTGCCAAAAAGAGTGGTGGGAGTGTTCCAAACAAAAGCAGGAAAAGATGATGAAAGGACTTAAGAGATGAGACAAAGATCTAGGGAAGGATGAGAGACTAAGAGAGACCCCTGTGTTCTTCATTTGGCTCATTAATGTAGAACTTTAAAGTGAGAATAAGGTGTTTGGATTTGAAGTACAGAAAGATAAACTACTGGGAAGGCATTCAAGGAAAGAGAAGAAAGAAGAGGTATTAATTAGGAAGAGATTTATTTAAACTGCAATAGGAAGACGGAAGACAAGTCACAGATA
This sequence comes from Urocolius indicus, assembly GCA_013401255.1. Taxonomy (NCBI): domain Eukaryota; kingdom Metazoa; phylum Chordata; class Aves; order Coliiformes; family Coliidae; genus Urocolius; species Urocolius indicus. Next base: position 75,700 of record WBNH01012067.1, on the reverse strand, counting down.
CCTGTTGTATGTGCATATATGTGGCCAATATCTGAGTAGCAAATGGTGAGGAAAGAGTAGACTAATTACATGAAGAGTAGCAGTAGGCTGCTGTGAAGTAGGAAGAGCAAAAATGAGCCAATATGTCTGTGTCACTGAAGCTATGGAAAGGAATCTGGGACTAATGGAGTTCTTGGTGGTGACAAGGGAGCTTGTGAGTGACTGTGGAAAGGAGCTCAATTGAGGAAACAGTGAAAGATGGGCAGAAAATCTAGATACAACCTCTAAGAATCAGGTTATTATTCAGAATGCTTTGTCTAATGAGAAGATTTGAATTGGTGTAGACTTAATGGCAAGGTGGCTTATTTATGTGATGGACACCTACACTAAAAACTAAGCCTCCTTGTTATGCACATGATCAGTTAGATGATCTGCACTGAATTCATTGGATATTTGAAAACCTCCAAGAGAGTTTCTTTCCTCCTTTAAATATAGGAAGATTTTGTATGTTTTCTTTGGGAGCTTTGTTGCAAACTCCCACATGTATTTCATGACAGACAACCCAGAGCAAAGACAGTCTTGAATTCCCCTATTTTGTGATTTATGTTTCTGAGTAAATAACCAGGCATGAACCTGGATCTCACCTTTCCCCGAGCTTGCATTTCTCCTCCTGCTTGTGGCTAGAGGGTTGCTCTGTTATCAACAACACAGGTGCTGATAAACTGACATGTAACATTAAAATCATGCTCTTGCTTTTTTGGCAATTGCCTGACAAGTTTTGGAGGTGTTTTTTTTGCCATTTCGGCAAATGACATCAAGCTAGCTCAGTGTGTCTTCACTTACTGGAGCTGATTTTGCCTTTGCCATGTACTAATGTGTGTTTCATGATGCCAGTTCCTCTTATAGCAGGTGAGTGAGGGCTTATCTCAGCTGGGATCTCAATAGCCAGTGCAGCAAGGTTGTTACCATTAGCAAAAACAGTCCCTGTAACAAGGGAGAGTCTCTGCTTTCCTGCATGGGCTGGATTCCCATTTATCCTGGGGCTTTGAAGGAGTCTAGAGCTCATTTACCCAGATCAGTGTCACTGTTAGCTGGCACTATACTTTGCAGAGTCTTTGTTGCCTTCCACTTAAGATCTGCAAAGAAAACCCCAGGAAATGCAACATTAAGTATTTGTGTTCAAGCTAGTATTTATGTACTAAAAGAAAACACAGAGTGAGGTGCAGCCCTTTGCCATTGCTATTGCCAGTGAGCAGGGCTTTTCCCCTTGGGCTGGAGCAATGGATAAGAAAAATTACAAAAGTCTGGATGGCTGGGACAAACGGAGTTCGTGTTGTCAAAGGACACGAGAACATAAACTGCATTGCATCGTCATAGTGGGATTTCAGTGTTGTGAGTACTGTCGGTGCGGGTTGCTGGGGTGGTTCAGCCCCACGCCCTCGCTTCCTCGCTGCAGCTATCCTTGTAGCTGCTCGTGCAAGAGACCTTTTTCATCTAAACTTTCTGGTTTACGAGCGCGTTTGTCTGAGGTTTCCCGGCGGGCCGAGGGCTTGTGACGGCCCTGCCTCAGGGCCACTTCTCCCACGGGTTGGCGAATAAGGGCTCACAGGGCCGTGGCGCGGCGCTGCCGGAGCCCCCGTTCGCCCCGCCGGCCCCGGCCCGCTCCCGGCGCCGCGCACACGTCGCGGTGGGGGCGCTGGGCTGGCGGCGCGAGCTGCCTGCCGGCCCCCTCCCCGGGCAGCACGTGGGCTGCGCCGCGCCCCCTCCGCCCCCCTGCGGCGGCCCTCCGCTGGGCGAAACCACCTGGCTGGGGCGGGGGCGCCCCTTCCCTGCGGGTATCCGCCCCTTTAAAGGGGTGATGGCGCCAGTGCCGTGCGCGACAAAGCGCTCCCTCCCCTCCGCCTGCCGCTCTCCATCGCCGCCTCCACCGGCCTTCCCTCTCTTCTCTCGCCCTGGTGGAAAATCAAGGCGGCAGGAAGCAGCAGCGGAAGGCGCCAGGTAAGAGAGTGAGGATAAAAGGCAACGGATGGCGAGTCGTTGCCCGTTTAAGGGCCTCCCGCAGCGCTCCGCCATGTTCGGAGACCCGCCCCCTCCCGGGGTGTCCCTCGCCGCCGCCCCCAGGGCCCTGAGGAGCCGCCGCGGGGACGCGCTGCCGCCGCCGCTCCCGCCGCCCGGGCCGCGGGGCCGCCCGCCCG
>WBNH01012067.1:0-73520 GCA_013401255.1 Urocolius indicus | reverse complement strand
GGCACGGCGCGGGTCGGAGCCGTGCGGGGCTGCAGCCGCGGAAGCCAAACCGCGCGGTCGCCTCGTCACCCGGTGCCGGCGAGCGGCGGCGTGGCCGTGGCCGCAGGGGTCGGGAGCCGCTGGGCTCCTCGGGACGCGGCGCTGCGGGCGCGGGGCTGCGGCGGGAAGGGCCGTGTGGGGCTGTGGGGTTTTTTTGGTGAGAGTGATGGAGCGTGTGGGCCAAGAGAGTAGCTGGTGCGGTATGTAGTTCTGAGCTGCTTTCCAACTTGAGACAACTCATTACTGAGCGCAGTAGTGTTTATATTAACCGAAGATCGCAATTAGTTATAGGAGATCTACACGATCGCTGGTTTTTTCTCTTTTTTTCCCTAACAAGCTTTCAGATTGTCCCCCCAAGTCATCCCCAAGGGCAGTCCAAGGCTTGAGGGGAGGTATTTTTTCGAAGAAGCCAAAGAGCGTGGGGGCATTTAAATGCAAACAAGTGTAAAAGCTGTTTGAATCTCAAGCGGTTCTTCGCTCAAGTCTGGCGTTTCTTAGGAGCTTTAAATTCCGGCTTTTCTTTTGTTTGTTTTCTTCTGTGAAAAGCTGATGTTAACTTGTTCTCTCCCCATCTCGCATTTGATAGCAAAGATGCTGAGCTTTTTCCGTCGAACCCTTGGGCGGCGGTCTATGCGTAAACATGCGGAGAAGGAGCGGCTGAGAGAGGCCCAGAGAGCTGCAACCCACATCCCTGCAGCTGGGGATGCAAAATCCATCATTACTTGCCGAGTGGCGCTGCTGGATGGAACAGATGTCAGCGTGGACTTACCGGTACGAGCGATACAAGTTTGGTTTTTAAATGCTATTGTCTTGTGTCAACTTGTTTGTGCCCTTTGTTGTTTGTAAGTTGGGTGAGGGCATACCTGTTTGTTGTAGCAACCGACTCGGTGACTCCGTGACCAGTAAGTTACTTATCATAAAAAGGTACTGAAAGAACAATTAACGCTGAAACTAGACAGTGTTTTGTTAGATGTCACTCGGCTTTATACGTTGAACACTTCCTAGTAAGTTAATGCAAGTGTTGTGCTGTGGCTTAACTTGAAGACAGTAACGTTTTAAAGGTGAACTGGATTTTCTTTTCAGTAAGCTGAGTATGTGTCTTGAGGAGAAAACTCCTGGTGTCAGTCTGTTGAAGAGGAAGGATGAGCAGAAGTACTAGCAGTAATTTCTGTGTTGGTTTTGTTTGTTTTGATTTGTGTTAAGGGGTGTATGAAGTTTTTGATGTTAACTTGAGAGAGGAGGGGAAAGAGAATTCTACTTCTTTCCCCTCCTCAGGGCAGATTGTGTAACAGGGATTGCCTTGTAACTTAATGCTTTATTGGGAGTGAGATGTTAGCTGTTGTTTTACATTTCTAAAGCTTCCTTAGCATGCACTTGTCTGTTCTGCTCTGCTGAATTACATACCTGGTTTGGCCAACAGGCTGAATAGTAGCAATAGCAGAGATGGGCTTTGTTTTTCCATTACCATACCTTACAGTTAGTGATTTGTTTTCAGCTGCATTGAGAAGCTGTGGGTCTGCAGGACCTTCTGACTAGTTCTGTCAGATTTGGCTGTAATAGCTGCTGCACTGATGTTGGAGCTGCTGTCTGGGAAGAGTGTGCAGAGCAGCTGTTCTTGAAATGGCTTCTTTTTTTTCCACCCTGTATTATTTTAAGTACAATTCCAGAGTGTTTAGGTAGTCTAAGGTAGTCTAAGGAAGGCTCAACTTGGAGCATTGAGTGTGTTGACATAATGAGAGGAAATAACTCTTGTAATATCTAGAACCTCAAGTAATCTAGAGTTAAAGAAATAGTTTGGCATCTTTGAGTACTGACTGGTACAGACAGACGTTTACAGAGGGAAGTAAAACTTAATTGAACACATATGAAACAATGCAATGAACACATCTAGTGCCGCTTAGTGCCTAGGATGTTTGATTTGAGTCCAGGAATGCCCACAAACACTTTATAGCAAGAGTTACACTTAAGAAGTGCTCAAGTTTAAACTGGTGTCCCCACGTAACCAGAACAGTAATCTTTGGAGCTGGAGTTGGCTCTGTAGGCAAATTCTTGGCACCTCTAACAACATTTCTAAGAGTTTGAGGAGCATAAATTGAACCTGAAGAGGTGTCACGACCTACTACCTGGACTATAAAACTTAGATCAGGGTGTCGGTAGTAACTATTTCTACAGAAAACTTTTTTGTTCTTTTTTTAATTTATAAGCCAACATAAATCTTTATCTGTGAATGTCTAAGTTATGAGTTACAAAATCAAATATGCTAAATCTATATAGGTAGATGCAGTAATTACAATGAATTGTCAATGGCTGATATGTACCAGTTCCTTTGGTGATTAAAATACAATAAATTAGAGTAAAAGTTTCATTTTAAAATGCTTAGTGTGTTCTTGTGTCTCCACTTGTATCCTTCGTATTTTGGGCTTGACTGCAAGAGGAGGTGTAGTGGAAATGTGGGGGAGATGGGATAAACTAGAGGGTACAAAATCCAGGCAAAACAACATTTGCTTTCCAAAGTCTGAAGCTAAGTTAAAAACAAATGTGTTTATATAGAGATTTTTATTTCTTTTACAGAAACTTTCCTTGAGAATTATTGTTCTCCTTTAGCCCAAAGCCTTTTCCAAGACTGATTCTGTTAATTTGACAGTAGATTTGGTTTAAAATGAATTCTTGTTACCTCAAAGAGGTGCCCTCGAGTCTGCCACTTCAGTTGTTCACGGTCCTATTGTCTACATAAGTTCTGTGAAATTGATTTCTTTAAAAACAACAAAAAACAAAACCCGGAAAGAGTTTCTTAAGAGCGAATCACTTAGCAAACAGGTTAGTTCACCCTCAAAGAGTTGTCTTGGCAGGAGTGAATGGTGTACTTTTTTAATCCGTGGCTACATAAATACTTTACAGGGGCATAAGTTGTTGCTGCCACAGGAAGAAAAGATGTTGCTTTCATTATTGCATTTGTCCTTGTTTTCACATACCCTTTGGCAGAAGAAACAGGTTTTTTGGCAGCCAGGCAGTAAATTAAGTCAAGAAAATGCTGTGGCTGAAAATAATCAGTATAATTTTGTTATGTTGGTTTCCAGCTGGAGCGATTCTCCAATCTGGTTCCCCATGTGCCTCCCCAAATGTGGTGAAGAAGCATTTAGAGGCAGTATCAGGCTTGTGCTTGTTTAAAACACTCGTTGAGCCAAATACCCTTGCAGTGAATTTGCTACTCAAAGAAGTGTGTCCTGGAGTTAATGGTCATTCGTATAATTAAATCTGAGACTGTTGAATTTCTGTTTAATTTTTTATTTTTAAAAAGAGGGGTCTAGGAGGGGAAATAACCACAGGGAGTGTTACAGTGTAAGCCAAATACATTTTACACAGCAAAATCTGATTTTTTAAAACGAACATTGACGATGAGACAGACGGGACCTGTTGTAAATGATGTACTTGAGATTTAATTTATTAAACAGAGAGCCAGAATTTAAGAGTAACTCTGCTGTATGTCCCCTAATCTTATCTATAGTGTCTGTCAAGCCACTATCTGCTTTTCTATTTCTTCTGTTATTTTTTCATTACAAAATTGCCTGACTTGAAATGTTCATCAAAGCTACAGTCCTACATGGTACATAAACTGGATGGTTTTTAAGTAATCTTAGTTCTTAGCCATGTCAATGACTGAAGAATGTCAGTGTTGTGTATGCTATTTACTCTCTCTGTGCTGTGTTCAAACTGGGAGGAATGAACTTCATGTGAGTTATCAGTGTTCTTTTGGGGCAGATCAAAAGGTGTGAGGTTTTTTTTTCCCCACCTTCGTCACAGGTAATGGAGTTGTGTTTTGACCTGGTGGTTTTCCTCATCTGTTACCACCTTTAGAAGTTTTCTATCTTTGTACAAATGCGTTCAGGGATTTTGACAGGCTTGCCACATGCTTAGTGAAACACTAAGAAGCTTATTATTATTTTATCTATGAAAAGCTTTTATAAGATATGTGGTGTCAGTGACCAGGGCTGCTCTTGGTGTTGTTCATCATACATGCTGTTCTACTGTTAGCTTACCTCGAGTTCAGCTTGGACAAAAGTCGGGTTGTTCTTTCTCTTCTAACTGTTTAAAATCTGTGGGTGGAAATGTTTGCTTAGTGGTAGGAGCAGTGAGAGGACAAGAGCTCTTGTTTTGCTGACATTCCCTATCTTAGTTTTAATCCTGTTCCCATGCAAGACTAAACTACGTCTTCCCCCACTGCACTTCTGGAATTCCCAAAGGCTCAAAAGCCATGAACAGCCCTGGTTTAGTCACTGAAGACTCCTGTCAGCTCAGTCTGGGCTCCCTGGGAACCCCTCAACAGCTGGAATCCTGGCTCTTCTGGTGGTCACAGTTGGGGAGGGTGCCATAGCAGTACTTTTTTTTGCAAGCAGTTTTTAATTGGAGTCACCAACAGCAGAGAAATTACTTGTGAACAAAAAATGTTTGTCAACAGTTTCAAATAAAGTACTGTTTTGAGCACTAGATAACTCCAGAGGATTTTTAAATCAAAATATATAAAAATTGAGTATTTGTTGGATAAATAGTCAGTTCTGTGCTATCCATAGTAATAACTGGGAGAGGGAAAAGGTAACCTAGATCACGGGGAAAAATGGTAACATAAATAATGGAAATTAAATTACAGGGATACGTTTGGAATATGCACTTTCAAAACAAAGTTAATATCTTTCTGTGGAGGAGCAAGGTCAGCCTTACAAAAGCAGCAGGTGGGAAGGATGGTGTCTTAACAGAAGCACAGAATGTGTTATAGCATCTGTGCTGTGTGGTAGCCACGGATGTTTTGGTAAAAAATCCTGACCCTGCTTAACCCGCAATTTACATAATCTTCTCATGGATAATCGAGCATTAATTGTATTCCAGTTTCTGTGCATGCAACTGAAGTTTTAAGCAAAAGCTTCCTGCTAGCATAAAGGGAAAAATGTGAATTACGAGAGCGAGTGCTCTCCAAGTAGTTTTTCATCTTAGAATATTCCTTACTTATGCATGCATGAAATTTAATATGGAGATTGCAAAATGGGATGTTTTTGTCCTTATTATAATGAAGTATCATTAAAACAAGATCTTACATAAACCAGTCTAAGAGCTCTGTGGAATAGCAGGAATTAGCGAGGCTGTTAACAGTTTTTTGAGTAATGCTTGCAAAATAAGATATAAAGGACTGTATTTGTAGTGATTATTTTCAAGAAAGTTAAGAAATTGTCTGGAATGCCAAAAAACTGCCAGCAAACTGTTAACGAGTGCTGATGGCTTTTTTGGGCAGAGAGAGGTGATCTGTGTTGGTCTGACTCCGAGACCAGACATGTATTGTGATAGTTATTTTTACTCAGTAATCCACTCTGTTTTTTTTTTTTAATTTATCTTTTTAAAGCTTACAGAATATTTATTGCTACTTGGTGAATATTTGTAGTGGGAAATATGGAAATACGGAATGCTCTCTGTGGCACAGATGCTGTTTAACAAGAAAACCTAGCTAAAAGTACTGGAAAGTCAGTCTTTGAATAAAATGAGTGGTCGAAGCGTTCAAGGCTGGCTTTTAAATTTTCAGAATGAATATCAGCTGATAAAAGTAATGACTAAATACACACATGCATGCGTGTGTGTTAGGACTATAAAGTTTTGAATCGAAACTTTTTCCCATGTTATCTTTGTCTTAAACTATTGAAATGCTTTCGACTGTGTAAACGACTGGAAGACCTTTAAGGGACTGATACTGGAAAAACCAATCCCAAACAGAGTGTAACAAAGTAGAGGTGCTATCTGTGTGGTGTAAGCGGGCCCAGGCCATAGTGCAGGTTGTTCCAGTGCTTCCTGAAGTGCCAGGTGTAAGTGCAAATTGAGATGGAATGTAGGGCAAATATAGTAAATCATATATATATATATATATATAGAGTACACACTTTGGAAGTAGGAGCAGGATCACAGACTGCCTGCACTGAGTCATACTGGCAGTGCAGTCGCTTTTGGTTAGCGGCAGATGAGCAGTTTGGGCCTGCTGCCATGCAGGATGTCCTGGCGTGGCTGTTAAGGGAAGAAGGGAGCAGCTGGAAGTGAGTTCCTGCTGCTATCAGAGTAATCAGTTTGGCCCACTGTGTTTCTGGGGACGATGCTGCAAGGCTGGTTTAGTTGCCCAAAGGTTCAGCATTCCTCACTTGCAGAATAACAGGGAATTTTGTCTGAAGCCCTGCTTTCCTGCCAAACTGTGCCTATAAAGAGCTCAGTCAAAAACTGACTCTGATGCTTTGGTTAACCAGACCACCCCCAAGAAACCTGCAGGTGGAACAGCAAATGAAAAGTGAAATGTTTTATTGTATACAGATGGGAGGTATTTCTTCTCTGGACCTTAATGCTGGACAAACAGTATGGATATATTCTGTATTGAAAAGAACATTAGGAAGTAGGTTCAGAAATGAATTAAATCAAATGTTTACCTAGAGAATATCAACTTTTCTGGGAGAGAAAAAATAAGAGACTTCTGGCAAAGCAAACTGACAAATATGAATGTTTTGGATCTTTGTCTTTTTATGTATAGAGTCAATAACCCTGAGCACAGTACATTAAAATCCATTTATGCAGTATCCTAATAAACATACAGTTAATAGCAGAACAAATGTTTCCTCTCAAATGCTTATCTTGCTATATCTGGGAGAGATTAGGTAAATAAAAGAATTGGTAAACTCTATTATCTCTTCGGGTAGAAATTATTCTCCACAGCCTTTCAGCCTGCAGGGCCTTTTACCAGGTCCTGCAAGATTTTATGGTCTGTGTTGTGAAAGGCTGGGGATGAATCAGAGTGAAAAGCAGAACTGGTGTTTCGCTGCCGACTGGTGTTGGCGTCTTAAGATGAAGGAGAAAAATTGACTGAGGAGTTTGGAAAAGTTATTTGAAAGACTGATGCCTGGAGTTTGAGGAGAGGAGCAGCTCCATTTGTAGGTCAGTACTTAAAGACGTAAGAAGATCAGGGTGATACAAATAATGTGTATTTCTAACACTACCTCTGTAAAGATAAAGGGTTTTAACCCTCCAATTCTTCAGCAAACCTTAATGCTGTTATACTATAGATAATGTTTTCAAGATACTCAGGTGAAATATTTTTTTCCTTAAAGCTCACAGCTGGAGCTTTCTCGTGGATTTATTTTTTTTGCACCGTGTCTTTTGTGAGAATAAGGATTAACTTCATAAAAAATGGACAGGCTCATCATCTGCTCCCACACTGTTGGGATCTGCAAACGTGCAGAGGTAACATCTTAGCAAGTGGGTAGCTGTAAATCTTAAATAGGGGTCCCTAGCTTCTCTGAGGGGTAAAGAGTCTTTCTTAGGAAACTGATATAGATATGAATGGTAAACCTCCTCCTGAGTTGACAAAAGCCAGGAAGAGAGATTTTTTCCTTTCAGTAGCTACTGAAGGCAACATTTACCCTTAATTGCTGTTACTCTTAATTATTGTTAATAAGCAATGTTAACATAATCATTTGTGCTGCTGTGCAAAGCTGTACAAAGAGACACAAGGGATAATAAGTCCTGTGAAGGTAAAGCCTATTAATCTCTTTTTTTCAGTGTTCATCTTGTGTAGGGACCTCCTTTCCATCACAAAGAAAAGAAGAAGAGCAGAAGGATATTTTTTTTTTCATTTTGTTTTTGGATTTTTTTGAGTTTTTTTAAGTTTTAAGTACTTGACTGTGACTAAAATCCTTAAAAATGCCTTAAGAAATGAGCTATTCAGATGATGATTGCCTGGCACAAGGGTCTCATCCCCAGTTGTGGTTAGCCCGTGTCCTTCACCAGTGCTACTCCTAGTATGGACAGTGGCTTGCACATCAGATGGGCAAGTTGGAGAGCATGGAGTTGCTGGCTCCTGCTCTTGAATGAACAAACCTTTACCTCTAAGAGGGTATCAATGCACCTCTCCATTTTAAGGCAGCGACAGATGCTTGGGCCAAGGTAGATGTCTGTCTCACCTCATCCTGGCAGTGAAGGGACAGAGCAGTCTGTTCAAGTGAACTCGGAGCTGGCTTTACCCAGCCTTGCTGCTGAGCTACAGGGACTGAATCCGGCCTTTGTAGTGCCTACTTCGCTAGCAATTGCAGTTAAGAGCAGCGTGAGATGTCATTAGGACATATTTGGGAGCATCCCTTGCCTTAGAGGGATGCACGGCGGGAGCACTGTTCATACCAAAGTGATCAAAAGATGCTTTTATGTCATACCAAAGTGGGGGAAAACCACTAGATGGCCCTGCCCTATAAAAATGATGTAAGTTCATCAGTTAAGCTGTTGATTGTCCTGCAGTGAGATGTTTGGTGTCGCTTCCTACAGAGTGTAGCAAACTGTGTAAATCAAGTAGTCAGGTTTTACAGAATTAGAAACCCATAAGGAGTTTAATTTATGCCCTGAAGAGAGGACCAGCCACTGACTGGACTGCCTGTGCATTGTTAATAGCTCGTTGGTAACCATTAAGCAGCTTGCAAGTATTTGTCCTTTGAGGGTAATCTGAGCTCTGCTGCAAGGGAAAAAAGAATAAAAAGGGAAAGGGGGGAAAAAACCCAACATAGAGTAGCAATGGGATAAAAACTTCATTTAAATTGAACGTTGGCACTGCAAAGTTATGGTTAACTTCTCACCAGCAAATGTAATAGAAGTGTATCTTCACTATGTCTTTGGAAAACACTTGAGATCACAATTTGATTGCGTATAGGGAAATTAATTTGATTCATAAAGATTAACCTGTTACAAAGCAGTGCCTTTTTTGACAGCCACTTGTTTAAATATAAGATGGAAGAACTTTAGAAAAGCTTTAAGAAAGAATTTAACATTAAAGCACGTGTGAAACTTTTGCTGGATCTACTCGATGGTTTAAGTTACATGGAAAGCTCTCCATAATGAATTCCATGTTGACAGCCTTGGCGATTTAAGTCAGAAAACAACCAGTAGCCCTGCAAATCTTTCCACAGCCACTTCACTGCTATTCTTCAGGGACTTTCTCCTACACTAGTCGTTCTGGGTCCACTGGGTCCACAGTTCTTTGCTGAGATTACAGAAAGGTGAACATGCTCTGAAATTTGACACTGCAGAATTTTAAACAATAATGAGTTTTGGTTGTTGGTAGTGTGAGAGAGTATATGAATTGGTACTGTTGGTAGTCTGAGAGAGGTAATTCCAGTTTTAAGTGCTCCATTGTCTGTCAACAGCGATAACTGGTTAATTAGTTATGAGATGACTTACTGAGGCATTGGCAAGGATCTAAAATGTTCTGCACAATAAGGGGAGATTTTCCTTTAATTTTAGGTGCAGGAAGTGTCATGCAAAATAAAACATTTTTCTAGTTTTGCTGTTGTAAATGCTGAATTATTTAATTTGTGTATCTTACTGTGTAAGCAGAACATATGCAGTGCTGAGGGAAAATGTCAACAAATGCTCTTTCGAGCAAGTGACTGCAGACTCAAATAGTGGAAGAAATGTGTGGTATTACATGTAGGTGATTTGCCTTTAGGCTCCATTTAAGAGTCTTGCAGGTGTTTAATAAATCTACTATTGCCTGAGAAGCACTTTTTCTTGTAGTCAACAGAAAAAAAATTGCTTTGAAGGTCTACATCTCAGAATTTTCATTATATAACGTTTTGTAGATCCTCTCTCTCTCTATATATATATATATGAAGTTACCTGTCTCCTCAAATACTTGGAATAAAGTAACTGTGGAAGAACTTGCTTAGGCAGGTTCGCTTTGCAGACTTTTCTGAGATTTTATTTTAGGCTCCAAAATGTTATTTTGAATTTAACTAAAGCACAGAGTATACCATATGATTAATATGATTAAGTTGAATGTAAAAAAACATGAAGATCAGGACAAAGGAAGGTGGCAAAAATTATGCATGTTGCTTTTCTTACATGGATATGAGTTGATGATTAAACCAGATTATTTCTGAGAAGAATAATTCTGTCTGTCGAGGAATTTTGAGGAGTGGACTAAATCTCCTAATTAGTAACTTATTGTAAAATGTGCTTAGAAAGTCAGCCCGTTTCCCAAGTTGTGAATGTGTAAATATTAAGATTAAAGATTGTAAGATGATAGCATTATGGAAATAGAAATCCTTAAATTGCTTGCAGATTAAGCGTAAATCCCTTCCACTTTTCTTTGCATTAAAAATATTTATTTTCAACACTATGGCTTGTACTCTGATCTGCTAATTTATGAATAAGTGTTAAGTACTTTTAGGCACCTCAGCTATTATTAAGCCTTTCTTTCATTGTACTGCTGTGAAGGAGTTCATAGCATGAAAAATATATGTTGTGTAGAAACTGCCCAGCGCTATTTAAGTGTGTTCTCTTTAAAAAACAGCTGTTTAAATTTTCAGATCATCACTGTAAAAATGGTGTTTACTTGGGGCCAGAGCTAAGTATTTTTCATAAATTATGTATGAACATATGCGGTGGCTTTTTGCACCTGCAAGTGAGTCGTAGGAACTTTGTTTTGTAAATGTGTTATCTAAGTACTGTTTGTTGAAGTTGTGTCCCAGACTGTTTCCTGTCAGTTATTAAAAGCACTGGCTAATGGAATGTTATTTTGCTGCCTGCTTCAAAACTGTCTAGATGCCGTAGTAAATTCTTAATCAATTTGCTGTACTTTGCTCTAAAAATGTTCCAGTGCACTAGTCTTTGTCATTGTACTGAATGTGCTTCCACTTCTATTGAATTCTGATAAGGAGAACCTAGAAGGGACAGGGATAAAGCGATGTTTTAACACTCAAGTCTTGTGTCAGTGTTGACATTTTCCAAGTCCTTTAACAATATTATGTGTGCTTCTTGTGGGGTGTACGTTTGCCTTTCAAAAAAACAGACATCAAAAAAATACAAGAGAGAAAAATAGTTTCCATGTTGTGTTTTCAGAAACTTAATTTTGAGATTCTTTTGCTTTTGGAATTACAATATAAGATATGTCTAGAAAGAAGATAGATGCTACAATAAATCCACCTGACAAGTATTAAATCCTTTTATATTTTCAGAAAAAAGCCAAAGGCCAGCTCCTGTTTGAACAGATCATGTATCATCTGGACCTTATAGAAAGTGACTACTTTGGGTTAAGGTTCATGGATTCTGCGCAAGTGGCGGTGAGTCGCAATGCTTTTTAATTCTTTTTAAGCAACAGTCTAAAAGTTAAATCTTAATATTGACAAAACTTACCTTTTTGAGGTTTGTGCATAGGCTTTGTGATGCGTTAGTGAGCCCATGTTTAATTCCAACTTGAGCACTCTTAATATATTATAATACTGTTACCTTCCTTCTTGTCTTTCACTTGTTCCTGTTACACCTTCCATCGTCCTTAGGCAGGCTGTTAGGACTTCAGGGCCTGGCGTATCGTGTGGAAATTCTTGGTGGTGGTGATGCAGGAAGGGGCAGAACCAGAGTGTTTGGCCCTTTGTTATTCTACAGAATAGAGGAAATTTTCTTTTGCTAATGCCATTAACTTTCTCTCTTCACCAAGTCACCTTGTTAGTGTCTGCTTGGAGATGATATTGGCAAGATTTGATTTGTTTAAATCAGATAGGATTCACACCCGAAACTGGAAAGTTTGTGAGAGGATATAGATGTATTTGTGTGTAACAAACAGCTGGAGTAGAAGGTTCCTGCAAACCTGAGTTTTTGAAGTTGGTTGTAAAAATGTGACTGCTTGCAGAAACAGCAGCAGAGCATTGTTTGTCAGCAGCAGCCACAGTTCTTTCACTTGTGGGCTGTGCAGTTTTATATAGATACTTCTTATGGCCCAGTACTTAATCCTGTCCACAAGGATAGCTGCAAGTTAAGTGAGGTGTTAGATAAAATTTGTGGCTGTCTTGCATCTCTGTAGCTTCAACCTGTAGCTTAGTTTTCACTTGTCTCAGTACCCACAACTAGAATGAGATCTGAATTTTCATACTGTGTATGTCAACCTTATTTGTTAGATCTATGAACCTGTTTCTGTGTTTCAAGTCCACTTCAGAGTTATTTCATGAAGAGGATGGTAGAGTGGAAGCAGACAGTGCTCCTGAGCTAAATACCTGAGTCGTTTGAGGTTAGCATATGAGATGGAAGCATGTGCAGTCAGGATGTTGAGTATTAATGATAAATGACTCCACGACTCCATTGTGTTTATATTTTTGCTTCAGGAAAAAAACCCAATCTGTACATTTTAGGTATCCTAACTCAATTTCTGTCATGAGACTCTTAAGTATTTCCATCTCCTAAGAGTTCACAGCAAGTTAGTATTATCTGGTGAAATTATCTGTATGGTAAACTTTTCTCTTACTGTTCTATTAGCAAATGTAATCTCTTCTTGAAACCGGGGAAATAAGAGTTAATCTTTTGTGCCTCAGCAATGGCTCATGGCTTGCCTTTGTCCAGCAAATTGTTACTTCCAGTCCAGACAGCACCTGATTGAGTACTTGGTACTGCACAATCTACCAGGTACAAGCCTTTTCAAACTTAGGTTGCTTCCTTTTCTTAACTATGTGTGACTGAAAAGAGGCAGAGCAGTAGAGATAACAATCTGTTTAAACTGAACTTTAATGATACACTCCGTATAACAAGCAGAAAAGATTGCATTTTGCCAGAAGAGCTGAATGCAACAGCCAGAGATAATTGCTTTAAGCAGTGAAGAACTGTTGTGATGGCAGCCATTCTTGCAAAGAGGAGCTGGCACGTTCTAGCAGACACCTAATCTGCAGCTGGAAACAAAGACAGACACTAATCAAATGACTTGTCAAAGATTATTCAGTAGACCTGTTAAATAAACAGTGTAAGAATCCAGTCCCTTGCTGTAGGCAGAATTGTCCCCTGGCTCTGGAGAGGATAATCTTTCTGATATCCAATTTAAATCTGAGTATATTGTCTTACTAGTTGCCCTTGATGGTATAAAAACACTGGCAAACTAGCAACATGTAGTTAAATAATAAAAATGAGAATTTTTGTTAAGTACAAATGAATTTTCAATAAATTAATTTTGAAGAACTGAGGGATAGCTTTTTTTATCTTCTTTTCAGCTGCTGAGGTGATTAGCAGTTAGGTGCTTGAGTTTGGGATGTGCTGGGGAATGGGGGAAACCCAGATAATATAAACCCTGACATTTTGGATTTTAGGATTCAAATACCAACTACTTTAAAGAAGTTCTTGAAACAATTAGTGAGGTGAAAGAATTGTAACTTTCATGTGATTTTTGTGCTCATTGGTAGTCTGATGTTTAGGAATAGATTCCTCTCTCTCACTCTGTGAAGGAAATGACAAGAGGAGTTATTTGCAATAATTGTGATGTCCGCCATACGTTAAGACTTGGTCTGGCAGCCAAGGGAACAGGCTGTTGTGGAGGAACTTCTATTCAGGCTGCCAACAAACAGCTCAGCATGTCCAGTGACACAGAAGATGAAGATTGCTGTTAAGATGTTGGACTCTTTGCCTTTTCTTCCAGCAGTGCTGGATAGGTGTTTCCAGTTAAGGAGGCATTGAATAATGGGTGGCAAATTTCTAATTCTAACCTACAGGCTGCAAGAAACAAATATTTGTTCTTCCTAATGGAATTGTATTGACAGGTTGGTTTGCTACTCTTGACAGTTGCAGCTAATGAATTGCTTAATGCTGAAAGCTATTTGTATAGCATTGCACTGAGTATGCACCCATTCATTCCCAAAAGGATGGGAACAGTTTTAGTCTCACCATCTGAATAAAAACTTCATTTACCTTACCTTTGTGAGACGTTGCTGGGTTATGGAGAGTGGGAGGTGTGTGTGTTGTGATTTGTTTGTTTGTTTAAATTTCTGAAGCAGCAAACTGTTGTAGCAAGGATTTCCAGTGCTCTGTGAAATCTGTTGTTCATACAGCTTTTTATTTAGCAAACTCTCTCTGGATTTCAGCAGTAGACTCTGAGCAAACTCCCTTCAAGATGTAAACATTTTGCCAGCGCCGCTTGAATTCCATTTTAATCGCTTGGAATAAATCTTAACTTTCCTGACATCTGTATATGTCCATGTATTGGGTTCAGGTCTTTTTGCTTTGCTTTAGTTTGTTTTTTTCCCCCTTCATTTAAAAGGCAGTTCTGTTGCCTGTTTTCCACGCGCACCCTCAACATCCAGCCACAGCTCTCGTAGGCAGCTGTGGTGAGAACCAAGCCGAGCAGAACGCTGATTATCAGTGCCTGTCGCGGGCCTCTCAGCTGCCTTCCCATGGAATGTGGAGGAGCTGAGAGAAAACAGGAGGGAGATGAAACAGACGTGCACAGCCAGTCCTGGAGCTAGAAATGGCTCTATTTGCCATTCCTCTATCTAAATCACCTGCAGGCCTCCAAATGAGTAGTTCCTATGTTTTTGTGCTGGAGGAAGGAGTAAGTTAATTGTGTCTTACAGCAAGTGGGCTTATGGAATAGGAAGGGTGAGGATATAATTTCCTTAAACAAAACAAAAAAAGGTGCTGTACTCTGTGTCACTGTTAGTGTAAGCAGAGTTGATGTAAATATTTGCTTCCTTCTTCAGTAAGCTTCCTGCTTGATTTTAAAAATGTATTAGATACTTTTCCAGATAGCTTTCTGTAGCTACCTTGTTTTTGTAGGTAACGAGATAATTTTCAACTGTGTGCACAGCAGCAGTAGATGGTTCATCTCTTCTGGTCTGCAGCTAATATATCAATCACTGCATATCCTGGCTGTACTGCAGGCTGGCTTTGCACACTCTCTGCAGAAGGCAGGGCTGCTCTGAAGACAGGAATGTGTTTGCACTTGGCATTGCAACCTGAAAATACCGGTTCTTTCTCATACTCCTGTTGCTTTTCTGTCCTACGTGAGGCCCATTGTGAACTTCATGGCATGTAGTTTCACTGAAGGAGTGTGGCTGGGTATATAATTCATTTATATTAATTGCAAGGTGAAATTTGGGATTGATCCAATGAGGTGGTGTTACCTGGGCGTTGTGACCCGTGCAGGACGTGGTGTGTGAGGTAGTTTTGCTCTGGCTGTTGAGTCAGTGCAATTATGTTGAGTAGGGTGCCAGTGTTTACTGTTTAACTGAGTCACCACCTCTGGAGGAGGGAGCTGTTCACCATACACAGCGCTTGGAAGCAGATCTCTACCGCTAGCTCTATGTTAGCTTTCCAGCTCTATCTTCTATTTCTGGTATAAACTCTTCAGCAGTGGGAGTATATGCAATTATTTCAGGGAGCATAACATACAGGTGTAGACATTTCTCTCAACCTGCCATCTGTAACTTATTTTTCACATGCTATTGTACACAGTAGAAGTGAAGCCATTATTTTGGCTTCACATCTAGTATGTAGCTTACAATTATCATTAGTAAGTGAGGCATTAACTTCTGCCTTCCCATGTGACTGTTGCTAAAATGTCACCTATGAATAGATTTTGTACAATTAGGTAGAGCTGACCCTTATGTTCCGACAGCTTTGCTCTTGAGTCACCTAGACATAATGTCTGAAAGCCAACAATATTTATTTTGTCTCTCCACCCTGAGTAAACACCACACACAACTGAGTGCCAGAGTCTCCAGCTATGATTTATGCTTCTGTGGCACTGGCTGACCTACTAACATGTAAATGAAATGTTTGTTTAGACAGGATAAAACTTTTAATAATTAAAGTGGTTTATCAGTACCTTTTTAAAAAAAAAAAAACACCAGATTTTATTGTGTTGAACATTGGCTTTAAGTAAGGTACTACAGGATGTTTCTGTTGTTCAAAACTGATGTTTTACATTACAAAGTGAAAGGTTCTTCGACAAGCATAGAGAAAGCTGTGAATTGTGAAATATTTGGATTAAATTGTGTTAATGAGCTACTTGTTATTCCAAGATAATCTTCACTAAATAATCATAGAATCACAGAATAGTAGGGTTGGAAGGGACCTTTAGAGATCATCTCGTCCCCTGCAGAATAGTGTCTGTCTCTTTTTTATTGTTATTCTTTCTGTGAGATTTCTTTATTAGTAATTCAATGAAATTAATTTCTTTTTCAGCATTGGTTGGACAACACAAAAAGCATTAAAAAGCAAGTTAAAAGTAAGTATCCTTTCATTTTTCTTTTGGGATTTCATTGAACCTGCAGCAAGCAGGGAGAGTTGAAATAGACAGGGGAAGCAGTGTCCAGTGAGAGGTGACAAGACCCCATGGCGAAAACCCAGCAGGGTGCTGCTGATTGTTTAATGACCTTTTCCCTCTCCAGCTTGTATTACTTCAATCTAATGTCTTTAATAAACATGTTATAGGCTCATTAATTACAGATGAAACGGAGTAAAGGCAGCTGAAGATGTTTTAGTGTTCTAGCATGCTGTCCTGACCATAGAAATACTTGTCTTCGAGTCTCCATCCATTGAGGCAGTCCTGAATGCCTGAATCTGTGCTCAGTCCACCAAGTCCTTACCTGTTGCACCAGGATTTAGTGGGGCCTGCTTGGGCAAGCTGTGACATCTGCTGATTTTTGTTTAGCTGCTTCCTTGCCCTGCACTGTGGGAAGTCTTCAGGGATTTGTGGTGCTGTGTTAATACAACAGAGGTTTTGGAAGCATTGAGAGAGAGAAAATTCCTCCTGTCAAATGCAAGAATCAGCAGAGCACTGCACATTTTTAAAGAACTGTTAATCCATCCTTTTGCTGAGTTAACTCTTCGGTTTCCAGAAAAGGTGGTTCTTCCACATAAGGGTCTGTCAAATCTCCCTAAAATATGTCTACACTCATGTGGAATAAAGAGACCTGAGCTGTCAGCAGTGGGTGTTTCACAGAGCCTTGAGAAGGTGTTAAAGTCCTGGGATATTTGGTCAACTGCAAAGCCAACATGCACAGCTTTCTTGGTGATGGATAGAGTCCTTAAATATAGGGATTAACCTAGATGCCTGTGCTCTTGGCAGGACAAATCAACTTAATCTGATATGACTGTTGGATTGACTTGAAACATATAGAACTATTTTGTGTGTCTATTGATGTGTCCGTTCACCTTGATGTTTTTCATGCATTTCCTTGTCACAAAGGAATTCCTGCTTTAAGATGCTGTGGTAGGACAGAACCAATTTTAACTTCTGTGATGTGATTCTTTGTATAAAAAAAAAATTTAGAATCTCTCTCATCCAGTAACTGTTACACCTGTCTTGAATGAATTCTCATTTGCAGTTGGCCCACCGTATTGTCTGCATTTTCGTGTAAAGTTTTACTCATCAGAGCCCAATAACCTACGTGAAGAGCTGACAAGGTAAGGGGGATTTGGTGAGAGAGGGAGGTACCCAAATAAGTCCAGGAAAATTTTTTTGTGCTATTTATTTTAACAGTTGCATGATGGTTTTGAGAATTCCTTAGGATCACTTAAATATTTGGATTTTTGTAAAGGTTTACAATGTATCTCTCATGAAATAAATGAGCTTTCGTATAAAGAGTTCTATATATTTACTGTATTACTTTATGCATCATTTGTCATTAGGCAATTCTGGTGAGTGATCTTGAGTGGCTTATACACAAGGGACAGAGTTTTTTACTGAAGAGAACAGACATCATTCTTTATTCTTCTTAAGCTGCATTTAGTTTAAACTGTATGCCATCATCCTGTCTCTTTAGGCAGAAAAGCACTGAATTGCAAGTTAGAGCTTCTCTTTGGCAAAAGTAAATTGAGTTAATGTTTCATTACTTTTGTGGTCTTCGCAGAGCTTACAGAAAGAGATCATAGTGTTGTGCTACTGTGCTGAGATGTCAGCTGACAGTAGGATTGTGTAGGATTGTAGTATCAGGTGAGCATTTCACAGATCTGTTCATAATGCTGCATTCCTTGTTGGACAGAGACATACTTGGGGTGCTTTGGAAGAGAACACAACCAGCCATCTGTCAGTAGTATAAATGTTGTAAAAGGCAAAGTTTCTTTGTATTGTCATCACTGCTGGTGATCCATTTTGGAGAGAAAACAAAGTTGTTTTGTTTTCTTGATAGCTGTAGATGCTTCATACCCTCAATAATTCATGAGAGCATGAAGTGCACTTGTTTGTTGTTTGGGTTTGTGTGTGGATCTTACATCAGTACTTTAGCCAAATCCCTAGGAGTGCTACCAGGAAGATTATAGTAGCATTACCTCTCACAGCCATATGTACCCTGTGCCATTTCATGCTTATGTGTGGTAATAGTCTGTTATAGCTGCTCTTCAATGCTTTCCTGTTGACCTGGGAAGACTGTTTTAACTCCCATGAATAAATATTGAACTGTCTTTAAAAACAGTAACCATAGAAAAAATTCTGACCTGTGTCTGTAACATTTTTGTCCATCCTGAGTTATCCAGTCAGACCTTGCTATACAGGTTTTATCAGGGCAGACCTGAAACCTGAGGGCTTTTAAACCCTGTCTGTCTGCTTAGCTAATTCCCCAAAACAGAAGAGCAGCAAGTCCTTCTTCTGTCTCCAGACAATTTTATGCCTTAAAGAAGCAGTGGAAAGAGGAGCTCTGCTATGGGTTATAGGTGTCACTAGCAGGGACTTTCCTAGGCTTCTGCCTTTTCTCTGTGCAGCAGGATACCCAGCTGGAGCCACTTTTCAGCTTCCCCAGGTGCAGCTTGCTCACATTATCTGCCAGCTTCCCATCAGATTCCACCAGTCAGAGGTCATGTAATGCAGCCTAAACATGGGAAGTATGCTTGAATTGTTTGCAAGTGTTATGTGGCTGATAAGCACAGATTGCTCACACCCACTATACACTGGGGGCCTGTGCTCATTCTTTTCATATCTGGGGTCAGAACTAAACAAATTTATTCTCCATGTATGGGCCAGTGTTCAAAAGGCTTTGGATAATACATTGTTTCGCAAAGTATTTGTGGATTTTCAAGGGAGCTTGTAGGATGGGAGTATGAGGAGACACAGGCACACATTGAAACAGAAGCATCATCTTTTGTGTGTAAGGCTTCAATTCATCTGTAGTAGAATTCAAACTATCATGGATACCATCGTGGATGCCAGCAATTTAGCTGGATACAACTATTTCTCTTGTTAAAAGGAAAGCTGTGTCCTATAACGGAGCAAAAGGGCTACTTTTTGTGAGTATCAGAAGGATTGGTGTTGCACACCAAAGGGATAGGAGCTTTGTATTCAGTATTTGCTCAATTTCTAAGCAAGAGTACTGAACAAACAAGGCAGTGAAGGAAAGCTGGCTCTGAAGAGTAAACAAGTTGAAAAGGCTGTAGCCTGCTGTTTATTTTTTGTCACTTTGCAGCCAGCTTTCGGGATTAGCTTTTTAGCTAGGCAATGCGTGTTAGGAACATATTTTTTGAGAGAGACTTTTAAAATATTCATTCTCTTATGAGGTCAATAGGCCTATGAATAATGAAGAAAATGTGAAAGACACAAGTTGTTCTTTGCCCAAGTAGGATCAGAAGAGAAAAAAGTGAGACTTAGGTATCCTATTTCTCATTCAGCTTGTGAAAACTTCTAGTTTTGTGTTTACTTAGTTGAAATGCGTGAAAAGCATACAAACCCAACTGTTAAAGCCTTGAAATACCACAACTCAATTTCTTCAGTCTTGAAAGCTCATGTAAAGAATAGAAAATGTTTTTGTCAGGTTCTAATTTCCTCCCCTTGGCTGAGTGACGCATTAGATAAAACTATTAATCAGTTACACTTATTTCTTATTTAATCCTGCAGGTATTTATTTGTTCTGCAGCTGAAACTGGATATTCTCAGTGGAAAGTATGTATTTCTAATAAACAGCCTTTTAAACATTTACAATGTGTTTAGCATATTTGGGTAATTGATAAGTTTTGCTAAGTAACGTGGTGCTTTTTTTCTCTAAAATATTACTCTTCTATGCATGAATAGCAGCAGAGGAATGCTTAAGTTATGTGGAGCATATCTCTTGTTAATTTGATGAAAATTTACTAATCCTTTTTCACTTCCTTATCCAAAACTTTGGCAGTTTCTTATTGTCCAACATATGAGTAGTTTGCTAAGTAGCATTAGCTAAGGTTTTAACAATGCATTTCTCTTGGGGCAGATTGGAATGTCCTTTTGAGACAGCCGTCCAGCTGGCAGCTTATAACATGCAAGGTGAGTAGATATGAGCCAAGGGAGGATGAAGTTGCATGAATGGCTTTGTGTAGACTGTTACTACTTCTTTTAGTCTGTTGTTGTCATAGCCATAAAACAGGTTCTGCGCAGCCATTAGTGATACAGTGTGAAGCACAGCTCTCTTTGATTGTCATTTTGCTGAGACTGTGTATAGAAAGTTGCATGATTCCTTGGGAAACAGAACAAGGACCTTCTGACCATAAACAGTTTTGCCCTAAATTTGTTTTCTCAGCTACTTTTGTGCAAACCTGTCCGCTCTCACACTAGATAGGAGACCTGGAGTCTCACTTTTTATTGTGTAGCTTGTGCTCTGTGTTTTCTTTGTTATACAAATCAGGTACAAAATTATTTTGATTCTGCACTCAATTGAAAAGTCCTGTATATAAAAGCAACCAGCTTTTGACTTCATTATTTGTAGAAACGTTTTAATGTCCTAAGTCTTGTGCTTGAGCATTGATAGTTGAATGGGCCTTGGTATTTCAGATTTTTTCTTCAGCCAAAAGAGATGATATACTGTATTTTTTTCCTCAATTATACAGTACTATGCTTGAGTCATCTAAGACTCTTCTTAATGGCTGCAACTTTGGATTCCAACTCAGACTGCAGCATCCCATGACTTCCCTGAGCAACCTTTTTTTGCTTGTATCCATCACTGATTGTCATGGCCAATGTCTTTGCTGTTTGGTTGAGTGTGTGATCTTGTATGTGAAGATTGCTGTAGTTTCACAAGGGGAGCTCACAAAAGTAAGAGAGGAGGCTTGAAGTTTTAGAAATGTCTGCTGTTGTTTCCTTATTGGAGAGTATAGCTATATACAGCTGTATTCAACCCAGTTTGAGTCTACAAAAAATCCCAGAACCTTTGCTGTAAAGTTGTTGTATGATCCTCTTTGATAAGGAGGGGAATCTGGAGATGTGCCATGCTTTTGTGCCACACAAATTCTCTACACAGCATTCATCTGAGTAACCAATGCAGTTGTACTTACTTTGCAGGAGTTAGGTAACAGGCCTAAGTCGCTGGAATTTTTTCTCTCACAGGTAGTTTCCAAAACACGCTTTGTTCTTGAGGCAGGAAATACTAATGACCCTGATCACGTGTAGCTGGAGAGTTGAGATTACACTATAAAGATGCCTGCCTTTTTAACCTTCTCTTTTGTGTGGAAGGAAAACAGTTAGAATACATTCCATAGTTAAAAATATTAGCATTGTTAGAGCCTTAAGATACAGGTTCAGTGAATAAGGTTTTTGAAATACAAAGTGATCTAATTAGGCCATGTATCCATTGCTTTTTTGTCTTTCCTCTCTCCTTGCTCCACAATGAGGCCTGTAGCAGGGCTTTAATCTTACTGTCTGACAGCTGTGTACTTTTATTTAAATCAGCTGGAACCTAAGCTGGCTTTGACAGCATTCCTTTCAACAGAGACAGGCGTTTTAGTGGGAGTAAATTATTACAGAACTACAGACCTCCTCAGTCAGCATTAAAAAAAAAAAAAGAAAAAGGGAGAGGTGAAAAGACTGTTGATATGCTTGCAGTGTTCAGAAATCCAAGAAACACTTTTTTTTAAAGATTGTAGGTAGTTTTTGTACCTGTGGAATACTGTGTGTGTTTATTTGACTTAGCCAGGTCTTCCCAAACATGTCACTAGGTTTTTTTCCAACACAAACATCTCTCCTTTCCTTTTGTCAGACACAACAATTACTGGCCTGTATCAGACACCCAAGGTCCACGTTAGAATATATAAAATTATTCCTAGTTCTTGTGATATAAACTAAAGGTTAAGAAGCCACTTGGAGTTGGTGAGAGGAAGAAATGCGTAGTGACACTGAACATTGTGGCATTTTTATAAAGATTTCTTGTGTGCTTTAACACTGCAGGCATACATCAGTATTTAAAAGCTTGTTAGCATCTGTGGAAAAAGGAGCTTGTGCTTTTGATGTGGCACACCCACTGACTAGTGTGTTCCAGTATGCTCTCTAAATAGCATCTCTTGTTACCCCCATTGAGTGTGCAGCAGTGGACAGCTGAGCCACTGGACTGGCCTGGTAGGGCATTTATTATGTTCCTAGATGAAAAAGAGAACAAAGAATAACAACTGCATTATTGTGCCCTGACAGGGAGTAATTTTAACAGGACAGGGGGATTTTTGATTTTTAGAATAGACAGATGGTTTTATGAAAAGTGTCAGAATTGGTTTTACTTTTTACAAACCTCAAGATTTTGTTTTAATAATTGAAGGCAAAATCCCATTGTAATGTTAGTCAGCTGTCATCTCAGTAGAGACTTCAGTGATAAAAATGTTCAAAACTCTCTCCAAGAAAGGAAAAAAAGGTGAGTTTCAAGGACGTAGCTAACTTCCATCTATAGGAAGCTGCTTAAAGATTGGATCAAGAGCACTTTTTACAAAGTAACAGAAAGGTTTTGTGCAGACAGCATGATTATTTGCTGAGTGTCCCTAATTTCCATGCCAAAAAAGATGACGCTTTAAATATTGGGAGAACTGAAGGAGAAGGAGGAACACAAAGAGAAACTCAGTATCTTATATTAATTAGGAAAGTATGCAAAAGTTCTGTGTTTATTTGGAACACTGCTTGACAATGCTGTTCTTTTGTAGCTGAACTTGGAGACTATGATCCTGCTGAACATGTCCCTGAACTGGTGTCCGAGTTCAGGTTTGTTCCCACTCAGACTGAAGAGATGGAACTAGCCATTTTTGAGAAGTGGAAAGAATGCAGGTACTAGATCTTCCAGTGCATGCTCACCAGCTGTTTGCACTGATTTTTCTGTAAAGATAAATGTATTAAAAAGATGCTGCTGCTGCTTTTCCTGGGGTCTTGTTCAGAAACATAACTCTAGTATGGTTCTGTCATACTTTGCAGGAGGATAGAGTGGGAAAAATGAGGCTTTTCAAAGTTCTGAGTAAAATTATGAGGTACAGAATCTTGAAATGCAATGATTTCTGCAGCAGCAGTTTCAGATTAAAATTTACAAAGATGACCTTGATGTTCATGAAAGTCAACAAGTGTCAGCAGCATTTTAGGTTTTTCACAGACTTTCAGGAATTTCTTTTCCTCTTTCCTTAGATACCAGTTTTTCCTTTCTGTGCTTTTCCAAGCATCTGCCTAACACCAAAAAATTTATTTCAGGGGACAAACACCAGCACAGGCTGAAACTAACTACTTAAACAAAGCTAAGTGGCTGGAAATGTATGGTGTAGACATGCACATAGTCAAGGTATGTTTAACCACAGCACGGTGACCTTTGTAAATGATAACGTTAGCTTTGTCCTGCATTTCAACAGTAGTTTTGCTTTTGAGGGGCTTGGGGGCAGGGGAGGAGGAATGCAATACTCATATAAACAGTGTAACAAGTGATCTGACTTTGCATCCACACTCCACTTTGTGGTATACATATCTAGAAGGTATAACTTTAGTCCAAGCATATCTGCTCTGTATTAAATAAATGATCAGTGTGGCAATATGTGCTACAGTTTGTATTTAGACTAAGAGCTATGTGAAAATCATAGTAATTAAATATAAATTGGCTGGGGTCCAGTCAGCTACCAACTGATAATAAATAGATCTCCTGTGGAGAAGGAAGTGCAGAGAACTGCACAAAGAGTTTCTTATTACACAGACAAATCAAGAAACTCTTAATTTTCCACTTCAGTCAGCCTTATTGAAGGGTTGCAAACTAGAAAAATCCATTGCGTAACATCATTGAAAAGTGAGAGTTTTCATATATAAAATAAGCAAATATGTGTTTAATTGTAACACTGAGCAAATAAGCTGTGTTAATCACTGGAGTAATGTGGATAAAGAAGGTTATTAAGGATTGGAATGGGCTGTGCAGGGAGGTGGTAGAGTCACCATCCCTAGAGATATTCAAAAGACACATAGATGAAGTGCTGAGGGACGTGGTTTAGTGATGGGCTTGGCAGTGTGAGGTGACTGGTTGGACTCCGTGATCTTAAAGGTCTTTTCCAACGGTAACGATTCTATGTTCTTTATTTTTGGCAATTAGGCAAGAGATGGCAATGATTACAGCTTGGGACTGACACCTACAGGAGTTCTTGTCTTTGAAGGAGACACAAAGATTGGGTTGTTTTTCTGGTAAGCTCTGAAATGATGTCTAAGATTTTTATTCTTTTAGTTGCAGAAATATTTTGTAGCCCTGGAGTGTTTCCATGGTGTCCAAAAATATTCTTGCTTTTTTTAATATTCATTGTTGATATGTTAATAAGCTGTTTATGTGTAACATGCCAAAGGCAAGTAAAAGATGCAATAACTTTGGGATGTTTTTGGTTTTGTGGTTTGTTTTTTCAGTGATGTGTTTGTTGTATTTTGCACTGAGTTGTTTGGAAATAGAGTATGCACCCAGTCAGTGAAATGATGCTCAATCTGGACAAGTGTTACATGTGAGTGTTGAAAAGGAGGCAGAGGCATAGTGCAGTTTTTAAATATTATGTCACCTGAGGAGGCTTTTTATTAAGAAAAATATAATTTTCTGCCCATCAGTAAGGATTACTGAAAAACCCCAAACACCTTTCCACCTCCCTGCCCCCAAACCAGATCTGTATGTAGTCAGAGGATACAAAGCTTTCTTTAGTTTATATAAACATGTGTTTCTTTATCTGTCAAATACCTGAATAATACACTATGGTTTCTTAGAAGCATTCTGATGATATTCTGCAGGGCTTTATATTGTGTAAAACAGAATGGGGAGAAGCTTCTAGCTAGCATGTTTGGGTCTGAGTGCGTGGGCATTTATCCTTTGTTCTGTAATTCCCATGCAGTCTTTCAAAACTATGCACAAAGAGTAAGTAGGTAGATGATGAGGTGAAGTTTCACCACATGGAATGTTTGGGTTAGCCCTGTCCAATTTTATAAACTTCTGAGAAAAAACACCCCCTTTGCAACAGAAATGTTATCTGTGCCTCGTTGTTCCACCGTGGATTCTGGCTGTATTTTTTGATGGGCAGGGAGTTGGGAAAGTGGCTGCATTTTTGTTGTGTTCACGTTGTTCTCTTGCGTTGCGATTTTCTGAAACAGAGTCATCACAGGAATTGGTCTTTGATACATAGTACAGTGATTATATTTCTTTAATAAAGCAGGTGTATATTGGACTGCCTTTACGTCTTTCTGAGTTCACTTTTGTGAGCTTGTGGAAGAGTAGGCAAGTAGACATATGTAGGTGGAGTTTCAGTTCAAATGATGGTTATTTTAGGTTCTGATAGAACTATCACTTTAGAAGTTGATGACTTCTTTAAGGATTCTAAGTGTTACATTTTAAAGTGATCCATTGGTATCCGCAGTATAATCAAACCTTACTGCATGAACTTGAAACACTAACAAAAAAAGAAAGAAAATACTTGGTAGAGAGACTTGGACCAGCACATCAAACATACCTCTCAGTGAATTGCTAGGAGTTAGACTTAACCTGCTTTTTCTGTTCATCTTGCAGGCCGAAGATAACAAGGCTTGACTTCAAGAAGAACAAACTCACTCTAGTTGTGGTTGAAGATGATGAACAGGTAGATAACTATCTGTTTAGTTACGCCTCAGTCTTGATTATGCAGAACTAGTTTACGCGCTCCCAATCTCTTTCTTTATATTTCAGTTTTGAGAATTAACCATGATGTCTTGAAAGACTTCTGATTGTGACTTGGGAGGAGGGGAGGAGCGAGGGGACATAAGTATAAAATAAATAGGCTCAGTTACTTTTTCTTCCTTGCCAGGTTTGTAAATGGACAATACTTTGTGAAACTGCTGGAGACCAGATAACTTGGAAACAGTGTGCATTCACAGATTTTTTTTACAAAAGGCTATGTATTACATTTAGTGGAATGAATTCCTTAAGCAGGTGCCAGAATTGTTCCCAAGAGAGGAAATTACTCAGAGCTGAGATAGTAAAAATGGGAGCATTGGTAATTTGAGATTAGATTTGGAAGTGAAACCATGTTAGCCTCATTGAGAAGTACCTTCCTATTATCATTATGAGTTTTAATTTGTAATGATTCAGACTGGTTAAATATATGGACTCTACCCCTTTCCAACTTCAGACAATAGACTATTTGTTCATTAAAGCTTCTGAAAAGGTTTATTTTTCTGCCTAAAATATTTTTTTTTAACATACATTTCAGTGTTTATAAAAATCAACTTGGATTTGACATGTGTTGAATTGTAGGTTGGGCTTATTCAAGCCTCTTGTAAATCATGAATGTGCTTTGTGTGCTCTCAGGGAAAGGAGCAGGAGCACACTTTTGTCTTTAGACTGGATCATCCCAAAGCCTGCAAACACTTGTGGAAATGTGCAGTGGAACATCACGCCTTCTTCCGACTCCGAGGTCCTGTCCAAAAAAGCTCGAGTCGATCAGGCTTCATTCGATTAGGGTCCCGGTTCCGCTACAGGTCAGTGGCATCTCTCAGCAAATAACTTCTGCAGTTCCTTCCTGTTCTTGGATTATGCACAGAAGCAGGAGAGAACTTGGGATTCATTCACTTAGGAAATGCAGAGCAGTGAAACTTGCAGGCTGAGTTGTATTATTTGTTTTATTGAATCATACAGATTTTTCCCATTCATTGTTTCATCTTTGGATGATTCTGGTCTGTGCAATAGGAAACCAAAGGTTTATGTTCATTACATAGCGTATGTAGTACGTTGTGTTCTATAGATCACTTCATCTTGAAAGCCCGCCATTTTTAAGTAAATCATAGAGTGATTGACTCATACAGTTAAGGAGATTGCAAATGTGTTGACTCCTGAGTTCCTGAATGAGTGATGATAGTGCTTCAGAAGACTAAGGTAATGCCCATTCCGTATTGGGCACTACCCATGCATGTAACAGCTTACAAATGGCTTGTGGGCCCAGACTAACCCAGAGGATGCTGCCAGTTACCCCACCAGAGTTGGTGAGAACACATGGAAGGGAGTGGAGGTGACCTCAGGCATATCCTTTGCTTTCATTTCCAGCATCTGTAGTAGTACCATCTAATCAGTTTCAGGGAGGATCAGTTGGTACCAAGGAGTTGTCAGAACACGAAGCTGATACTGCCTGAGGCAGAGTCTGGCCAAACTTTGGGAAAAAGGATTTGCCTGTGAACAAGATCACCTACATGCTGGTCTTTAGTCCTATTGTCATCTTTCCTTATGACCTTTGGCAACATACTTTAAGCTTCACTCTTTCCTGGAATTTTCAGCCTCTCCCAATCAGTGAGTGCTGTGAACCTAGAAATGTGCAAAGGGCAAATGTGCTGTCTTAGCAGCTTCATGTTTAAGGAGACATTGCTTCAATCTTTAGTCTTGAGAAAAGGAGGTGAAAATTTGGGTGTTGGTAAAACTTCTCTTTTTGGTGGAAGGTCTTCTGAGGTTTTTGTTTGAGATTTTTGACAGAACTGAGGTCAGATTATTAATAAGGCATGAATTTAAAAGAGAAATGTGATGTTTTGATGAGCAATGTCTGTGTTCTGTCATTATAAATAATTAATTTATTGTTATGTGCTTCTAAATGGCATTCTTAGTGGGAAAACAGAATATCAAACCACTAAGACCAACAAAGCCAGGAGATCAGCATCCTTTGAAAGAAGGCCCAGCAAAAGATATTCAAGACGAACACTACAAATGAAAGGTAAAAGACCTTCCATTCTGAGAGGTATAATCCACTGTGAGTATCAAGTAATCATATCCTTGAAAGGTTTTGTGTAGGAATTCTTCTGTAACTTTGCCCTTCTCTTGAATTTTCAAAATCAGGCTTTCTTTGACTGATTTGGGAGACAACATGTGTTTATCAGAAAAAAACTTGCGTCCAAAGCATGTGTTGTAGTTTGCCTAGCAGGTAAAACACCCTTGAATATTGCACAGTTGGTCTCTGTATGGAGACAGAAAACTTGGCTTCAGGAAACAGCAATATATTAATGGTAATAGATGAGATTTATTCATGAAGTTTGACACTGAGGTTTTTTATTGTTCTTCGGAGTTCCACTCTTGTTACACACTAACAGTAGATACCTTATCTCTTACTCCCACCTTTGCACAGGTCAGGTGTGACCTCCATGCATATTTTCAGACCCTTGCTGAAATCCAGCTTTCTGGTTTGCTCATCAGATTCTTTATTTCATTTTTCCAGTTTAGAGTTTTCTTTTTGACACATTATACGTGGGATACATGCTACTTTTGCTCTTTTAGTTGTCCACTTTTAGGCAGTACTAGACTACTTTCATTCATAATATACTTAATATTTAACAGATAACCTAATTGCAAACTACATTTTAATTAACACTTTATGTTTTTGCAGCCCATGCTGCTAAACTTGAAGAAACAAGGTAAGATGCATTCCAATATTTAAATTTCTCTTTGATGTTTGCCACTTGAGCATGTGTCTGCAGGAGGTTTTAAGTTTAGGTAAATGTAGAGCAATAACTTCTTAACTGTGGTTTTGCTGTGGGTTTGATGTTTGTTTGCTTTACATTAAACCTAATATTGATGTATTTCTGTCACATAGCAGATTTTTCCAGGCTTGCTTCCTAACAGGCAAATATATTTGTTTTGGTTTTTTAGCTATATCTCTTGCTGGTTATAAGCTGTAGTTCTGTGACCTGACATGTAAAGAGATAATGTAAGAGCATGTGAAGATATCTTCTTTGTGGAATGTATCTGCTCTGACTATGTGACTGAAATACATAATCAAGTTGAAGTCAGAGAATACAGTAAAATAAACATTTGAAATATGTTGATCTTTTTATATGCTCAAGTATTTTTAAATGTTTAAATTATCCATGGTCAGCATTGAGAGGGAGACCTTTTGATTCTTTATTTCTATACCTAGAGTCTTTCTGCACATGTAGATTTTTACTTGCTGTTGCAATGTAAAACACTCAGAGGAATCTGAATCATACAGTTTTCATACCCTTCCTTAATGGAAGAGAAGAAATGGGGCTAAAAAGAATTACCTAGTGGCAAAGGAGCTAAGTCACTCAGCTCTGGTTTCTGTCCTTTGCCCTAGTAAATGTTGCAATGATCAATTGCAACCAAAGTACTTTTTAAAAAGTAGATACTCGTAGGTATTAAGCATCATGACAGTCAGGAGCTGGGTAAGGAATGCCAAAATAACATTTCAGAACAACAGGCTTAATACAACCACACATATTCTTTTTATAGCAGCAGGGTTGATTTTTGCATGAGAAGGGAAAAAGTCGCATCAGAAGCGCAGGGACAAGGCTGCAGTTACTGTGGCAGAGGTGTGTCTCTGACTTCCTGCATTGCCTTTACTTTTTATAAAATGGGAAAGGACTCCTCAAAACTGGGTGTCTTCTCTGCATGGAAAATATGACTGATGAAGCAGTACTCCCATAATGCTGTGTTGTCATGCCCTTCTCTGAGTTTCATGCTGCTTAGGTCATTCTGAGAGTGGGAAGAGAAACTTCATGTGTGGTTTCTCCTGATAAGACGGCAGTCTTCTGATCTACACCTAGGTGTGGCACTGTGATGTTAATAGTCTCTAGAGCAATCTATGCCATTGCTGAAACCCTACACTCAAGTGTTGCTAATTGAAATGCATCATCAAAGATGTATGTTGTTCCATTCTTG
Organism: Urocolius indicus; assembly: GCA_013401255.1. Lineage (NCBI taxonomy): Eukaryota > Metazoa > Chordata > Aves > Coliiformes > Coliidae > Urocolius > Urocolius indicus. The sequence goes on along the minus strand of WBNH01012067.1, from coordinate 43,842 downwards.
TGTGTTAACTCAGCACAGGGAAATGTACTGCCCAGAAGGCTACCCGTAATGTTTCTGTTTCATGTGCACTATTCTGTCAAAACCACATTCCTTCAATAGAGAAGGTGCAAGGAACAGCTTGTTTGGTCTTGATATTACGGTATTTAAATAAAATAATCCCAAGGAATCACTAAAGTAGATAAAGAAATCTATCAGAATTGTCAACTTGCCATGTTGGATAGCTGTTGTCCTGTCCAGAAATCAAAAGATTTATGGGTCACAGGAGACTGGAACCATTTTTAAAAAAGTTTAGAAATCTGGAGAAAATGTTTGCTTTGCATGAGATCTGTAACGTGTAGTTGCTGTGCAGGTGTTACTGCTTTAAATCTCTCACAAATGAGAAATGTCTCAGAAATTGTCAGGAGTAGGGATATGAGTCTTACTGAATGTATTGAATATACTGATTAATAATATCATTGTTAATGCTCTGCTGAGCTGCTGTGCACATAAATTTGAATGGTTCCTTTTAAGACTCTAAAGCAGTCATTCAGTCCATTAGAGGCTGTATGCAGAAGAAACTCCATAATTTTTTTTCTGGTAAACTTTGTGATGTGAAAACTTCAAATCTGAAGAGTCCTGGTTGCAGAACAAGCACACTATCTCCAGCATGTAGGTGAGGTTTCGACAATGTCACATTTCGCTGAGTGTTTTAGCTAAAACTGCATCTGTTTGGCTTCAAAAGTGCCTCACCTTACTGTTGAATGAGGAAGCTTTTCTAAACCTAACTGGTTTAGGAAAGGAAGTGGGGAAAAAAACAGACGAGTTGCAGATAAACTATAGCTTGAACAAAGAAAAAAGTAATGTGATACCTTTACCTAGAATGTGACAGCTGACCTAAACCATAAGGTTTTAAGGTTTGTTTGTTTGGGTTTTTTTTGAGAACATTGAAGTACTTTGAAAGGTCTTTGCTAGACTTTGTGTTTCGTTCTGAAAATCCATGCAGTTCTGACAGCCTGCAAAAGTAGTTTGTTGATCTGATCCTGATTTAAATGCTTCTCTTTCAGTACTGCAAACAACACTGTTATCAACCAGACTAATGGGTCACAAGTAAGGACTCTTTCATTCCTTTTAAAGGCAGTTTTCATGTATTTCAACATATTTGAAGGTGTTATTTGTTCCTAAAATCCAGTGATTAAGCAATTGAAAATTGCAAACAGTTAGCTACTAAATTGCATACCAAGCAATGACTACTAAAGTATGAGCAAGATAATTGTTTAATTTAGCTGGAGTAAGGAAGATACCCCATGCCCCAGTGCTGTAGAAACTATCCTATTCATAGATACAGATATTCATAGGTGCACAAAGCACCTTTGTATGAGACTCGTTACTATCCAAAGCACATTTAAAAAAAAAGAGAGAAAGGGTGTGTGAACACCTATGTTGATTACTGATTGCAGTATATTTTTCCCTCTGCAAGAGGGCAAGGCACATACAAGTTAAGGAATGCATTGTTAGTAAAAATTCAGTGTTTTCTGAGTTTGAGAAGAAAATCAGAGACACTTAATCCGCTCAGTACTTGTACCCAGAATACTTTGTTTCACTGAATAGGGATGTTGGTGTAAAGTGACTCTCCTTCTGAGTATTAAAGAAACCCAGGACTTGGAGTTTGGAAAGACTCTGACTCCTTTTCTGGAGCCATTCAGATGCAGAATGTAGCAGTAGGGGTCACGTATTGGTGGAAATGGGATTGGGGTTTGTTCCAGCATTAAAGTACCCAGTCTCTGCTGGCAGACTGCTGCTCTGACCTGCCTTTTGCATTCTGTGCAAAAGGAGTTGTTTTTTTCAGGAGCAGCTACATTTCAAATAGCAGTCCAAAGACCTGCAACCCAAAGGTGCCAACCATTACTGCCAAGTTACCTACAGAAGGAAAGCATTACTGCACAGGTTTAAAAAGGATGCAGCAGGCCATAGCGTTTTGTTGATGTCTCTGAGCAGCCTTGAATTCCTTATGATCCAAATACTATGTGGGATCAGACTGGGCACAGATTTGAAGTAATGGAAGACAACAGCCTTGCTTTAGCTTCGTGCTTAAGAAGTGGTCCACCAAGACAGCCAGTGAAGCAATTTATACCATCCAGTCTATGTTTTGCGATGTGTAATATGTGATTGCATCATTAACATGTGTATGGTGACTTATATGTTTATCCTTCTCTCCAAAGAGCTGGAACACAAAGTCAAACCTACCTGTCCTAACAGTGGTTCCTTCTACCCCGGTCTTAGTGGAAATAGAAAACCTTCCAAGAAGCCCAGGAGCCAGCCACCAAGAGAAGAAGTGGTATGTTCTGCTTTGCTGGGAAATGCTTGCTTATGCATGATTGAAGTGGCTGTATATCTGCACTTAAATAAGCTGCCATCCTTGTATCTTTGGCATAAGTTGACTGTCAAGTTAGTGATGATGCAGCTGATTCGTTGCTTTGAATGTAGTGTGGGGAGATGAGGACAGCAGGCTTAGCCCTGACAACTCAAAAGAAAATTTCTTCAGGGATTGTAGAAATTATTAAATCAGGAACATTTTCAAGACTTGGAGAGAGCTGGATCCTTCTCATTTGCCATAACACTCCTAGTAACCCTTTGCTTGGTGTCGTGGGGCCCAAGGACTTGGTCTTGATCTTTAACAAAATGCAGAACCTCGTAAACTAGTATCTTAGTGAGTTGTCTTTTGAACCTTCCGAAATGGGCACGCTGTATTTTTTTCAATATTTATTATTATCTTGATTACAATGGTGCTTGAGGAAAATGACACAAGCTGAAGATAAGAGCTTTGATTTTCTGTAATTGTAGTAATTGGCTTGTGGATTGGATGCATTCTCCAAACAAGGATGATTTGTTTGAAAGCAAATGTACATATCATTTATCTTAAATTAATTCTGTATTGCAAAGCTATTTCAAAACCAAAACTGACATACATTGACCCAATACTTGTGCGTGCATTATCTTAACTTTTTCAGCTTCTTGTGTGTTCAGAGGCAGTGTGACTTATGCTAGAAGGGTAATTCTGGTTACTGTGAGACTCTTCAGCTGCCACAGCAATGGAATAGAGCAACACAAAAGCTCTTATCCTCAGCCCTCAAGAGAAAAGTTCCTTGTCCCGTTGTCAGGCAGACAAACCTGCTTTGCTTCAGTATTTCTTAAAAGTAGATAATATCTATTTCTAACAGTGCAATGACAAACGTACTTTAATTTCATAAATCTTACTGATTAGAGACTTTAAATACTGTGGGGTTTGCATTATAAGGGGGATGGTAATTCTGCTTTACTGAAGTTACAATCAGAACATATGATCAATGCTGTTTTCTTTCTTTTGCCCCTGATTTATCTAGTATCTGAAATCTGTGCTTGTCTATGGTGAGATCCTGTTGATCGCTCGATTGCTTCCATGGTGGTGGGTGAAAGGTGGTGGTTTCTTTATTCATCAGCATTCTAGTTTTATTTGTATTCCTTTGGTCTAATTGCAAGATGCGTGCCAGAAACCGCTGTTTCTTTTGGTGGAAATGTTTGACTCGTGCTCCAAACAGCTCTCCTGGGGTACCCGGTTCATGCTAGCATTCTTGCTGGTATTTACAGGGCTTCTATTGATTAATGCAGTCCTCCTGCTTTTGCTCAGAAGCAGAGAGGACTCTGTAGCCAATCTGTTTCAGTTTTGGTCTTGCTACGCCTGTTTTGGGATTAAGAACTTGAGCCTGTCTGTCTCAACATTTGTTGTCAAGGAATCTAAGCTTACATGCCAGCTGCCACAGTACATAACCTTTCTGTAGAAGAGTGGGAGTGAATATAAAAGATACCTGCATGTAACCTGAAACAGCATGCTATAAGAAAACAAGCTGCTTGGCAGTTGGTGCATTTCAATAGAGTGTAAAGATTGTACTGCAGATGTGTTGTGTTTCCAAGAGACATGCCAGTATTATTGAAGGCAGTTGTCTTTTGGCAAAGAAGTTTTAATGTGTTCACTGGAAACTGCTGCCTGTAGTAAAGGGCAAATTGAGCTGTAGGAGGAAGACAACAGTTTGGAGCTGAGTCAGCAACAGAGCTGCATTCTGGTTTCCTAGATGGGAGCGGGCTTAGGCTAATGTAACTGCAAGAACATATGCATTTATTGCAGGGGCTGTGACTTGATGTCTTGATGCTGCTAATAAGATCTCTTTTCAACTGCTACTGTCTTTAATTGGCCTGTTTCTGCATGGATTGTTTTTTCCTTTCTGTCAGAAAAATAGTCTTCTTTTAGAGAGAACTTGCCAGGGACTGTTGAGAACACCGAGATCTTTTGGACTAAGGATTTCCTAGATGGTTAGATTGAAGGGTTTAGAAGTAAGGTCCTGACCTCTTGAGTTTCTGTACGCTGCTTGGCAGATGCCTGTATTGGCTACGTTGCAGCTTAGATCCCTTCCTAATGTCGATGTTTCCTTTAATTTCAAATGTTAATGATGCAGCTGCCAACAGCAATTGTGCCAGATTGTAGAAAGAACATTGCCAGATAGAAAGGATTCTAGTGCTTTTATTTTTTTCAGTTTTCCCTTTGCCTCATTGCTGTAAAATTGCCAGTACAGGAAAGCTGCATGGTCTGAGAACAGTCTGCAGTATTAGCTGCAAGACTGGGAAGTCTAAAACACTGTGGCTTTGTAACTTTAGCCTTTTCTCAAGAAACTGTTTCTGCTGAGATAGGAGAGGAGATTTTTTTTCCTTATTGTGGCATAAGTAAGGAATAGCAAACAAAACATAAAAAATACTAGTGGATGTAGTTTTCACTTAAACACTTATATTAGAGAAATGAGAAATTAATGTAATGAACTGTTGAGGATTAGAGACTTCAGCTCATTTCCTCAATGTTTTTCACAAAACCCAGTACTCTGAATTTACCTGTGGGTGACCTTTGCATAGATCCTCTCTCTTTTCTAAAGGAGGACTATCCTGAGCATTAATCTGCTGTTGTGAATCCTGCATGTGTGTCTGCTTCCCTGCCTTCGCATGTGTGATCTTGCAACTCGAGGGCTGTCTGCTTGGCTGTTCTGGCAGGACTGGCAGTGTTCAACCAGGCTTTCTGGAACATGAGAAAGTGGAATTTGAGCAGGGTGCTGCCCAGGATTCCTCTAGATGAACAGCAACAAGGTTTCCACTTTGATTAGATTTGGGTCATTAAATAGGGAATTTTACTTTAAACTGTAGCAACATGTTTGCTTTAGGAGTTTCGTTATTTGAGTAGTTTATGAGAGGGCTTTTTTCCAAGCACTTTTTAAAATACCTAACTGTACCTTGCATCAGCCTCTCCTAAAACAAACCAGTGAGAGATCCCCACTACAACACAGCCAGTAGTTAACAGATTGCTGTCCATTTTTTAAAGTCTTCTAAACTTCAACTGTTCTAGTAAATTACTTATCCTCACTGCTTTGGAGATGGTTGTACCTAAAACCTTAACAGTTTTCTAGCTCAGGGCTCCCACATAAAAATATTTTTCAAAACACTGTTTAAGGTGATGACTCTTCTCCCTCGCTCCTCTTTGTAGCTTTTGGAGGACTTTATTCCAGCTGTGCTGTAGACTAGCCCTAACTGTGCATGACATTCCTATGGTTTTCATTTTGGGAATTTAAAAATCTATGAACCATTTTGCTTTCCTGTGCAAAACTAGAAAGCAAGGCTTTAGTTTGTATTATGACCTTTTCTATAAACACCTCCCATTTAAGTTTATGTTAATCAAGTACAGCTACAGTCAGCTTCTTCAGTAGCATTTAGTCTCTTAATCAAGTAAATTGTGAAGGATTTGTGTGTGCTTTCCTATTTGCTCCTGTACAGTAATGCTCATTTTCCTAAGTTTCTGTTTTCTTCTCTTTGAACTTGCATGAGAATCTACATTTTCCAGTGACTTTGAAAGCTGCTATTGCTTATAAATGCTTGTTTCAGGTGTACACGGAGAGCTGCCACTTAAGCCCTTTCAGCTTCCTGCAGGTATGATGTGCTGTATACCTGGGAGATCTGTTCCTCCATCACATTCTTTTCTCCCATGCAGGTAACTATTGCTCAGTGTTGTTAAGCGCTTTGAAATACAAAGTGCTTTTCATTTGGCAAGTGTAGACAATGTGTACATGAGATGTGTAAATGACAAGTTGAGCTCTCTCAAAAAACGTGCACGATACTGAGCAGAAAAGGGGTTTGACAGTGTCACCGTGTACACTTCCACTCGCATGCCTCTTTCCTTCAGCATTTGCCATCCAGCAGTGCTCCTTTTCCTTCCCTTCCCTCTTTGCATCAATCTTTTTGCCTCCGCTTTACTTCTCCCTCTGTCTCTCCCGTACCCATGTACTGACTGTGCCCCCCTCACGCTCCTCACGAATCCAGGCCCCTCGATGCTGCCGACCGCTGCCAGCGTGCTGCAGGCCCCTGGGCCCGGCCGAGGACCCACGCCACGGAGGGACAGCACCCTGCCTTTCAGCAGCACCACCTGAGGATGCACCACGGTGCTGGGACCTGGGTTGCCCAAAACACCACCACCAGCCTCTGACACACGGGCCTTTCTGGAGCTCGAGACTGCTTCCTAGCAGAGGCTGGAAAATTACCTTTTGAGCTGTCTCTCAGATAAGGACAACGGACCCAAAGCTGGCTGTATAGAGGGAGGGAGAAAAAGCTTCTGTGATGAAGGCTCTGCATACCATGCTGTTGGTATTAGTCTTTAAAGCAAAAAGCATCAGATAGACCAGAAGCCACCCATTGCTCTTACAGTAAAAACAGTATATGTCTGTCTTGTCAATTTTTAAAAGACTTTTCTTAATGATTGAAAGATTTAATTCCTATTTTTTTTTTAGGGCTTAACTTTGAGAGCCACACACACAGGAAGTCACGTTTGGAATAAAGCTACACATGCAACTAGTGGGTTCTAATGTGATTTCAAAAACCTTAGTGAGACAGAGGATGTAACTGCTCCTGCTTCTGAATCATGACTATTTAAAAAGATCCAAGACAGGCAGTTGACCAGAAAGCTAACCTTTTCATAACTAGTCCTCTTCCAAAAAATATTATTTGATAATGGAATAGAATTCTTTAAATTCTTTAAGAATAAAATTATCAGAACTCCTGAAAAGTAGAGTAATATTTTCTTTCTTTTTTGCTGCTGCGCTGCAGTTGAAATGAAACAGAAATACTTGCTGACAAACCCCAGTCCTGCCACATGATACAGGAGGTTAATTGTTAAGTGAGAAGTTAAGACTCCAGCTTCATGGCTCATTGGTGTTCTTGGGGGCCTTTGACAATGTGAAGAGCCATCTTCACCCTTGAACACACTGTGTTCTCACGTGCTTTCTGAAGTTTGCTGCTTAATAAATTGCAATAGTCTTTTCCTATTAAAAAAGAGGAAAAGTTGTGGTGGGCAGCTTTTGAAATTCACTTAGATATGGCTATTAAGGTAAAGAAGGTATCTGAATGATTTTCAGATCGAGTAAAACCAGCCGAGGTTTTATATTGCCATAGAATCCAGAAATACAAAACTATTATTTTCACCATAAAACTCCCAAAAACCAAGAAAGCAAGTTTCACTCAGGACATAACTTAATATTGCATGAAATGTTTTAACTTTGCCCTTGCATCTGACAGGGGAAGGAGATTGCTGGTCAATTATGAGTCACTATTTTACAGCTACTAAAACAAACAAAAAGATATGCAAGCTACGCATTAAAGATCTGTGGCATCTCCAGAGGTGACTAGAGCAATCTGTTGGGCTGTTTTTTTTTTTTTAAGGTTTTGCAAGCTGGATGTTGTGAACTCTTCAAGTGAAGCTACTTATTTGTTTCCTGATTATTTATCAGGTTGCATAAGTATATGCAAATGAAAAGAGGTGCTTTAACTTGAGAATATCACACAACTTCTGTGTAGATGAGGAAGCAGCAGCCATTAGTTTGAGTGGAGAAATTTGGGGTAACTTTGTATTTAAAATGCAAGAATATTGTTTCAATAACAAGTCACTGTTTTATTGTGGAGTTTTTAGTTCAGATGTGCTCGTGTAGCAGTCAGGCCACTGCAAGCAGTGGCAGATTCCTTGGGTGTCAAGAGAAATTTTATGCAGTATGCAGCTGTCACAGAATTAAAGAACAGTTGAAGCTGGAGGATGCCTCTGGAGCTGATGTAGTCCACCCTTGTGCTACAAGTGAGGTTGAGTAGAGCAGAAGGCATCAGGACCATGCTGGCTGGGTTCGGAGTATCTCCAAGGGTGGAGACTTTATACCCTTTCTGTTCTGGTGTTTGACCAACCTCACAGCAGAAAACATGATGTTTATTTTTTCCCGTTTTTAAAGTGCAATCTCCTGTATTTCCATTTGTGCCTATTGCCTCTTGTCCTGTCTCTGGGTTCCCTTGAGAAAAGTCTAGCTGTTGACTTTACAGAATCAGAATGGTAGGGATTGGAAGGGACCTCTAGAGGTCATCCAGTCCAGCCCCCTGCCAAAGCAGGTTCACCTAGATCAGGTCGCACAGGAACATGTCCAAGTGCGTTTCGTAAACCTCCAAAGGAGACTCCACACCCTCCCTGGGCAGCCTGTGCCAGGGCTACCTCACCTCAACAGGAAAGAAGTTTTTCCTCACATTCAAATGCAACTTCCCATGTTCCTGCTTGTTCCCATTATCCCTTGTCCGGTCACTGGGCACTACAGAAAAAAGGCTCCCATCACTCAACACCCGTCCTTTAGATAAGTGTTGGTAAAGTCCTCCCTCAATCTGTTCCAGGCTGAACAGACCCTTGCAGCCTTGCCTTTTGTGGTAGTTTGACCCTGGCTAGATGCCAGGCACCCACCACGCCACTTGATCGCCCACCTCCTCAGCAAGCCAGAGAAGGGGAGAAAATAAGACAAATGTCTCGTGGGTTAAGATAAAAACAGTTTAATATAAAGATAGCAAAGCCGTGCGCGCGCAAGAAGCAAAGCAAAGCAGATAAAGCTGTTACTCTCTACTTCCCATCAGCAGCGATGTCCGGCCACCTCCCGAGAAGTAGGGCTTCAGTACGCGTGACGGTTGCTTTTGGAAGGCCCAGAATGAATCTTGCCTCCCCCTCCTGCTCCTCTCCCCCAGTTTATATTACTGAGCTGACGTCATATGGTATGGAATATCTCCTTGGTCAGCCTGGGTCAGCTGTCCCAGCCATGGTCCCTCCCAAGATCGTGCCCACCCACCGCTGTTGGTGAAGGTGGGGGAAGGAATGCTGGAGGGACAGCCTTGATGTTATGCGAGTGGTAGTCATAATATTGATATCAACAACAAGCACAACACTGCAAGAGCTACTGTGGAAAATCACTACCATCCCAGACCCACTACACCTTTTATGAGAGGTGTTCCAGTCCCCTGATCATCTTGGTGGTCCTGTGCTGGACTCTGTCCAGCAGTTCCCTGTCCCAGAACTGGACACAGGACTCCAGATAAGGCCTCACCAGGGCAGAGTAGAGGGGGAGCAGAATCTCCTTCAACTTGCTGGCCACACTCTTCTTGATGTATCTCAGGTTGCCATTGGCCTTCTTGGCCCTGAGGGCACATTGCTGGCTCATGGTTAGTTTGCTGTCCACCAATGCTCCCAGGTCCCTCTCCACAGAGCTGCTCTCCAGCAGGTCACCCTCAGCCTCCACTGATTCATTTTTTTCACTTTTGCTTTACTCCTCCCATCAGGTTTTTATACACATTGAGATATTCCTGAGCTTTCTCTTCTCCAGACTGAATAGTCCCACCTCTCTCAGACTTTCTTCCTTTTTCAGACACTCCAGACTCCTTATTGTCTTTGTGGCCCTTTGCTGTACTCCCTCCATCATGTCCACGTCTGTCTCATCCTGGGGATCCCAGAGCTGGGCACAGCACTCCAGGGGTGCCTCACTGTTGCTGGGTGTCCCAACTGCCTGTGGTGTGCTGGCTGCCACTGACTGGCTGGGATTAACTGCAAGTTTGGCAATTCAAGCCGTGGCTGGAGGTTTTGTAGTAGACTTTTTGTGTAACAGCTGAACTAGTTCAGATTCAGGATAGGAGAAGCAGCCCTGATTGCCTGAAACTCATTTGCCATTAGAGGTGATTTGTTGTTGTATGGGATGCATTGCGTGTTTTTGCCATGTGGCTTTGACTCTTTCATACACACTGAGGATCAAGGTTGTTCTGTGCTGGGCTTATTTTAGTGTGACTTCATTGAATTACGGAGAACTGTTATCCTGATTTCCACTAGGATAAGTGACAGTTCTCAGTAACAGAGAAATTATACCACACTGCTATCACCACCACCACCTAGTTGTGTTTTTTACAGTCACATGCTGTAGGAATAGCACTGAGGAAACACGTGGGTGTCCTCCCAAACAGTGTCGTGGTGACAGATCTTCATTTAATATCCACAAAATTTCTGCAGCCAGCAGCTTTTCCTAAGGGTGTTCCCTTTCCTGTAGTTGTTGACTTGCATGTGTTGTCTATGTCAGTATTTGGAATTATCTTCAAACAAATAGGAGGTAGCAGAAGCCTTGGAATGTGGGACTCAGCCTGCTTTATTGGGAATCGAACAGTTTTCCATGTGCAGGATCATATATCCCTAGGATTTTTTCTTTTACTTTGCTCCTTTCAAAAGGAAAAGGAAAAGAAACTTCTTTTTATTCTGACTGTATTTTATTTGGTTGTATTTTATTCTGAATATGTTTAGGGGGAGGAAAAAAAAGTCTGAAAAGGTGACAGGTGACAGTTTCTTCTTTTTACTACTCTTTTCTTCAGGTACAACATTGAATGCCCCAAAATGAGAGAAACAGAGAATTCCATGCTATTGTACTGCCTCGCAGAGTCAGCGTGAGAAACTCTTTTGTGTCACTACCAGTTCAAAAAATAAATTAGCTCATCTAGTTCTCCATACCATTTCAAATTAGATTACCTGCAAAAGCATCCTCTCATTTGCAGGGGCCTTGGATAGTTAATGTATTTTACAGATTGCATTTCACAAACTACAATGAAGTCAGGTTTTGCGTTTCAACTAGGAAATGAAAGAAAAATTCATACCCTTTGTGACAACTTTCTCAGTCACATTATGCATTGTATGCTGTGTGGTACTTGCTAACATTGATAGATCTGTCAGGCAAAAAGCACAAATAATGCACTAGTTAACTCCCTTAACTGTGGGAATTCCCTCAGCATGTAATGAGTTCTGTGTGATTTATTGGGTTGATAAATCTTTCCATGCATGAAAAGCCTTTGATTATTCCTGTAGTCATAATTATTAGTATGGCTTGAACTCCTGGTATAATTTATCAGCTTTTCCCTTAGAGTATTTCTTAAACCATACATATCCCTTTGCATGTGGGTAGATGCAGGAATATGGAAAGCTAATGCCTGTTTCATTCTTGAGCACTGCACACTGACTGCTGTAGAAGTCCTACTTTTTTCTGGGAAGCCTTTTATTACTTCCCCTGTGATTGGTGACTATTCATCAGTGTTATGTAAGAGAAGTCAGAAGCTCCATGTGAGGATGAAAATAGTGTTTTGTCATTTTTGCTTCCATAGTCTGGCCATTCATGAAGTCTGCATGGTAGATGTCCTTCTGATGCTCTGCAGAGGATGAAGAATCTTTGTAGCCTTATATAATTGAATGCTTTTATGGGAACTCATCTTCTGTACCTACAAATTCCAGTGGCTGAGGGTCTCCTCCCTAGTATGACTTTCCTCTTGTGACTGTCTATCTGTCAGAGGGACTAAGTAGATGTATCAGTGGATCTGAAGGCAAAATGGGATCAATTCCTATCTAAATCTTGGCTTAGGAGCCTTCTCTTGGGTCTGCCTAAAATTCTTTCTGTGTCCCTGAGGCCTCTCCATGCTGCAAGGGTGAAGCTGCAGGGACTCACCCCAGCAGTCCTTACTGCCTCAGCCAGTCTTCCATCTCTTGGCACAAATATCAATAAGGTGTTCTACAAACTTTCATCACCTGAGTATAAGTATTTGAATACGCCACCAGATTTTAAGACTGCTTTTGTCTCTTACGGGCAGGATTTTGAATCAACTCTCGTGTCTGTCTAGTAAACGTTACTGCAGTTGTCACAGTGGATAAGAAAGGCTAGAGTGATTACCTTGGCAATTTTCTAATCAAGTTAGATTTCATTTTTCACTCAATTTTCCCTCCATTGTGCTGCCATGCTAAGAAAGGTGTTAATAGATTACAGCACAAAGAAGTGTTCCTGGTGCTCTCTGTCACCTCTCTGATGTGAAACAAATAGGAGCTTACGCACAGTTCCTTCACTGTGTTGTGGCATCAGCACCTCTTTGCCCTGCAGGCAAAATCCAAACTTCCTATCCTGCTTGTTACATTTAACATTTGGAAGGCTATTTACAGAAAAATGTCAGAAAATAGGAAGAAAAAAACATTGGCTTCATGTGAAGATTATAAAACATAATCCCTCTCGTGCATAGGCATAGGTACAGGATTCAGCCTTTCTTTCTTTCTTGCCTTAATTGGAAAAGCATCTGTTCCTGCCTCAGACTTTAGTAACAGGGATTCTCTATAGCCATCATTCCCCCTCTGCAAGACTATCTGCTGCTTTCTGTTTCTCATTAGTGGTGCACAGAGAGGCTGTGCAGTAGATTGACAAGTTTCCTATTTTGCTAGTAGCTCCTTACCCCACTCTAAGCGAAGTGAGTGACCTCAGTTTGCCTCATGGCAATTTAATTGCCTTAAGATGATTCATACGTTATTAGCACTAAAACAATGATATCCTGTAATCTGTTTCAGAGGAATATGTTTAACGCTGGGAGGATTCCTTTGGGTACTTGAACTGGAGGGAAGGTGTGTTTTGGGTTTTGTGTTGTTTTTTTTTTTTTTTCCTGGAGCCTCTAATGACAACACGGGACAGCTTCCAACTTCCAAGGGCTGGAGAGAGCTATGGGGCATTAACCCCAGATAACGGGGGAGAAACTGGTCTAAACTTAGTGGGAAGTGTTTCTATCTATGCATAAGGGTGAGCTGTGCTGTGGATCCTTGCTTGGTATCACAGTTGTTGTGTTTGTGACAGGACTTCAGAAGTGACAGATTTTTCTTCTTAAAATGATACTACAACCAAACTGTAAGTGTGATTGTTGATTGAAATGTGTGACACTCAAACTGCAATTGTGTACACAGGTTGTCTGATTAACCGTGGTGTTCTGCAGTTGTTGTTTCCATCTTTGTTACAGTTTGCTGTTAGGATATGAGCTATTCCTGAAGAGATAAATGAGATTCCTGGTTTCTTGCACAACATAAGCATCATAATATAACCTTTGGTTTTGTAATTGTTTTTTTTTTTTCTATTTTCATTGTAAATACAGGTGGTAGGACAAAGTAGACAGGAGACGTTTGATTTAGAGAAGAGGTGAAACAAGTGATCCTAACAGGGAGCAACATACATTCTGTGGTTCACTTAAAGTGTTGTGACTGCTGTTTCATTCAGGTCTCTACCCAAGTTAATAAAACTGAAACTAGTTACAGATATGACTGGCCATAACACAGTGTCAATGCAGAGCTCTGCAGAGCATCCTTCTGCCTTCTGTTCCGCTTTCAAGCACTGGGTGAAGTGCTATACCAATAGCTTTTTGTCAACAGTATCAAGTTCCCTCCTGCTAACTTGTCTTTTTCTCACGTAAAAATCCTAAAAATATAACTTGAGTTAGTTAAAACAGGTGTTTCTTCCATAAATGTATTTAATGGATAAAAACTTCCCTCCTTCTCCCTTCGCTTTTTCCACTGCTACGTGATGAAGCAGCAAGTAACGTGGACTTATGCTGTTATGAAGTCACTTCCACAACCTGAAATGTTCCCTTTACTTCTTGGTTTTTTTTTTTGTTCGGGTGTTTTTCTTTTAAACTCACTGAAAGCCAATGTCTATTAGTTACCTCAAACAGTTTTTACACAATGTGTCTGTTCACCAGAAGACGACTTGAAAAAGAGATTACATGTGTTAAAGCTTTATCTTGTTACAGGAAGAGTGGTAACATGATTCTGCATGTCTCTGATTGTCTTTCTGCCTTTGCAGCATCCCCTTTGTTGATTTGCTAGACAGCACGGAGTTGCCAGAAACTTGTGTGGATGAGGCCATAGGCCACCCAGTTGTTGGCTTGACAACAGGAGATTCAGAAGATGCTGTTAGTTGTCCTCATCCTGGCACAAAGGAAACCGCTGCTGAAAAGGCAGATGCTGATCGTAAGCAGACTTACAGAGTTTTCCCTGTTACCATGACGTGTGGGCTCAAAGTTAACTGGTTAGATTTTTATGTGGTTGTTTCCTTAAAAAAATCCAGAAGTGTTTTAGAAAGCTCCCTTGGATTATATGCATAAAGACACTTTTGCTCACTACTGGGACAACAAAGCCAGTCAGCTCTTCCTGTTTCAGCTGGAAGCAGCTTATTTCCAACAAGGGAAAAGCCACAGTTCTCTGCAGGATCTGGCTTTAGCCACAAACAAAGTCAAGTGAAGTACAGCCATCTGAGCAATCAACTCCTGCCGCTTGCTCGACTGACTGTGAGGACAGCTGGGGAAACCGACTGGTAGTGCAATGTTGTGATTACGTACATACCTCTGTAGGCTTGAAAGTTGCTTTGAAGGTTGAGCAGATAGCTTCTCCCATCCCTCTGCTTTTTTTTCCCCACAGCTTAAACCCCATGTAATTAGTGTTTAGGAAGAATGCATGTTACAAATCAACTCCATGGTGACATTAGGAAGTTGACATCTTTTCTGTCTTTTTCAGCATTTGAAGACACGTTCCTAAAACTGAAACAGCTGGAGACAGAGTGCAGCAGCCCCGTGCCAACTGAGCATCCCAATGTGAACTTAAATGTACAGGTACTTGGGTTTGGTTCCTTTTGGCAGAGCCACTGAGTTTTGTTCAGGTCATTCTGAAAAAAAAATCTTCCACTTACCTTGGGCAGTGTGCAAGATTTTTAGGAATATGAGTGTCTAATATTGGAAGATAATAAAGGAAATACAAATACTTTGTCATATATAGCCTGTGTGTGACAGGGCAGTGAGATAAAGAGAGGGACTAGAGGTACATCTGCTAGAGGTGCTGCCCAGGAGTCTCTTTCCTTGGAGATCTTCAAGACCCGCCTGGACACGTTCCTGTATGACCTGATCTAGGTGGATCTGCTTCTGCAGGAGGGTTTGACTATATGATCTCTAAGGGTCCCTTCCAACCCTTACCATTCTGTGAGCTGCAGGTATGCAGACTGCAGCCTGGTGACATTTTCTAACATCAGTGGGAGTAAAAGGCATAAGTGCTTAAAGTGTTCCTTAGGCGTCTTTATCTGTAGCTTATTAATTGTGTGTGTTTTGTAGTTCACCCTCTTTTTTGAGTGAGCTGCTTTCCTGGTAGTTTTTCAGTTGCCTTTGGTAACTCTTCCAGAATGTTGCTTTGACATTTAGAGTCAAGTTTGCTGATGATCTGTCCCACCTGTTAAATAACCGATTTTTAACCTGCTCTCTGAAGTAGGGATTAGCACTCTATTTACATAGAGAGGAGTGATGTGGTTTGATTTAGTGCTCTCATAAATCCTTTTGAGCAAGCCAGGCTGCATTTCCACAGGCAGCTGAGCCAAAGTACGAGCTTTAGTGCCCTAAAGAGGGTGAGGGCTCTTTTCCCCCTCGTTCCTCTTGGCACTCCCTTCCCCAGCTTCCTTCTCTCCTCTGTCACCTCCTGGTGTCACTGCATGACTCTGTGAACCAATGTAGCCTACAAAATAGCAAACTAACTTTTTTTTTCCCCTGTTTTGTTTTGAACTTTTTAAGGTGTTGGGTTGTTGTTTTGTTTTTTAAGTTGTTAAATAGTCAGTTGAATGGAAGGGGTCAAAAAAGTGCCAGAGCCATAGTGGAAATAAGTAGTGTTGCTGGAAGGGCTGCAGAGGACAGGATCCTCCCTTACAACAGCAGTGAACTTCATAGGGTCACTGATTATCAGACAACTACTGTCCATGCAGGACATTCTGTCTTTTTCTTTCAAATGAGCTTTAAAAAAAATTGGAAATTAGATTTCCCTTACTGTGCTTCCCCTAAAGTTAAAGCTCTAGGTACTTTATTGCATTTTGAACAAAGAGAGAGAGAGTAAAACACCTGGCAGTGTTATCTCTGTTTGTACTACCCTCCCTTGCAGGGGAGGTCCGAGGGTTTATCTAACATTTGATGAAACAGCTATGATTTTTCTTGCTCTCTTAACAGTAAAATGAACCAGTTGCCAAGAGAGGTGTTTAGCAATACGTTTTGGGGCTAAGCCTGTTCCTGAGCATTTGTTCCCTGCTCAACATGAGAGAAGGCTGCTGCTTTGGTATACTTGGTATATGTTTGGTTGATTTCCCCTTTAAGGCCTGCTGTCTGGAATACCTTGTGCACCTCTCTCCTTGCTGAGTGCATTGCAAAGACTAGCAGGCCTCTAAGAAGATTAGCCTATAGGTCCTGTTGTGCCAAAACACTGCCTCTGGATAAACTGAAGCAAATGAACACAGTTTACTTTGGAATATTTTAGCCTGTTGAGCTCTGTTTTAGTTCAGACAACGAGGGGAAAAAAAACCCTTTTAATTGGTTAAATGGAGACAGTGGAGCAAAAGTATCTCTGGCTTTTAAATCATGTCTGATATATAGTAAGCAAGATAAGGTTCTTGTAATGAGCTAATCTAACAAACATCTGCCAATACAGTCAGTTATCCAGCTGCTGTCCTGTGGGGTACTTAGTAACATTGATATTAGAGGTTAGAGACACTAGCATGGTAATAAACTGATTAGAGAGCAAGAACATCTGCATAACTGAGAAATACATGATGTATATGTATGCCAGTGTGATCCTTTCTTTGGATAAAAGAGACTTCAACTTTCAAGAAGGAAGTGCAAATTGATCTGCTCTTAAGTTTCGGTAACACATCAGTGGTTTTCCTCTGGTAGAAAAGACTGAATAAAACTTTTCAGCCTATGATGCAGTTTACCATGAGGTCACTTGAGAGTGTTTGTTTAAGAAGGCAGTCAAACATTAGAGACTCTTTCTGTATACTTTAAATTCTGCATGCTTCAAATTGCAGACACATAGGTTACAGTAGCACACCCAGTTGTGATTAGAGATGAAAGTTAATGGTTTGGAAATGAGTCCTGAAAAGAAAGACCTAAGAATAACTATTAAAACAACTTTGTTTTCTGCTTTTGAAGGCTGCTTTATAAGGAAAAATACTTTCTGCTTGTGGCATTTGTTACAAAATGTACCCTTTGGCTCTTCTCCTGCACTTCTGTTCTTAAAACTATTTGTAAAATAGGTGTTGATGACATCTTCTGTCTGAACAGAATGGGACTGCAGTATATCCACTGAAACCTTGCAGCGAGCTTGGATCCTGCAGCTTGCTGTGACTTCAAATGGATGCAGTGTTCCAGTGTTGTCTCTGAAAGTGTGTGTGGATACAGATTTCAGAATGTCTCATCTCCCTTAAGTTTTAGCAGTGCATAAGATATCTGTATGGAAACAGCTACAGCACATTAAAGGTTCGGTAAAATGCATTCAGAGGGAAAGCATTAGCTTTCTGCTTCTGAAGGCAGAGCTGCATCCTGAACTCCCCAAGTGGCACTGTCAAATGCCAACAAAATGCTCACTTCAGCTTTGTTAATTAAAAATCTTTTAACTGTTTTCCACACACTGGAAAATAGTTCAGGGTTCAGAGATGGCCTGACAATCATCTCTGTGCAATTCTGTACTTGTTATCTATCAATCTTTATTGACTTATTTGATAGGGAGATACCTAGCTGTCTGTGTTCTTTTAGAGAAAGAGAAATCTTGCTAGGAGAGAACTGGGAAGCAGGGAATGAATGGCTTCATTCTTCATAGTTGCTCTCTGCCAAAGTCTGTTGGGATGGAAGAATGGCACTTTGTCCTTTCCCAGCTTTCAGTGACCAGATCTGACAAAAGACAGCAAACAGCCCTTACATCCACCAACTCTGCTTTCATCAGCTTCTCAAGCAAAATGAACAATAAAAGATTCACTCTGTTTGCCCGTGTTTCAAAGTCTGCTCCAGAGTCAGAAGTGCAGGCATGTGAGGGTTTTCTCTTGCTGAATTTGTTATGATCTGTGAACACGTGGAAGGAAGGAGTTCCAAAATGTGTCTGGATGAGGCTCCCATCTCCCTGCACAAAGTGATTTTGGGTGGCGCCAGGAACACTGCTCAAAAGCACAAAGGATTGGGATCGCAGGCCTTGCTGCTGCCTTTAGTCTTTCCTTCCCTTTTTACATCGCTGCTGTATTTGTATTACATAGTTCTGTATTTTGCTTGAGGAACACAATACAAATATCATTTCTCTTACACAGAACCAATAGGAATTCATAATAAGCTACAATATTGACAAACCCCAGCAGCTTTACTGTTTCACGTGAACTACTGAAATTTCTTGTGAACTGGACATCTTGAGGTGCCATCAGGTGCCAGAACCTTTCCCATCTGGCTACATGCTCTGGCCATTAAAAAACCCCAGTAAAACACCAATTCTATTTTCTGCACACTAGAAAGGATTGAAAAAAATGCATCTTTAATATTGATGGAAATGTTTCCTTGATGGTATAGTATTTATCCTTGAGTACACTAAAATATTTCCTAGTAGTACTAAGCTTTTCAAAAGTTGGGATTGTAATAGCTAATAGATGAGTGACCTGGTTAAACTGATTGTTCAGGTAGAGGAAGCTGAGAGTTTTGCAGTTAAACTGCAAAATGGTGCTCTAAGCACCAGTGTACTGGCGTGCTCAGTTAAAATAACCACGTGTGTTACATCACTGATACTGGAATAATGCATCTGAAGTTCTTTGCAGGGACTGTTCTGTACAGCTTCTGGCTCAGTGTAAGGATTTAAGGGTTATCACAGTTGGGTAGTCTCACTGTACAAATAATAATTCAGTTTTAATAATTCCAGACTTTTGGCAATTGTAAGAACTTCACTAAAACAAAACCACTTCAGTGTTTAATAATTGATTGTTTTGTTAGTCTGCATGAGTTATGTGGATGGGCGTCTCTTAATATCTGCTGGCAATATTCATTAGCAACACTGGCTGTTGGTCCTCGTACCTCTTTACTCTGACAGTGACTCTTGAATATTTTGCAGAGTTCATTGCTGTCTGGGGTCAAAATTTTAAAACAGGTTCTCTTTTAGGTAGTCTCATAAGTTCCTGAAGGGTGATTTAGAAAGAGACAAGAAAAGGAAATGTTTTTCCCCCTCTCTAAAAACCAAATTACCTGCATATTCTCACCAGTCTCACAGTGAATGAAGAAAGCTAGAAGCAGATGGAGGCTGCATGAGGGACAGACATTCCCCTCACTTGATCTACTTTCCCCAGCCCTCTCTCTGCCATGGGCTTCGTTCCTTCCAGCCACTCTGCAGTGGGTGCAGGTAGAGGAGCAGCAGGATTGTGCCTGTGCAGGAATGCAGTGCTGGCCCCAGGGAAGAACCAGACAGGGTGGCGTGTGGCAGGGAAAGCAGGGCTCTGTCTCCCCCTGCTGAATCATACCCTGAGAAGAAAGATCACAAGGTTTAGTTTCCACTCAGTTAATTAACTTCTGTCACTAATCAAATAGCAATTAGTAGATTGAATGCTTAATTAACATTTTATAATTAAGAAATGCAATTCACATAATGGAATATACTGTAGTGAGAAGTATCTCATTTTTAATTGTCTTCACTATGTATCTGGCTGCCAGGTTGATTAGGAGAGGTAGGCAATAGCACATTAAACCATTGTTCTAATTTAGAAGTGGATTTTAAGGTGAAAATCTGCCCAACTTGCAATTGAGAGTAAATTCACAGCTCACAGTTAGGCTGTACTGATGTGGTGTAAAATGATGGGCGTAATATGGTATAAGATGATGCTCTATTGGTCTGATGTCAGTAACCTAGACTGCAAATTAAGGGTCCACTTCAGTTCTTGCAGGCTGTATTTTTAAGCACAGCACTTCGAATCTCCACTTTTAAATGTTGTAATCTTAAAACTGAGTTCCAAAATAAAGGAAAAAGTTGCTTTTTCGTGTCCCGTAGAAATCTGCTGACTTTCACTCGGCGTCTTCTTGTTATTTAGAGCTGTTAATAAACTTCAGCCCAGACTTTTCCAGCTGGGAACTGCTTCTGATAATGATGTTTTTCACGTCTAGGATGAAGTGGTAAAGTTGACAGATAAATGTCTTAACAATGCAATTGAGACCTCAATCACAGCAGCAACATGGATTCCAGCAGATATCAAAAGCAATATTCTGAAGGCCCAGGCAGAAGCAGGGAACAAGGTAAATACTCAACTGATAAGGACTGTGATGTTCTCAAATGCTGTATTTCTCTTCAGTTGCCAGGTATTTGAGAAGGTGCAATTTTAAATAGCGATAGAACAAGTGGAAATGTTGCCAAGTTGTGCCAGGGGAGGTTCAGGCTGGATCTGAGGAGGTGTTTATTTTCTGAAAGAGTTGTCAGGCATTGCAACAGGCTGCCCAGAGAGGTGCTGGAGTCACCTAGAGAAGTTTAAGAGATGGGTGGATGTTGCACTTAGGGAGATGGTCTAGTGGTTGATAGGGCTGGGACAAAGGCTGGACTCGATCTTAAAGGGTCTCTTCCAGCTGAAATAGTTCTATGACTCTATAAGGTGCCTTGCAGATGAAGATGCTCCAAGAGCCAAAGTTCAGGGCAAACAACAAGTTCTTTAGCAAACAACAGTCATTTTGTTTGGCTAGATTGGCGAATTATTTTTATTACTACACTGAAGTTTTCACACAGAGATCTTGTTTGAATTCCCTGTTCAGGAGAAGAGCAGCATGCTTCTGTGCTGGGGGGAAGGCACTTGGTTCTTCTGTGTATCTCAGAACCTGACACGAGATAGAAACACATATCAGAAATTTCTATCTTTGTTGTTTCCTTTGTCTCAGGTTGGACGAGAAGACAGCATGAGAGGTGTCAAGAATTCCAATGTTCAGGATGCTGCTGCCAGGTACTGAATAGATTTGGAAGAAAGGGTGATGTAGTTATCCTCAATACAGCAGTGGGAACCAAGCAGTTCACTGTGGTCATTGCATTTTACCTGGTCATAGCTTAACTTAGTGAGTGTGAAGTGTATTTTAGAACGAAAACCAGCAGGTTGCTAAGTTTTATTATATACAAGATGATGCAGATACTCTTTATTCTCCCATACTGGAGTTTGATAAACATTCTCCTAACAGCAGCTTCAATCACTAGAGTTATTTCTAACTCAGGAATACTTTCAGTGTGGGGAGAGGGGATGGGTCTTTTACAGTACTTGTCTTTTACTGGAGGGAAAAAACCCAGTGAGTTCAAAACCCTGACACTGACAGCTCATTTCCTGGGAGTTACTGAATCTCAAAGGATTGCTAGTTCCAGTGAGATTTCAGGCACCGAAAAAGTTAAAGGGTTACAACATGTGATTTCTTCACGATGTATGAAGATGAGAACGTGTCAAACCTCCAAGAGCATTTGGAGAATATTGAATAAAATGTACATCAGAAACAGTGATGCGTCAAGAGCTTTCCCTGGAAGGTTGTGCCTGGTTTGTTTTGTTTTGTTTTTGTGCCAGGAGCATTCTCCCACCAGCCAAAACACAGGGTAGTCCCTCAGCAACCAGTCCAGTCTTTCAAGACCTAAGAGAGCTGCTGAAAGCAATTCCTGCCTCAAACACCTTTGTTCTGTAAGTGATTCAGGAGAAACGTGTTTCTGGGGTAGGGGAACCATGTGGAAATTATCATGAACAGGTCTGAAAAGATGAGGAACAGTTGCTGAGTGTTTAGGCTACATCTAACTAAGCACGTTTACTGATGCATCTTTAATTACTGTTGCTGCAGTTAATCAGTGTAGGCCTGGCCTCGGGGTGAGTATCCTAGCAAGCAGTAAGAGAATCTCACTCATCTTCTGAAATAACTGACATCCTGCTGCCCCTGGCTCTACAGAGGAAGATGAGAGGATGGCAGGGAAGGCTTCAGGCAAATTAGGAACAAGGGCTGAGGAAGCTCCTTTGAGACAGAAGACATTGCTACTGTTGGGTCTGTACACAGCTTTAGCTGGCACTAGGAAAGGGAGCAGTAATCTGTGGAGGCAGTTGAAAGGCATTTACTTCCACATACAAACATCAGTCTGTTGTCTGCCTCAGTGAAACTGGTGTCAGGTTTGTGGGTTGAGCTTTCAGGGATGCAGCTCTGTGTGTGTTTCATGCTGTCCTGTCCAGGCAGTGTGCTGATGAGAATGTTTTCTCCTTTCAGTAATGCATTAAATGAGGACAGTGCTGCTTCTAACCATGAGGACCTGCTGGTTCCAGCTAATCTGGCCCCAACTGAGGAGGCTGCTGTTTCAAAGGTATCACCACCTACCAGTCTGGAAGGTTTTCTGTGTGTCAGGGTCTGAGCTACTGATGCCTCCAGGGAGGCACAGCAGCCCTCGCTGCATGCCACTCATAGCTGAAGGTGAATGCCACAGGCTGCCTTCTGGAGCTGACAGGGACAACATACAGATCTCCCCATTCCTGAGTGTCCTTTCAGATTCCTTGCTTGACACTTATCTAAACTGCTTGTTTACCTCATGCCCTTGGGGAGCCCCTTATATCCCAATGACTTGATGCTCCAGGAAAGAGACTGCAGGGATGAAATTCTGACAGAGACAATTCCTATCAAAATAACCACAGAAGAACAAAACGTCAATGTTTAATTGTTGTATTCTGGTTACCTTAAGGATGAGGTAATTTATAACTGGACTCTCTGAAATGCACGCAGCAGTTCAGGGGACAACTGTCTTTTGTCCCTCTCAAAAAGAACAGTCTAGCGTTGGACTCTGCTGTTACTTCAGCAAACTGAGAGGTTACTCTGGATCGTTAAAGCACCATGCCCTTTAGCTGTTATCCCTCTAAACCAGTGTTATGTCATTGGTCCCACTGAATAATTGCCAAATTCACTGTCTGAGTTCAAATACTGAGCTCCCAGACCTCACAGACTTTCATGTTGAATGGCACCATGTCTTTGCACTGAAGAGTGGGGCTGTTTCACAGCTTACAGGGCAATGGCCTTGTTTCCTCTACCTTGATGAAAAGGCTGTTAAAAAAGATCATACGGAAAGATTAGAGAAAATGGACCTGATGAGCAGTGATGTGCATTAAACACACTGGTCTGTAACTTGGGAAGCCACTGATGGATTCAGCAAACCTATCTGATTACTACTGGCAATTCAATTAAAAACTGATTTGTTCCATAGAGCACTCCAGATGACCAGGACGTTTCCTTAACACCACTGCCAGAGAATCTAATTGACTTTACAGAAGCCACACCTCGGGTAAATGTCTTAAAAACCCAAACTTCTTCCTTCACACATATGATGGTTTTTACTCATAAACTGCCCTCTGCCTCTGCAGTGTGTCCACCAGGCTCAGATCTGCAGTAGGGCAAAGTGGTGACTGACTTAGATCACTGCATATGATTGCTTGTAAGGTGGGTGGAGTAGGGTTGTAGACCCTACAGCATTGTAGAGGAAGAGAAGGAACCTGAAGTCTTGACTTGCATCTATGCCACAAGAGCAGAGAGTCTTATTTTAGTACAACTGCAAGTGCCCACCTGCCTCTCAGGCTTGTGGGTATATATAAGACTTCAGGAATTACATGTAAATGTGTAAATACACTCACAGACA
Organism: Urocolius indicus; assembly: GCA_013401255.1. Classification (NCBI taxonomy): domain Eukaryota; kingdom Metazoa; phylum Chordata; class Aves; order Coliiformes; family Coliidae; genus Urocolius; species Urocolius indicus. Next base: position 20,198 of record WBNH01012067.1, on the reverse strand, counting down.
TCTCTCTGTGTGTACAGATAAAAAAATAAATGCTTGAAAAACAAGCTCTTGATACAAGCCAACCCATTTATATAGATGAAAAAGATCTCTTAGAGTCTGTGCTGGTGACAAAGGAGTTACATTGCATGTGCTACCTAAAGAGGAAGGAGTGGGACCTCGAAACTGATCACAGGAGCGTGCTCTCAGTTAGCTGTGTCCACAGAGCAGGAAAACATGGTGGGTTCTGTTGTGGTTTGGGGAGTGCTGTGCTGAAACGGCTGCCAAGGAGTTCCTGTAGCAGCTCTGTGCCCTGTGGCTGCCATTTACCTTTTGGTAAAGTCACATCATCTGTAGCTCACCACTAGCGTGGCTTGAAGTGACAAACAGCTCAGATGGTTTTGGGAGGCAATGGTGTCTACAGAGTGTTCTCAGCTACTCCCAACCTCTTCTGATGAGCATTTCTTTGCTTTTTGTAGGTGTCTTCCCAGCCCACAATAACACCGAGGTGGATCGTGCCAGTGAGTAATTTGACTATTCCTCAACTACAACAAAGAATAAGCTTTTGTCATGATTAAGAAACAGGAACTCAACTAAAATGTCTCAAGTAAAATATGACCCGATCTGAGTGAACCTGCTTCTGCAGGAGGGTTGGACTAGATGATCTCTAAAGGTCCCTTCCAACCCCTACCATTCTGTGATTCTATGAAAATAGTAAAATATTCTAACTTATAGTAACTTGAAAGCCCATAAAATAACGTACCAGACCAGAAATAAAGCAAACTAATTCAGCTGGAGTAAATCAAATAACATGCATGTTCTGGTAATGTTTAAACCTCGTTTCTGCTGTGCTGTATTGCAGGTAAATGCCATAAAGTTGCTTAACTTGCATTTAGTGAAGCCCATCCTGAACTTGATGAACCTTAGTTTTTACTGTTAGAAATAACTCACATTGAACAATTAGCTTGCCCTGACCTGGCAGGTTGTTTCATTTTGCTGTTTCATTCTCCTCAATTCAGACTGGACTGATTTCCAACGGGCCTTTGGGAAATGATGTTGCCTTAGCTATGAAGGCAGTGAAAGGCAGCACGGAGGCTCTGCTGTCGTCAGCTGGAGTGCCACCATCTCAGCAGGCACCTGAAGGCCTTGCAAGGTAAGTTCTCCTCAGCAAAGCATCTGCTCTTAGTACTTCCAGTTCAGTAGTTACAGTGCTCATTTAGCCATGGTGCCTTGTTTTGCTGTACTTAAAAGCTGTAGTTCTGTCTCACTTTATAACATTTGAAGTCTTACAAATAAATAGAGCAGCTGATGTGTTTATACTTTTATATAAAGCTGTTTGAAGGGTAAGAAAACATTCTTTTTAAGTCAAGAAACTAAAGGAACAAAGCATACAAATGTAGCTGGAGCTAAACCTGTTGTCATTACAGGTGCTATAAAATCTGTTAATCATTTTTTACTTATTTTACTTCTCTGCCAATGTTTTAGTACTGGATTAAAATGATTATACAGATGAATTTTCTGACAAACCTCTGTAGTGTTTCAATACCTGTCAAAGGATTGAGGGGGAGAGGAGGGGTGGGTCTTTCAGTTGCTTTCTAGTTGTAAGGAAGTCAGAGAGCAGAATCTGTAAAAAGCTTTCACCTTGCTGGCCTGTTGTACCATGTGGTTGAGGCAGAGTGAGGGCAGCAGCAACGCTCAGGCCTCCCAGTGAGCCTCTTACAATGCATGTGGCAATGCTGCTGCTGCTGCTGCCCTGGATGAAATGGAGACCTGTGTCATCATTTGGGAGAAGTGTATTTACAGGGCTTCATTTTTTTTTCCTCTTTTAGCCCAGTTACTGAGGATGCTACAGTAAGAATGAAATGTTTACTCACCACTGAACTCTAGAAGAAATTTCTGCACTTCCCAACTTGTAAAAACTCAAATCTTCTACCACATCTCCAAGGGATCCTTCCAAAAAGACTTGCTTGGGATCAAACTCTTGCTGAAGGGGAGTCAAAGAGCCAGCTGGTTTGCTGGGACCCAGGAACAGACTTCTACATTTATTGCAGTCCAATGGGAATTACAGTCTAAACCAGAATATGAAACCACACGCACGTTTCATCTTCTCCGTGGGGAGAGCTACCACACCGGAGCTAGTTCTGAACGTGAGGAACAGCCTCTAGCTGTGCTCCCCAAACGCCAGGTGTAGTCCTGCCCCGCGCTGCCTCTGCAGTGTTGTGGGCAGCGTTCCCTGCGCCGTTTGCTGTGCAGCCTGTGAGTGCGGCGGCTCCAGCTCCGGCCCCAGCCCCGGCCCGGGAGGTTGCCCCGGCAGGATGAGGAGACCCTGCAGGGCCATCTTGTGGCCGTTGTGCCGCGGTGGCTCTCAGGAGCGCTGACGCTTCCAGGCGGCCAAGCACAGCTGCTGCTTTGTGATTATTCCCTCTCCCTTTGTTTTACCAACACACACTCTCCTTTTTGGCCTTAAACCCCTTAATAATCCTTGCATCTCTTGTCACAGTACCTGGAAAGAATGACAATCTAGTCCATCGGTGACCAACCACATTGACTGGATTTGAGCTGCTCGTTGCAACCAGGAAAAGGAAAATCAACCTGCCAAACAGCTAATAGTTTTAGCAGACTGCAGCAGAGGTCCCACGTTGTGACACTGGTAATTTCATTTCCTAAAAGACTCAAATAGATGCATTTTAGGCTACAAAGATGTATGTTTTAAACGCTGGAGCAGTGAAGGTAGGAGTACAGCTTACATCAGGAACTGCTTGTTGGTTAGTTTTATTGTCATACAGGACTACCAAGGAAAAGAATGATCTTGTTTCTATCCATACTGTTTCTGGGGGTTGTTTCCAGTTGCTGTGCACTGAGAATACTTACTAGTTGTATTAGCAGCCTGAGAGTACAGCTACATCAGCCCTTAACACCACCTTGAATCCTTTTCCAGTTATCATCTAATAGTTGTATGTGGAACAAAGAATAGAAAGAATAAGGTGAAAACAGGAGAAAGAAAGGAGAAGTTCCTGTAAGCAGTTCACTTCTTTGTAGAAGGAAAATAGAAGTTCCACAGAGCTGATAACAGCCTTCTGGTGCTCAGCTGAGGTACAGGATACAACATGTACAAACTGTACAACATGTACAGTTTAGAGAGATCATTTGAGTCCTGGGCAGCAGGATCCTCGTGGCTGTGTAGAGGTGAGCACAATGACCCTGGGGTACAGCCCATGGCAAAAGTCAAGTGAGAGTCAGAGGGAGGAGAAACACGGAGGCCCAATGATGAACTCCATGTCCCCTAACAGGGAAGCACAGATGAAACATCTGCGCTTTCCCAGGAGAAGGTTTGTACATAGGACTGGGGTTTGGGCATGTTTGCTGCATAGTGCTGCTGTTTATAGATATTTATAAACTCGTGGTTCTTAGAACAATTTTCACTATGGAAGTTGGTTCTGAAACCTGTATGCACAGCCTCATTTCTGCACACCGGTGTGTGCATGTCTCAGTGGAGACGAATATAGGGACCAAAGCAGTGTGAGTTGTGCAAGTAAACTGGTGTTTGCACCTAGACCTTTCTTCCTCCTTCTCTTGGGCTCTTGTTTGCTAGATGACTTTGTGTGCTGAGCCAGAGAGTGTTAAGGAAGAAGCCACGTGGTGTTTACAGGGCCCTCTGCCGCTCCTCAGGCCCCCCTGCCCTGAGGCCTTAACAGAGAAACTCAGTGACCATAGAGAGCTCTTAGGACTGACACACAGATTCTTTGCAGACAGAGATTTGCAACCATTGCCTCAAGAACCAGGAGTCACAACTGGTGAGAGGTGCTCCGGGCCCTGCCAGCTAGTGCCTGAAGTGCTGGGCAGGCTGCCCACTCCCCATGCCCAGGGTGGAGGGTTTCTGCTCAACAGCTGTTGATCTCTGTCCCTGCTACTTCCACTGGAGTATGGGCTTTTTCTAAAAGCCTGAGCCTTATTGCATATCAGATCGTAGAAGGTTCCCGATTCAAATATCAAATGTCTTAGTCTGGTTTAATAATGCAGTTGCCAACAAAGTTCCTGCAGGAAAAGGGAAGCTATGGCTGTAACAGTCTGCTTCCTGCACAAAGCCAGGACTGTGTGGGGAAACTTGGCACTTGCTGTTGATCTGTTTGCTCAGCAGCTGAGCTGGCACTCGCCAGCTACATGTGTTGGGTTTGTAAATAGACAGAATGCAGCAGCATTTTCTTTAAGGCGTGTTTGATATTTGACTCTTCCCGCGGGGTTCGGGAACTCTGTGAACTGTTAGCTTGAATCCCACCCAAAAGCAGAGCAGCAGAAGCCGACAGTTGCACAGCATTGTGTGTGGAATGCCATCCTCAGATTCCTCTCCAGCAGCTTCATACAGCAAGTAAATAACACGTGTAGGGAGCCTGTCCCCTCAAATGCAAGGGGTTCCAAGTAGCCAGCCATTATCTCAGCATGATCTGGATAGTGGTGGCGGGAAGGGAATGTTGTTTCTACACACATGTGCACACACACACATACACGAGGGTTTCAAAGGGGCAAAGTTTTCCCCAGTTTTCAGAAGACTAATGCTTGAAGCTTTTCTTTTTTAAGAATTCAAAACTGTCAACTGTTCAGTTGGAGATTTGCCACTTCTAGTCGATCTGGATCTGCAAAATCATACCAGATACTCGGAGAAAAGACTCATTTAACTTGGTGTGGCTTACTCAGCTAATCCAAACCAGTGTGTATACAGGGAGCCTGGCAGGACTGAGTGATCTGTGGGTTCTGTGGTCTGACCAGACACATGGGCAGGTATTTCAACATCATCTGGTTTAGTTTGGCATTGCTGTTTTGATTCAGAATGATAGGTATTGTGTTGTCATGACTGGCTAACAGGTAACGTAGTGTTACTCATCACCTACATTTGATCTAACACAAATAGATACAATAGTTCCTACAGTTAGTGCTATAAAGAATTAATTAGTGCTTCTGTACTACTGAGAAAAAGGGTTTTTCTTACTCTTTGTTTGGCTGTAAGGTCCAGTCACCCTCTGAGAGTTGAGTTTTTTGAGGGTATTTATTTAAAGAGATTCATTTTGAACACTTGTGTGTGAATGTGGTGTTGGGATGTTGGCAGGGCTGCCGACTACTTCAAAGCTGTGAGAGTTGACAGGGATGAATAAAGGCATGTTCTGGTGGAGTCAGCTGGAAAAAGCCACCTCCTCATTTTAAAAAAGAGAGTCTCATTTATCTCCTATCAAAGTTATCTCCTGTGGAGTTACTAATGCACGTCCCAGCCTGTCCTCCTCAGCTGGCGTGGCCCCTGTGCCTGTGTGTGCATGCAGAGCTGGTCAGAGCTGCATGCTTTTTTTAAAACTCTCTAGTTAAAAAAATGATAACTTACACTAAAACTGTGATTCGATCTGAAAGTGACTTTACTCCAGGCACACTCCTTAAGTGATTGGAGTAAAAGACTTTATAGAAATCCTGACACTTTTAACAACAACAACAAAAACCCCAGCCCAGATCTCAAACTGATTAATCTTAGGGAAATGCTGGATCTGAGAGCTGCACGTAATTCTCACGTGTTCAGCCCAGCAGAAGAGAGCAGAGAGCTGGTGTGTGCTGAGGACACCAGCCTTTGAAATGGGTATTCAGGGCAGGAGCTGAGGCTCCCTGATGCTTGGATTGAGCCGTGGTGGTGGGGTTGGATGTTAGGCAGGCTGTGTGACACAGAGTGACTCCTTACCTGGTAATCAGTCATGGCTAATGAATTGGCTTGATCATAATAGATTTTAAACTTAAATTCCACATGTACTTTGTCAGAGACATCCAACTGTGTGAAAGCTGTTTTGGCCAATTATTTTGGACACAACTTTGGCAAGAAAATCTGCAGCACCATTAGAGGAGCTGAGGTGCACAGTCCGGTTACATTTCAGTCTCTTGACACAAACTATTTTCAGCCCTTGCCTCTTGTCCCTTTGTCTGCACTTTGCTCCTTCTCATTCCTTGAAGATGTACTGTTAACATCAGTATGTCCTTCACAAACAATACTGGCTGTATTTCCCCACATTGTGAACATGTTCTGGTATAACCCAAGTCCTCTGCAGATAAAGCTGTTTCGTGGCCAGTGAGGCTGTAAAGCTCTGTCTGGGCACAGAGTGTTGGTCTAGAAAGCTGTAGTGTGTGTATATAGCTGTTAGTCACAGTAAGCTCCCAGCATTCAAATGCAGCTGGATAATCATCACTTCTGTACCCAAACCCAGACACCATCCATGTGAATGGCCTTTCAGAGGCACTGGTGTCCCCGGTGTGTGCCTGCAATGAGTGTGGCACCACGGCGGTGGGCCCAGGGCCTTCCCTATCAGCACAGTCCTGTCCCTGTCCAGGAGAGCCTGTGGAGAGCTGGGACAGTGTGGGCTGTGGAGAGCCAAGACCCCTTGGGTGTTGTGGCATGAAGCTGTGTGTGCCTGTGGGAAGTGAAATCAGTGGGCACAGCCTGCAGCCACACTGAGCCCTGCACAGCAAGGAGATAAAACATTCTCCTGCAAAATTCATCTCCTTTTTACTGTTTGGCTTGAACACTCTGGTTCAGGAACACACACACACACACTCTCCCCTAACTATGACTGGACAAACTTATTTTTAAGGCATGTAAGAATATTTTTGTAGCTAGATTTTTTGTTAAAGCCACACTAACTACTGTATTTTTACCTTTTGTATGTAAAGCTTGGCAATAGCTCTCAATGTATAATTTATTTGTTGGGGTTTTTTATAAAACAAAGTGCACCCTCACCTGTCTCACAGCGATAGTGATGTATGAACTATTCAGGCACTGCACTGAGATCTGTGTTGAAACTGTACATGGGAACAAGAAGCTGTGATCTGTAGTCCACTCAACCCAGTCTTGAAGTGTTTCTACTGTAGTTTTGTCTTAAATACACCCGTTCAGTGCAAAAGTCTGTGTGCCTCTTGTCTGGGCAGCGCTGCATGGGGCCTGTGGCCACTGTGGGCTCTGTGTGTGCTGCAGTTACTTGGCTGCTTCTAATTTAAGAGAAGTACCTGGGTTAGAGAGAGCATTGGAGACTGCTGTGGAGTATCAGAACTGCAGGATGCAGTTACAAAGTTGATTTGTTGCCAAATAAAGTGTAACTTAAGATGGCGTTTAAACCTGGAGGTAGATGCTGAAGAATGAAATGCTTCCTTTCCAAAAGAGCTGAGTTGTCCAGGACCACTGTCGTGTGTTGAGCGGTTTTGAAAATCAGAAGTACCCAGGTGTGTGCCTGGGAAGGAAGCTTCAGCTTCTGAGTGTGATTTCACAAGGCACAGACCAAGGGACGTGCCCGGTGACTGAGTCATCCAACTTCTTGTCCCAGTAAGGGACTCTCCTCTGGTTTGGTTTCTGGTGGTGCTAATGGCTGTGTAAAGGAAACTGGTTATTTCCAACCCCTGCCTTCGGTGACATGCTTAAAGCAGCAGCAGAGGGAAAGCACCAAACCATTTCGTCATATTGATATCTCAGCAACAAGTTTTGGGAAGTATCAAAAGGAAGAGGAATAATCCCATTCTATTGAGCAAGCTCACAGAACGTCATTGCCCTTTGGGCATTATTCGTTGTGCAGGTCCAACTGCAATCCCACTGAAAAGGTGCCGAATTGTTCTTCAAATCCATTTATAACACAAAACATAACTTTATTATTTAAAAGCCCCCTCTTTCAACATCCATGTTTCACAGGGAAATGCCTCTGCCATTCTTGCCATTCAGTGTTCAGAAAACCCAGGGTAATTCAAGACGATGCACTGGCTGTGATCATTAAGGCTGATGGGTTTGTTCCCTTGTACAGGTGATTCGTGACACAGCAGCACATCTCAAGTGACACTGCCAAAAATGCTGCACACTTCTGCTTTGATTCCATGGCTGGAATTGGACTGTGAGCACACGAAATGCGTTCAAGCTTCCCCTTTTTTTCAGAGGCATTTTAAAGCTGCCAGCTTCAGCAGCAGCTCCTTCAAGCAGTGCCCGGCCAAAACTGGTGTGTTTTGTTTGGTTTCTAAAGAGCTGCTGTTAGCTGGAGTAATTCCATTCATTATTTCATGCAGGCCACCACAGAGCTTTCAGATGGCAGGAGCTTTTAGTTGCTTACATGGCCCTGTGCTGAATTCTCATTAGCTGCTACAGGTATGGAGAAACATCATAAGCACATCCACAAAGGCCCCTCTCTCTCCCTCTGTAAAGGGGACTATGTTAGATAAAACTCGGGAAAACAGGAGCAAAACCACTTGAGGTGCCCTGAGAACCTGTTTAAGTGTGGCTGACAGCACTGTTGAGTTTTGAAAGGGAAGATGACCCAGGAAACGTGATACAGTGGCATGAGGGAGGATTGTGTGCCAGCCAGAGTCGGGGGAGAGAACCTGAAATCAGGGACATGTGTGCCCATAAGGGGCTGAAGTACCATGTGCTGAGTGGCTGTGGCATAGTCACTTTATATCTCACATCTCCTCTCTTCCAGCAAGACCTGAGCCCACGTTCCTCTGAGCACAGCCCCCACCTGAGCTCCTGTGCAGGAGTCTGGGGGGCAGCAGGAGCCCTGTGGCTGGTTTGGGAGGTCTGGAGTCTGCTGGGTGAAGCAGCAGGCACTGAGGCAGCTCCCTGCCCTGGCACAGGCAGCAGAGCTGAGGGAGGGAATGGGAGATGGGCACCTCCTGCACTCTGCATTTCCTCCTTGTGCCAAGCCATCGCCTTTGGGCTGGCTCATGTCCCCTGCATTGGCTCCACGTAAATGTTAAACCCTTTGTAGGGCTGCCAAAGGGAAGAGAGTTTGTGGGGGGGAAATAAGAAAAGAATGGCAGAGGCTGGATGGCATTTTCCTGGGGCTCTTGCATGTCCCCAGGACAGCTGCACCTGCCAGGAGGCTTCGTGTGATTTGGAAAATCACTGGTCTCTTGTTGCCCTGTCCAGTTACATTTCCTTCCCTTGCAAGTCCTGGATAAGAGTCCATGTGTTACGGCAACTCTCTGGGTAATGGCAGAACAGCCATGTCAGTCAGCAAAAGACAAAGATGCTGCTGATTTAAGGTTGCAGTGCTTGGCTCCATCACTGTACGGAAATCCTTTTGGCAGGCACCTCCTCCCCTGGGCAGTTCCCCTTCTGGGGGCAGAAATTTTACACCCCAGCAGCCCTCCAGGCCGGCTGAAGGGCCATGAGACGACTGGGTTTGTGGGAGCACAGAAAGGTAAGTTCCTCGTTCAGTTTAAAACTATAAATTCATGAAAGCTCAAAAAATGAGCACACACTGCTAGGAAATGCAGGAGGCTTTATGTGGCAGCATACCATCCTCTCTGGTTCCAAACAAGGGTCACCAAAGGTCTGAATTGATGTAGCTTTTTGCAAACTCGCCTGTAATTTTCCTTTTGAATTCATGTGACAGCTGCTTGTGCAGAGATGATGAAAGTATCTGTAAATGCTCTCACCTAAAATTCATTACTCCTATGAAACTTCTGAAAATTGTGGCTTTTCACATAGTCAGAAGTATTCAGCTGCACCTTCTGGTAATTGCAAACAGCATCTCTTACAGAGGGCTCAGATATAGCCAGAAGGCCAGTATCTTAGTAACTGTCCAGTGTTGCAAGTATTTTTTTTCCATAAACTTTCCAAAAAGGCACTTTTTCTTTCCAGCAAAGCAAAACAAACCATACATGAATTCAGGACTTAGTAGTGTAGAGGAGAAAGCTGTAACAAATCCTACACGTGTTGATGAGACAGAAGAGAAATGAAGCTGGAAAAGCCAAAGTCCCTTTGTGGCTAAAATGTGAGTTACCAGTCAGAACAGCTCATGTTTTGTGCCATTCCTTCCTCTTTTTTTTTTTTTTCCCCCAATAAAAAGTCAAACCCTTCTGATTCTGAGCTTGGCCTTTGAGCCTAGCATGCACTGGGCAGCCAGTCTATGATTCCTCTGGGCTGCATGTGACTTTCTGGAGGGGGACTTGTGGCTTTGCTTCCTGAGGGCCAGGTGCAACCCTTGAGTATCTCAGCATTTCAACTGCTAATCTGTCTGTTGGGTTTCTCCTTTGTTACAGGCCATCTCACATTGCAAATCTATTGTGCAAAGAACAACTCTTTCAAGAAAAGAAAATGTTAGGTCTTGGGAAGCTTTTCCCACTGAAATTCATCAGATCCCTCAAATGGGACATTAATGTGCACAAACCTGATGCAAAGATGGGTTTGTGGGTACATGTTTATTTTTCATGCCAGTGCAAAATGAGCAGGCTTTGCACCTGAAAGGGCAGTCAGGGAGCCAGCGGGCTGACCTGCAGCTCTGATTTTCAAGGCAGCATCAGCCACTGTAATCCAAAAAGCTATTAACGCACCAGAAGGAAAGTAACAAGAAGAGCAGCGCTCCAACAAGCTCCTCAGAAACTGCAACTTGTAAGTTGTGACTTACATTAAAGGGAATGTTGGGTTTTGTTCACATTGTAAAAACAAATCTGTTCACAGCAAGTATGAGAAGGCTTCATTTCTTTCCCCACAGCGTGCTGATGGGAAACGTGAGTTGGTCGCAAGCAGCTGCTGAACACCTCGTGACACAGTGGTGGATGTTTCTTCATTGGCGTTCCAGTCAAATCCATCACAAGCATGTCAGTTGCATTTGCCAGAAGGAGATCTCAGAGAAGCTGGACAAAGGTTTACCCCCAATGAGCAGCAGCACGTTGGTGTCGTTGCCACCCTCACCCCCTGGAGCTGCAGGCTGAAAATCATCTCCTTCCTCTTTACCCAAAATCTGAGCAGCAGCAGAAGTGTCTTTTTCTGAAGAGACAGACAGATGGAGGGGTGTGTCCTTCCCCAAAATGCTTGTTGCTCCCTTTGGGTCTCGTTCTGCCTCTGCAGTGGGCTGAGGTGCAGAGGAGGCCCCTGGCTCCAGGGACGAGCTGAAGGTTTTCATTTCGATGGCATCGCTGTCCATGTGCCGTGGGCGGAAGGAGCTGCGGGAGCGAAGGAGTTTTGGGGCAGGCACCCGCTGGGCAGGGTCCTGCTGCCCCCTCTGCCGAGGGCTGGGCAACGGGCTGCTCAGGCCCGAGGAAGCCTGGAAATCGGCGCCGATCCCTAAGATGCAGTGATACATTTTGGGAGAAAAGTTTGCCTTTGTAGTACTGCTGAACTTCTTCCAGGTCTGTGTATGGAAATGATACTTCCAGACGTCATCAGTAGGGCTGGAATTTGAAATCCCTCCACCAAATACCAGCATAGAGTCTCTGAAGACTATTGAAGCGTGACCCACCACTGGAGGAGGTCCTTGGCTAAACAGAAGAGAAAGCAGCCGTTAAGGGGAGGCCAACAAGAATCTAAAAGTAATATTAGTCTCTGTTTTCCTTTTGACTCGAGAGAATGACCGTGAAACAGCTGCAGTGGGACATCAAAATGCCCCTGCTGTGGCTGCACCAAGGCCCTGACAGCAGCACTGCCAGGCACAGCCCAGGGGTGGAGCAGCAGGACCGTGTTTCCATCTCACCAACTGCCGCAGCGCCAAAAGGGCACCATCTCCCCTCTGCCCACACGTGGCAGCCAAGGGTAAGTCTCATCCCCTTTTTCTGTGTTAATTTAGTTAACAAATAGCATAGTTTACCTTGTTCTGATGTTTGACCAGCTGCTGCTTACGAAGTCCCACTTCCATAAGTCCTTCTGTTCGCTCAGCCCCATCAGTCCTCCCAGGAGGTACATGCCCGTGCGATAAACCACTGCTGAGTGGCCGTGCCGAGGGCCGGGGCCAGGACTGTGCGGTGGAGTGGAAACACACAGCCATTTTCTTGTGTCTGAAAGCAAAGTATTTCATTTGTAGAGGTACTGAATTTATACAAGTGCTCGAGAAGGGATTTATCTCAAGAACAAAGTAACTATTCTGTTGGAGAATAAGGGTTTCTGCTCTAAGCTTATTATAAGTTAACAGTGGAAATCCTGACATGAAAAAAGTGCATTTAAAATATCAGTTTTGAAATAAACTTTTAATGAAAATGTCAGATGCTGTATGACAGATACCATGGCAGTTTTATTTACAGAGCATTTTTTTTGTATGGCTTTGTTAATTGATTAACTCTGACACACAGAGATGATTTCCTGGCTGAGAGAAGGGAAAAAAATCAGTCAACAAAAGCATTCCTTCATTAATGTTGATGTTTATTCACCCTGTGAGGCAATGAAGGATGAGATAAACCCATAATTCATTTCAAAATAGGGCCAGAATGGTCACCAGATAACAAAAGCTATGCCTTTAGGAAGTCTCTGGGAATCTTCTGGGTTGTGATCACCAGATTAGCGATGAACATGCTAATTGAAAACATCTCCTGTCAGGTTTGGCTCCCCATGGTCACTTCTAGATTTGAGGGTCAAAAGATGGCATCAATAGGCTGAAGTGAGAGTCTCTGCTGCATCTGAAAGACTTTGGTAATCTTTCAAGAGTTTAGTGAATAGTGAACAAAACATTCTCCCCGATTTTCAGCTCTAGAACTGGCAAACGCTGTGCAGCTTCTTCCAGTATAATACAGTCTCATTCATTTCGGATGGGTATTAATTTAATTGACAGAATTCATAATTAAATGCTGCCAAACAGAAGCCAAAACTAACTTCAAACATTTGTACTGGTAAGAATTTTCCTAACAGAGCAAGCCATGCTTTCCTGCAGCACTCATTGTTTCCCACTGGATCAAAGCCTCGCTGTGCTTTAACTTACCAAAATGGAAAGTCCAGAACTCCTGTGAAATGCCTCTGATGCCCAAGTATCCCCCGTAGATGTACATGCTGGAATGGTGCACTACTGCACTGTGCCCTTTCCTGTTGGTTGGTGCTGAACTCTAAAACAGTTTCACACGACAAAAAAAAATCTCTTACTAAATAGATCGAGTGGTATCAGTAGCAATGTCTGTCTTGGGCGTATTCCCAAGCAATGAACCCAATGGCTTTAGGTTTGGGTTGTGTTAAATTTCTTGGGAAGTACGGGATAAATCCACCACTGAAGACTTGTGTGGATGCAAGTACAAGCCGGTCTCCGGTCCAAGCAAGTCTCCCTTTTCAAGCCCACCTCAGCATCACAGCCCTGCAACCTCCCCCTCTGTGCACTCTTTGCACTCCCACCAGCAGCTCTGCTTTCCACAGCCACTGCTCGGTATAACTTGTCAACACATCGGGCACCTCTTGGGCAGATAATGGAGGGATGGTGCACTTTCCACACTGAGGAAACTTCACTCCCAAGAGCAGCTCTCCCCTCTGTTTGCTTGCTATGGATTTGCCCCACCATAAGCCTTGGGCTGTGCCTCACGGCCTCAGCAGGGAGACCCAGATAAAGTTGAAACAAAATGTAAGGCAAGTGTTTGGTTTTGTTCTTCTCAAACAGCCCTTTTGGGGTGGACACCCCCCCTCCCCCATCATGTTTCCTATCTTCAGTTTAGGTTACCTGCAAAAAAAACCCACCTAACACCCTTTTTATCCCCCAGAAATGACCCTGCAGTCCCAAAGTTTCTCTTGGCTCCTCCACCAGACAGAGGTACCCACAGCAGTAACTGCCTCACACCTTAGTGCATCGTTTGTGCGATTTCGCAGCGCAGCAGCACTGTGAGGATGAAGCTTCAAGAGCAAAAATAGGAGTCATTCTTCACCTGCAGCCATAGAAAACCAGTCTCTTAAGACCGAGACATAAATGCTTCCACTGAGGTTTCATTTGGAAGCGGCAGTAACTCAGGGAGCCCGTGTGTTCAGACTGAAGAAACGAAAAATACTGCAGAGCTTCACGTTTGAAAATTTATTAGCGTGGCTGCCAATCTGTTCTCACACACAGCCCTGCTCCTCAAGGCACCGTGGGGATATGCCCTGTAAAATCAGTTTTCTTGGTGAAGATTCGAAAGCCAAACCCAGCAGCAGAGGAGAGGGACTGCACTGCATAGATAGGGCTTTAAGAGCAGTATTTTTAAGCGCTGCTCTAGAGCAGGAAAAAGCCTCGTTTATTGCAAGTGCAAAGAAAGAAAGTATAGCCGCATGTGTCTGAAGAGATGAGATTGGAACTGCTTTGGGGGAACATATTTCAAAGCAATCTGTTTAATCAACAAAGCAACAGGCATTTGATTCACACATTCAGCACTTCCTGGCTCCTTACCTCAGTCTCTGCTGGTAAGTTACGGCACTCTGTCCATCTTGCAGAATCTAGGGGATTGTTTTAATGAAGCGCAGTTGAGATCCCAGGCCACAAGAGGACACTCCTTCAACGTTCACTTCTCAAATTACAGTTCTAATTTTCAAGTTAAGTCTCATCCTGGGGTTTTCCACTGACAAGAAGGAAGAAATCTGCTTCCCACTAAGGCAACAGTACCAAGAGACTCAGAGGAGACACGGTTTCAGTAGCTTTCCCGTATCCTTCTCTGATACTGAATCATGGAGAGACCATACTGTATTTCTTGTTTCCTAAGGCTAAATTTCACAATGCAGAAACAATCTGTGCTTTTCAGTATTTTCACAACTCGCAGGATCCCCAGATTTACCAGTGGATGTATGGCTCCTGCTACTTATTATGTAAACCTTATGACAACAGCCTTATTTTTCTTGTTCCTTTTCACGGATCACTTAAAAGTAGTCCTCAAATAACTGTCAGCAATCACTGATCTGTGATCACCGTGAAGGAGAGGGAATGGCAGATACTCAGCACCAGAGGCTGAAATGAGAATCAGAAAGCAGTGCAAGCTTACATCACCAAAAGCTACACTTGCCAGGAAAGATTGAAAATTATGCCCATGAAAGGAGGAGACATGCAACAAGTATTGAACAGCTCATTCCCAGTTTCCACCAGTAAGCCCTGTGAGTAAAAAGATGTTTTTTTCCTATGAAACATATTTTATCTAAAGATCTCTGTTCTTTCAGCAGGTATTACAGACAAATGGGGGAAAACAAAGAAAGGATTAAAAAAAACCCTCCTTGACTTAAGGTTGCATAGTGAAGCAGCAGAATAAGCCAGGAAACTTAAATTCTGGTCTTGCCGTGAGATCTTACTGGCTCAAAAATCACTCTCTTAAATCTCTCTCTCTCTCTCCCTTCCATCTGACAGCAAAATAAGCAGCCATTACTATACACAGGATTTCCAAAGGGAGAATATATAGTGCATGACATTGCTATTAAATTCAAATGGTACACTGTTTTTATTCAGATACACACAGAAGATATCCCAAATATTTGTTCTTAGGAAAAGAAACCCCGTGTCATGAAACACTGATGTTAATTTCCTACTTTCTTACTTAATTACACTTGGGTTTTTTTCCTGTTCTGTCATTACTGTTGCAAGCTTATGCATTTCTTTGGTAAAAGCACAAAATGAGATATACTCTACTGGTCTACTTTCTTCCATAAGAAACTGAAGAGCTTGATTTTAAAACTTCATGTAACATCAGGAAAAAAAAAAACAAACCTCTTTAAATATTATTTGCTACAATTACTGGGGTTTATGGTCAAATAATAAACTTGGGAGGTAGGAAAGGAGAAATGGAAATTGTGAGACCTTAAAATACATAAAACTTTCCCATAAAATGCTTCCTAATTCAAGAATGAGCTGACTCTTTGATAGCTTAACAGCCTAATTTTAGGGGAGCATTTTACACACGTTACTTCCCATAAAGCCAAGGGAAGGCTGAGTTACAAGCAGCAGAAAATAATTTGGTTCTTACTATTTATTAGTACCTATGGACTTGGAATGTCCCATGGAAAAGTCAGGCTATTGTGTATCGTACCAATGTCATATATCCAGAGAGGGGTTTTTGCTTGTGTGAAAGCAGAGTCCAACATCCCACCAAAAACACACAGGGTGCCCTGCAAAATGCAGAAGTATTTGTCACCTACAGGGAGGCACAGAGCATCAACATAAGCTTTAAAGTAACTGATAAATGAAAAAGCTGCCATCACCAACAGGCAACTGACAATAATGCATGTGATGATCTATGAACAATGCAAGAGGCGATCCCAAAAAGCTGTTAACTTTTCGTCCTGTCTTCACCCTCTCTCCATAGGGAACCCTGAAGAACATTGTACTGTTTTAAGGGGGACAGCATTCCAGAACTCATGACTCCTCCTCAGTCTGGGACAGCTTGAGGCACGCAGGCCTGGAGCTCTCAGAAGCACATTGCTCAGGTAATATATGCATAGATTATGCATGTTTATAGAAATATTTCATTGCATTGCAGCTCCTGATATCTTAAATTCTGGTTTCCCCTCACAGGCAAAGCTGTAATTCTTATTTGCCTTCACTCCCCCGTCTCTCTTTTATGCAAGTTCTTAAGTGAATGTTTTTATGCTGTAGCTTATCATGCAAATGAATTCAGAGCAACTGTTACAACTATACAACTAAGTCAAAGAATGTGCTGCCAAGGTCTTTATTTTGTATTACTATTATGTACTGAGCATTGACTGAGGAAATCAGGGAGCTGCAGGCTGCTGCAAAGCTAAACTACTGACACTCTATTCCCAAAGGTTCCAAAACACTGGTGCAGCTACGTCCAGAATTGCACTGACACAGAAGTCTTTTCTGGGTATAGTATTTCAGACCATAAAAATCTACCATGTTTTATTTCACTGGATAATAGGAAATAAAATGTTAGGATACAGACAATATAAATCTTGGTCTGTTACCTTATAAGCCACCATTGAATGTTCCTCCAGTTCTTCTGGACCATCTCTTGAGCAATCTAGCATTTCCCATTCGTTTTTCACTGTAAACCAAAGGTGAAGTTAAGACAAGGGGGCACTCAACACACAAACAGTAAGGAAAAGGTGAAAAGATCAGCTTTGAGTTTGGCTGCGCTGCCAGTCAGTGGGGGAAATGAAGCACTTAGTCTTCTGAGTTAACAGAGAGGAAAGGTGACAGGAGCTCCCCCAGAATGATGTGCATTCTTCTGTTTAGCTAACATAAATAGAAATTGATCTTGTTGCTGCTTTGATTTTAATGCTGTGCTGTTACCTACATCAAAACTCAACTTTCCATGAACGTGAACCCCAGCACAAGTCTACAGTTTATTCCAGTGACAACAATTGAAGAGGGAATACCACACAGTCAAAAAATAGAGTCGTATTTGATAGTGTGTGATTAAGAAAGTCTTACAAGGCGTTACATCCCAGTGTTCCCTTTGTGCACTTTTACATGCATAAACTACTCCCATGTTAAAGAGTTCAGAAAGCCATCCCTCATCAGAACTAGGATATTTTATATGACTCTACTTCTGATTGAGGGGGAAAAAAAGAAAGCAACTGAATAAACTTTAAGACACCTGCAAGAGGAGCAAACACACACCATTTGCCCAATGAACAAAATGTTTATCCATTATTTCGATGGAGAGACTTTAAACGGGGATCATCTGTTAACTACGGAGTATCCTCAGTTTCATAATGACTGGATACAGAATCTCTTTAGTCCTGACATATAAGAGAAGGGGCAAACACACCTATGTTGTATCTCCAGAAATCCCCGAGGCTGGTGGTGCTCCGTCCTCCATGGAGATACACAAACCCCCGGCAGACAGCGCAGGCATGTTTGTGGCGGTCACAAGGAGAGGGCTGCTTTTGGGGTGCACATTGCCACCCACTGCCTGCAGCTTTTCCTTTCATGCTGACAACTAGGATCTTATCCAAGTATCAGCTTGCAAGGACAGCCACATCAGGGCAGGGTCCCAAAACATCAGGGATGGGGTTTAAACCCTGTCTGTAAAAACAACAAAGAATAGCGTCAGGTTTTAAAGAAAAAGAGGAATAATGATCATTAAAAGCAGATGGTAAAAAAGAAGAGTCTTTGCCTTTTGATACAAAGTTAGTGTGTTTTATTTTCATTCCCATCAAAAGCAACCTGACAATTTTGGCGTGTCTGTGTCAGTATGGTAACTGAAGTAAAGCACTTGGAATGCTGAGTCTTATCTCAACGAGACTGGGACAGGTACATTCCTGGAGCTGAAAGCTTCCCAAAGAGTGTCAGCGAGCTGAAGTGATCAGCTCCAGAGCCCTAATTTGCCATAGTGATCAAGTCCATTATCCCACACTTGCAAACAATCAGCTCTAGTACCCTGCATTTGCAATAGGGGAGAAACCAAGGCTTGGTCTTCTTTCACTACTTAATACAAACCTGTACTTCAAACAAAATTTTGGAGCAGTGAATATTACAGAGGAAAGGAATTCATTAGCACTTGACCAGAAGTTATTCTTACTTTTATCTGTAAACCAGTTGAAGTGAGGATTCATCTGGAAAAAATAAAGACTATCCCTTTCCTTGCCACAAGATGTCCCTGTGTTCTGTGAAGATAGCAGAACCAGGAACAACCTTGTTTTGAAGCACGTTGTTTTATAAAACACAAGAGAAATAAATTATGAAGCATTAGGCCAAATTGTGGGGTTTGTGTTGGTAACATGTCTGAGGTAACTCATATCAGCAAATGCGGGCACAGTCTCCCAATTTTGAGATGGTTTCAGTGAAGGGATCCAGGATGGGAATTGATAGGTACCAATCTGCCTGCATGGACACTGTTAGCTCTGCAGTACTGCAGTGTAATGCCTGTTCTTCCACAGTTACAGGGTATTATACGCATGTATTTAGCATCCCAGGGGATAAAGACATACAGCTGTCAGCTCAACATCATGATTGTGCAGTAAATCTGGTCTTTTGATTTGAGGTGTGATAAACCTATGCCTACTTGGCCCAATTATTTCTAATTAAAAAAACCCAAACCAACCAAACAGCAGACATACCAAATTTGCCCAAATTTTGTACAGTAGCATACAAACATTTACACCCACAGAGAACTTTCATTACAGCTGCTGCCCATGGCCTTCCTGAGCAAAGCAACAAGAAGGCTGGATATTTTCCCTCCACCTCTTCAGGAATGGGATGACAGTCACACAGCTTTTACCAAGCCTGGGCATTTCATGTTGCCAGCAGCAGCACAGGCAGGCACTGGAGTCAGCCACCAGCTTGGTGCATTTGAGTCCTCAGCACGTGTGTGTCAGTGCATGTTCCAATGTAGCCCCTGTGCCATTCAGAGCCTGTCTTCTGTGAAGAGATGCCTTAGATCAAAAGCTTTGGTTTCCTGGGCTAAGTCATGTTCACATAAAAGCAGCAACTCTGCTGTCAGATCAGAAAGCACTTCCAGGCAAAGTTTGAAATTCCCAGTAAATGGCAATTTAAACTTTCTTTAGGGCCAGAACAGGTTCTTGGAAATCCAGCAATGACGAGGTTAGGTTAAATGCAGCCCTCCTTGCAGATCCCCATGCAGGTATTTTTACTATATGCATTGCCATGGCATAAACTAAGATATACAAGCTGTGCCTTGACTTTCATTGTGTAGAACTCCATTTAGCCATGTAAAAGCCAACAGAGGTCAATAGAAGGACTTTTCACCCTGTGCAGGTTTGATAACAAGTTAAGGGGTATGTACAGAGGCTTCAAAGTATCCAGATCTCCAGAAGAAGCTGCCATGTTATAAAAAGGAAAGAGTGATGTTTGCTTGGATCCAATGATCAACGAACAGTTAAATACAAAAGAAAAAATCCCACAGATTTCTGTAAAAGCAGTTTGTATGTAAGGAAACATGCTGGGTAACAATGGCCAGCTACACAACCTTTTGTTTATTTTCCTATGTACTTCTATAGTAAGTCTTCTTTTTTATTTTTCTCTCAGCATCCTGCATGTTTTCTGTTTCACTGCTGCACTAGGAACATTTTTGTTTCACAGAGTCTTCAGTACTCTGCCTCTATGCCAGCATCTTTTGTCTGGAGAGTTTATATATCTAGCAGCACAAAAGCATACCCCTCTTATCAAATGTTTTCTCCTGTGTTCAAAGATTCCCTTGTTTTCAAACACCTGGATTTGTCCCAATGCAAATTCATGAGTTATCCTTCCCCTCACTCATAAATAATGAGGCTCCTCATTGTGCCATCACGTCTTCACACATCAGGCAGGACAACCAGGTGATCAGGCCCAGTCAGCGTGGGTTTATAAAGGGCAGGTCCTGTTTAACAAACCTCATCTCCTTCTATGACAGGGTGACGTGCTTGTTGGACGAAGGAAAGGCTGTGGATATTGGCTACCTTGTTGTTACTGAGGCATTTGACACTGTTTCCCACAGCATTCTCCTGGGGAAATTGGCTCTACTTGGCTTAGATGGGCAGACACCTTCCTGGGTGGAAAAACTGGTTAGATGGCCGGCTCCAAAGAGTTGTTGTCAATGGAATCAAATCCAGTTGATGGCTGGTCACA
>WBNH01012066.1:35862-61474 GCA_013401255.1 Urocolius indicus | reverse complement strand
CCCTGGACCTCCTCTTGTCTTAGGGCATCAGTTTTCTTCATCTGCTTCAGCCCCTGGACCTCCTCTTGTCTTAGGGCATCAGTTTTCTTCACCTGCTTCAGCCCCTGGATCTCCTCTTGTCTCAGTGCATCAGTTTTCTTCAACTGCTTCAGTCCCTGGACCTCCTCTTGTCTCAGGGCATCAGTTTTCTTCAACTGCTTCAGTCCCTGGACCTCCTCTTGTCTTATTGCGTCAGTTCATCTGCTTCAGCCCCTGGACCTCCTCTTGTCTTAGTGCGTCAGTTTTCTTCAACTGCTTCAGCCCCGGTCACATGCCATGGACCACTTCCCACTCATTGTGCTTTTTGTGGAAAAAGCTTTCCCAGAGTTTGTGTAGAGAGTAGTACCAAAAAGAAATGAGGCGTTTCAAGTACAGCATTGGATGTGTATGATGAAGATGTGTCTCTGTTAATCCGGGGAATTAGAGCCTGAGGAGTACAGTCTGACCCCTCTGCAGGGCTGTGTTGGTTTCTCTGTGTTAACAAGTAAGATAGCGTGAAAGTCTGCGTGATAAGCCTCCAGGTTTGCATCACACAGGGATTTCAGGAGAGAAACACTGACCAGTCTCTTTAGTGTGAATACATACACTTGCGTTCCTTTGCTGTAGCTGTTTTCATGCCATTGTTATTGTTGATATTTTAATCTGCCCTGGTTGAAAGTACATGAAGACATAACACCAAATCTGAAGATATGCATGTTAATAGCCAGAAATGAACTAACTGGAGCCGTTAGCTGCGCTGTGGCAGTAGATGCGTGTATCAGTTAAGCTACAGCAGACCCTTGTTTCAGCAAGTACTCTGAAAATCAAAAGTCTTCCTGGACTTTCAAGTTAGATTCTGACACAGTCTTTGCTGTGTCTGAATTAGACACGTGAAAATGAAAGACGCCATGCTTGTTTTTCTGCTAAGGCTTTAAAAAGTGAAAATGAAGAGGTTTCTCAACGTGTCTGGTCAGAGCTGTTAGGTAAAAGCATCCCTTGTTTTGTAGCCCATAACTTACCGATACCACTTCTTACCTGTGGAGGTGTCACTTCTGAACTCCCAAAACCTGAAGGAGATAGTGCAGAAATGTCCAAATCAGCCAGGAGTTTCCCACTTCTGTTCAAAGTTTTCTAAGGTTTTGTTTGTCTCGGGTCCTTTCTGAGGAAAAAGGTACTAACAAGGTCTATGCCACGTCTTTCTTGTACTGTTTTGTAGCCCTCTGGATTTAGAGCAGTGTTCCCTCAGAGTGCTGGAGCCAGAAGGAAGTCCCAGCTGGAGTCTTCTGAAACTACTGGGAGATCGTGGTTGCACTGTCGGGGAGCTTGTGGAGTTCTTGCAGGCCCTGGAGCACACAGAGGCTCTCCAGTGTCTCAGCCATTCAGGTCGGTTCTGGTTTGTGGTTTCATTACAACTGTTTGTTTCACTGGAAAAAAAAAACAACCCGAAATATTCATTCTCTACAGTAGCTAAAAACATCCTCAGTGTTTGAGTTCTAGTAGTTGGTATTAATATGATTACCATAGTAATGGACTCATATGATTTTAAGATTAAAAGTGAGCCCAGTAGATAAGCAGGCTTAATGTGGTATTGGTGTGGGCTTGGCCTTGGCTGTATGGATGTGACAGGTGCTGTCATTCCTTCTGCTGACTTGCCCTGTTTGTCAAACTGTGCGTCTGGGAAATGCCTATAGAACTGAAATGGTTGAGTTAGAAAGGCAAGCAGTGTTGCCAGCCATCTGTTTGGGCTACAGGTGTCGTTAACTGCATTTCATAGCTTACCCTAATTGAAGGGGAAGAGTCCAATTAGTGTCAGTTCAGGTGATACTGGGTGAACTCCAGTTTCCTGATAGACAGAAAAATGGACCAACTTAGGGCAGAACGAGGTTATTTTCTGCTAATGCATGCAGCTTGCTTCTTCACAAAAAATCTAGGAGGTGGGACAACACAAGGGAATGCACAGGTAAGACCACATAGACCAAGTGCTTCTTGCTGTAGTACAAAACAAAGGCTGTTCTTCATGTCCTCTTCCTTCAGGATGTGGTGAAATTCATTCTACTTAGAAGTTACAAAAGCTTCTCCAGGGAGGGTGTGGAGGCTCCTTCCTTGGAGGGCTTAAAGACCCGCCTGGACACGTTCCTGTGTGACCTGATCTAGGTGGGAGCTGCTTCTGCAGGGATATTGGACTGGATGAGCTCTAAAGGTCCCTTCCAACCCTAGCACTCCATGATTCTCTTTGGAGTGAGGAGTGGAAGTGAGACTAGCAAGCTCTTTGCCATACTGATAGCTGACAGTGTGAGAAAAGAAGCCCTGGGCTGAGAAACATTGTTAAGACAACCTTGGAATTTTTCAAGCAAATCATGTAATACTTTGCAGCCGTTTGTTCTGGTTAAGGCTGCTGCTTCTTACTGTGCTGGCAGGACCTCGTTGTGCTGACTGAGGCGTTAATAGCTTAGTCTAGCTGAAGTACAGGACTGTAAGCTTGGCAAGGAAAGCTGTTGTCCGTGTGGTGGTTATGAGGGCACTACTGAAAACAAGAATGGTCGTGGTTCGTGTTTGTATTGCAGAGTGACTGCACTGAGACGAAACGTTGTGCTTGCTTGGTCTGTGATCGGCTCAAGTATTACCACTGTTGCTTGAACTGGGTGTTTAAGTGTGACTGCCAGTCAAGTTATATTTTGAAGACTAAATGCTGGGTAAAAGGGGAACTTGCTGCATAGCAGGGCTGTGAGATGGCAGTAGTGTTTAGGGAACTGGAGAGGTAGCTAGGATAGCCTTGTGTCGAGGAGAACAAGCCAATAAGCAGACTTTTGCCAAGACCCCTTGGAACTGCAGAGGTGGTCTTTTCATGAAGGAATCTGTTGCAGAACAGTATGATCTATGATAGAATGGATTCAGCCTCTTCTAGGGAGGACTGAGGAGCTTCATAGTGGCTAAGGAGCTGGAACCAAGAGAAATCAAGGCAAAAGGTACTTGAAGAAAGCATCAAAAAGAATTTTAAACTATTTAAAAAGAAATGGTGGGCCTTGATATTTACATTGAGTTTGTTTCAGTGTTCAGGGGTGGTTGATGCTAGTCAAAGTACAAATCCGTAACTGTCCATTTGTTCTAATACACCAAAAACAGCTTAAGAGTTGCTCACATACTCCTGTAGGAACGGATTGTTTAATGAAAGACCTCCAGAGCTGTCTTACTGGTTTATTAGACTATATTACACTGGCTTAGCTGACGTGGTTAAAAACACACAAGTCTTTGAGTGAGCCTGTGAGCGTACTGGTTAGTGAGTGCACAGTTTTGATGCAGCTTAGTGACCTCTTTTGACAGTGACAGGGCTTTGGTACCTTTATGGCAGAGATGTGCTGTTATAAGCTGGGATGTCTCTTCATTTTCAGCAATACAATCAATCTCTCAGAAATTCACAGACTCCCAGAACCAAGTTCCAGCCCTTGTTTGTCTCTTAGAGCTTAGAGGCTTGTCTGTCTCATTGCATCTTCTTGCTATAAAGGCCCAATCAGTAGTAAAAATGACTTAAAAGATTTTCCTTTTTGTCACTGAGAATGCCTAGGCGTCGTGTTCCTTGGGTCACCGCTCTGTTCCTTTTCTTCCTTTATTTTTTTAACCTTGTCTTATTGTGAGCTTGTTGGAAATGAAGGAAAGACAAAGAGCTTTCTCCCAGGCCAAGAAGGACGAAAGGTTTAATACGCAATTTGTGGTGTTACAGCCTAGTCCTTGTGCAACCTGACTGAGCTGTGGTGATTGAAACAGGAGCAAAGAGGTGTTTGTCCCCTGCAGACAGGTCTCTTACTGCAGCAATTTAGGCACCTCAATCTCAATGTGAGTGAGGCTGAGATTCCAGAAATGACTGAAAATGTTTACCGATGCGTAAGCTGAGGCTGTAACAGTTGGGCTGGAGTTAAGATCATGAGTACTCGATCTGCACTGCGTGTTTCAAAGTCTAGTAACCATAAATGTCAGTGTGTCATCCTCAGTGACAAAACTCAACATTTGCGTTTTCCAAGGAAGATCAAAGAAGCGTTTGTTGTATCTTTGCAGCCGTTCAGAAAATTGAGACAGAAGGTTTTCTTTCTGAACCGTTGAATCCTGTGGTGCCTGTGGGAAGTACCTGAATAGTGCTGAATGAACTGCGAGAAAACAAATGAAACTGTTTAGAAATTACGAATCGGATTTCTTAGAACTTGTTCATAACTGTTCCAAGGAAAGCAAAACACTAATCTTTCAGAGAATTTGTTTTTGTCAACTGCTTTCTTCAGAGGTGTCAGTGATGCAAATCAGGAGGGGTTAACCAAAGGAAAAAGTGGAAGTCTTTGGAAAGATCTCCAGTCTTAGTTTTTCTGTCCTTAAAATGGAAGCAATATGATCAAAATTGAAGTAATATAATTCCTGCTTGCCTTGGTTAATGTTACAGTGCTCAAAAACTGTGTTTAACGTGCTAGCTACGAGAAACAGCAGAGGGGGTGTTGAATGAGGAACTGAGGTAGTGATCTTCAGAGCCAGGGTAGAGGGGGAGGTTATTTTAGAGAAGGAACGGCTGGGAATTTTCCAGTCCTGCAGCTACTTTGGAGTGACTACCTGTGTGATCAACTGTGTCAGAACAAGACTGCAGTGGAGGAGGTTCGTGTAGCCCGCCTCCCTTCTAGACAAACATTATGTGATTTCCAAATGTCATATCGTCTCTGTTTCACTCTGTTAACCGCATGGGTTTCTGCTCAGGTTTCAGCCACTTGATGCAATTGTTAGAGTTTCGTTCCTCAAACATTGTGTGTTAGGAAGAAGTTCCAATGTGCAGCTAAGCCATGAAACGCAAGGCGAACAAAAGCAGAGGAAAAGAGCACTCCTGGCAGAGTGTAATGTGAAGGCTTTGAGCAAATGGTAGTCTTGAGTCTTGTACTGAGATATTTGCTATCTCTTTGCAGCTGTGTCTTATTTTTACATACCTTGTGCTTTATACTGTTCTGTAAGACGCTTCCCACAGCAGTCTGGAGTACTGCTTCTGAACCAATACAGCTTCTGCAGTCTGTTTTCATTAATACAAAAAAAGGAACTACTTTCTTCCAAATCAGGGAAATTGGTCTGGCTGTTACTAAAAATTTTCTCCTTCTTTTTCTGTTTACCTGTTTTGAGTCTGATCGTTTCGACAGGAACACGGTGGTGATCAAGTGCCTCCACACTGTTCACTGTTTCTGTGTGCAGTTTTCCTGTAACTAGTTGTGCTGGGCCTAGCCAGGATAGAAATAATTTTCTTCATAGTAGCTCATATCGTGCTGTGTTTTAGATTTTTGACCAAATCTGTGGTGCTCACACAGCGGTGTTCCAGCTCTTGCTGAGCTGTGTTTGCACAGCATCAAAGCTTCTCTGTTTCATGCTCTGTGAATAGAATTAAGATGTGCAGTAGGCTGGAAGGGGACACCAGTCAGACAGGTGACTTGAACTAACCAACCACAGAATGCATACTGTAGAACATCATGCTCAGCAGTAAAAGGGAAAAAACAGAGGTTTGGAAGTTCTCACCATCTTCTGTTTAGGAGCTACGTAGGCATTGGTCTGCCCATGGGAGGTGGCGACTGATTGCC
Organism: Urocolius indicus; assembly: GCA_013401255.1. Classification (NCBI taxonomy): domain Eukaryota; kingdom Metazoa; phylum Chordata; class Aves; order Coliiformes; family Coliidae; genus Urocolius; species Urocolius indicus. The sequence continues at coordinate 55,868 of WBNH01012066.1, read as the reverse complement.
TTTGGGTCACTTGTTCTGTTCTGTATTCTTCCCCTCCTCCTTCACTTGTTGAACTATTGTTACTATTTATTGTTTGTTTGCTTCATTTCAACCTCTCAATTCTCAATTCTCAATTCTTATTTTCATGCTTTTTTTCTCTCTTCCCCTCTCCTACATGAGGTGGGAGCCTGTGGGGTCCCGCTGGGGCTGATGTGCAGCACTGGTCTTTTATGTATAAGCATTGCTGTGGTTCCACTGAGGTTGTAAACATGCATTTTGCCATCCATAGTGAATAATGCTGTAAACTAATAATTTTTTTAAGCCTTTTTTTTGTTTGCTTTTACCAATTTAATGATTTTTTTTGGTGTTTTGATCAGTGTTGCTGATTGCTTTGGTCCATAGGTCGATGCATTTTCAGACAGCAATGTGAGGTTAAACTTTCAGTTCTGCAGTTTGCCTAGTTTTTTCTCCCCTCTCCTCTTCTTCTGATGACCTTGGTTATACCAGTGGATCTGGTTTTGGAGTCATGCTGTAACAAGATCTTTGGAATGGTCTAGGTTAAGAAAATAACAGGATCGTGTCAGACTGGTGTCAGAATTGCACTTGTGCTATTTCCTGGCAGTTCAGTTTTGAAGTGGAAAATTTAACCTTGCACACTGACAAAAGGAAAGCCCAGCCTTGCATTCTGCAGGAGCCAGAGGCATAAAGCTCATCAGGGTGCATGAGGAATTGAAAAACACACTCTAATGCAGTTAAGCTAACTCATACTGCTTTGTTCCATCCCTCAAGATGTGCCTAATCTTAATCTGAAGATTAACAACTCAAAAGAAATTATGAAACAAGTGAATAAGCAAACTCTTAACTGGCAGTACATTTCCCAGGAAGGACCTGGGGTGCTACGGCAGAATTTGGTTTAGTGAGTAGAGAGCAAGAAAAGCAGAAGTATCCTAAAATGTCTGAATTATCTACTTTAAATCTTTGGTAAACTGTGGAGCGTCCTGATCAATTTAAGCTTGGATTTTGTGTAATGGAAGGGAATTTTAAGTGTCTTAAAGCCTATAACTGAGGGTAACTGCCTGTGTGCACAGTAGAAACAAAATACTTTCAGGTATATTGAGGCTGTTCTGCATCATTGAGGCTGTTCTCAGGGATGCCCAATGACAGGACAAGGGGCAACGGGCACAAGCTGCAACAGAAGAGGTTCCAAAGCAACACAAGGAGGAATTTGTTCCCTGTTGAGGTGAGGGAGCCCTGGCAGGGGCTGCCCAGATGGGCTGTGGAGGCTCCTTCTCTGCAGACATTCAACCCCAGCTGGATGAGTCCCTGTGTGCCCTGCTCTAGGTGCTGCTGCTCTGGCAGGGGGGTTGCACTGGATGAGGTCCCTTCCAACCCTCAAGATTCTGTGATTCTGTGCTATTTAATGACAGAAACTTTCTTTGCTCACAGTACAATTTAAATGCAAATTTACCATGTCAAATAGTGTTTTTTTAATAACCTTCCTGTGTGTATCTTCTCTTTTAAAGGTATAAAGATTGTCATACAGCCGGACTCTCAAGCAGTGCTCTCTGGTCAGGTTGTCAAGCTGTGCTGTTGGGCAACAGGACACCCATTTGTGCATTACCAATGGTTCAAGCAGGAAAAAGAGGTAATTATTGATACAGAATGTTGTGAAAATAACAGGTAATGATTTTGGATGTTACCGCTATTTACAATGAGAAAAGATTGTTGTGTATGCTAATGAAAATGGAAGTTTAACCAGCGTGATGCAATGACCCACCAATGTGCCAGAACAATAAGAAGGTTCCGTGTGTTCAGACCAGTTCATACTTGGAGACTAGTCTTAGACTGTGACAGTAAGAAAAAACCCGTAAGTTTAGTTGTTTCTCAGCCTATCAAGAAGTGTGACACTGGCCACTGAGAAACTGCCGCACTGGAGCAAACAGATGGAAACTGTTCTGGTTTCCTAAGAGCGAGCAGTTGAAGGCCCGACCTCTGTGGTGCCACAGACTTCTTCAGCAAAATACCAGATTGCATGTGAGTGAGTCTCTCTGGGATTTGACTGGCAACAGTTGTGCCTGTGTTTCTGCTGCTGGTTATCCTCCTGCAAGATTAATGGACATTTTCTTGATGTTACTTCATTGTAAGCAGTGTTGTTAAAAGCACAGTAAGTTTATGGTATTCCGAATTGCTCTTGGGGCTGCAATTTTTCACTCATTTCCTCCGCCTTTCTGAAAGTTTATCTAGATTGTCAAAAACATGGCTTAAAAGTATAATTGCAGTCATTTCCTGCTCATTTCAGTTAAAACATATAATTTGGTGGGTATTTTTTTTCCTGTGGAAGACTGTTACAGCTTCCTGGCTGTAGTTGAATGTATTCTAAGACTAGAGCTGAATGTAACAAACATGATGGTTGGAGTAGTGCTTAAGAAATTATTCAAAGTTATTTGTGGAGAAAGGAAAAATTATCAGTTTCAGTAAGAGCTTTTTAACTGGCTTAAAGGGTTGGGATTGTCTGGAATAGAGGCGGATGAATTGTTCTTGGAAGAAAGCCTGTTTCTGAGCTGCTACACACATAGAACAAGACTTTGTCATCCAGAAGTTTCAAGTAAGGGAAGGAGTTGAAGATGTTGAAATGAACATTCTGATGTTTGGTCCAGGTTTAGATGAAATCAATCCAAAATGTCGATATTTCTTGGTTCACTGTTGATACAGGTTCCCCACGGTAACTCTCCAGAGCTGGTTTTGAATCCGGTGAATGTAAATGACTCTGGCTTTTACATCTGTCGAGTGAACAGTGAATCCTCCTTTGTGTTCAGTCGATGGGCACAGCTTGAAGTTTGTGACCTCCAGGACACATCTCATGGTGAGTGGCAAAAATGTTGTCTTCTGAAAGTCTGTCTTTCCGCTTGTTGGAGGAACTTGAGTCCCCATGCAAAGATGTGAAGGAGGGCTGATAATAAATGCAGAGTGCAATTATTGGACTCTTGTGCTGGTCAGAAACTCTTGTAACTTTCAAGTGGCTGGACACACACAATGTCTTCTGAATGTCTGCCTTGCGAGCTGTGGCCATATACTCAGGAGGCCTGGACACTTTAGAAAACTTAGATACTGTGGGATGGAAAACAGGTTAACTGCACTCTGAGAAAGAGGACTGAGGCCTGGAATAAAGACTTGTCAGGTATGGAAATGATAGCTCTCCTTCCAGTCACTTTTTCAGGTCATACTATGCTATCATAATCTTAAGACAGGTAGCAGTCAGTAAGGATACATTGGTCAAAGGCTAGAGTGTTTTTTTGCCAGAACACTGGAGGATGTGAGAGGTTGGACTTGGTGGATATGCCTGTTGCAGCATATATGTTTGCTAATGCAATCTTTTCAACTTCATATAACCAAACCAGATAATGCTGAAGAGATTACCAGCAATTTACTGAAATAAATCTGGGAGAGGAAGAAACTCAGGAGTTAAACTCTGTCATTTTGGTACGAACTGCACCTTCGTGGATTTTATGAATGGTCAGCTAATAGGCAAATGTGTGTTGCCTGTGTAAGAAAACCTGCAGTAATTCTTCAACCGTACCAGTGTAAGCCCATGTGAATTTATAGCACTTGCTGGGAGACACCTCTGCTTCAGTGATGGGTTAATCTCCATCTGCAGCCTTCGTGGTGAACGTACAGAAGGGAAGAACTGTGAGGACAATGAAATAATACCATAAAGCAAATAAGATTAAATAACTATTTATTCAACAGTATGCAGCTAGGACTGGAACTGGTTAGTAGAGAGTAAAGAAGGTCTTGGGAATTCACTTCTTGCATCTAGTCTATTAGTACTGTCCATTTATTTCCAGTTTCCCGAGGCTGCTGGAGTGACATCATTTTGTTTTCTGGTATGTGTAGATTTGAGGGGTTTTGTTTTGGTTTTGGGTTGTTTTTGTTTATAGAATACTCAGTTGCCTCAAGTACAGTGACACAGCGAGTCTACCCCTTCTAATTAGACACCCTGGACTTGCTTGCTATTAGTCTAAAAATGAATGAGAGAGAAATCAATTCTATTGCCTTCAGACTGTGAAGAGTATTTTCTTTTGTCTTATGTCACAAGTCAAAGGTGTTTTCCACTTGCATCCCACATGCAGAAATTACTCATGTCAGGAAAAGAGAGAGGCCTTCCAGTAAAAGATCAAAAGCTGTTGCAGCGTCATTTGAAGTGACGTTTTTACATCTTAATCTCGAACATATTCTTGTCTTCTGCTTTTCTTTCCTCTTACTTCAGGTTCTCTTTGGTTAGAAACCCACAGTTTCAGATCTTGAAGGTTGCACTGGGAAGCTGAGATGAATAACCTTATAGTCACTACTTAAAGAGAAAACCAGCTGCATGTTGTTTCATGCTTGTGGCAAAAGCTTTGGTGACTCAAGGGCCACAGGTATCCACAGACTCATTACCTACTCCCTTGTGATAATCTAGTAATGCAAACTAATTCTCCCCAAGTTGAGCCTGTTTTGTTCCTGATGATCTTCCTGTCCTTACCTCGACTCATGAGCCTTTCATTACATTTTCTTTCTGATGTCCAGTTTAGGAGGTGGAGTGACAGAGTGGCTCTGGTGGGCTGCTAGCACCTAGCCAGGGCTAGACCAGCATGTATGTGTTCCCTCACTCTTGGCCAGCCAGGAGCTGGTAGAAGGGAACTGTAGTGTGTTTAGGTCTTGGTGATGGGCAGGATCACTCCTTCCTGTAACTTTCTGTCTCAGGATCCTTACAGAGAAACAAAAAATGGGTGTGTAGTGCTCTCACTGAATGTACACACTCATGTCCTGCTGTGTTTGGCCTGAGATTACTGGTGTTCAGTTGAGCTGGCTGACACTGATAGTGGCATCTCTGCAAATGCTGGCTAGGTGTGGAATCTCCTGTTTCAGCTGCTCAATATTTGTGATTTTTTTTTCTTTTCCCTTGCTTTCTTTATGTTTGCAGATACTTTTTCCCTCCTGTCATTGCTTTCTGTTTGATAAGAGCTCAGCCATCCTGTGTTCTGTAAAAGCCATCATTCACAGGTATCCCCTGAGCTTGTCATCAGTGAGGCAGCCAGAAACAATTCTGAATGATGCTGGGGCAGGCATGTTGGCATATTTTGTGAGTAGTACAACAACAGGCTGTGACAATAAGGCCTATAAATGAGATGGCAGGTCAGGGGTCTCACTGGAGATACATTTCGCTGTCTGTAACTTTTTGTATTCCTTGTCTTAAAGGTTAATCTAATTCAATTTGACTACAACAGCAGTTTATTTCCATCTTATCTTACTTCTGTGTTTCTGCCCTCAGGGGAATAGAATTCTTTGCATTTTGGTGAGAAAGTCTGATACCAAACTGGGGCATTAAGAAGGAGGGAGGGAGAAAGAAGATTTTTGCAAACAGCTGAGTGAAAGGAAACAACTGAGTGAAAGTTTATTTTGACATACAAAAATATTTTCTACAGTAAAAGTTACAGAAAGCAAAGCTCTTTGTCAGAGGAAAACCCAACACCATTATTGGAGTTGATAGAGAGCACAGTCTCTGCGCTTGAAATGCCATGCAGCAGTGGCCATAGAACAGAGTACTTGCTCAGGCATCTGTCAGGCCTCTTACTGGTATCTAGTTTGCATTAGGAAATACAGCTTTCCTTTAAAAACTCTATACTCAACATTGATCAGAAATACAAACCATCTATTTGTAAAGTCTCTGAAAGGCAAGTTTATAGTGTGCCAAGAAGCTCAGACACGGGTAGATGAGAGATACCCTTATCACTGTCTCTGTCCTACTGTGCAAAGAAAATGTCATCACCCCCTGATTGTCAGTCATGAATAGCTCTGAGGACAAAACGTGTGTCTACATACGTAATCTAAAAGTAAAGATGAATGACCTTGCAGCTGAGAGGAAAGATCACTGGTGTGACCTTTACAAGTGGGTCTAGGCTTGCTGTCTGGTTGGTACGCAGAGACAGAAGCATTTCCAGGGGAGCACCTGGCGTGCATGGTGGGTATTTTAAAAGTTAATTTCAGCACTTTCTCCTAATAATTTTACATCATCTGGACAAGTCTTTGATGCCTTTAGGATTTTCTGAATAGGTTTCTTTCCCAAAGACCTTTCTGTGTGGGGATGTGTCAGTGGCTGGGTTTGTTAACCATTTTTACCTCTGGACTTTTTTAGTATATTTACCATAAAGTTTGATGCTTAATTTAGAATGAGAAGAATATGGATGTGCTAAAATTGATTCGTGTTAAGTTTTGGAGTTCTTACTCTTCTGTACATGTGTGCAGACAAGTTGGATGCTCAGTTCATCCTTCAGTAGCTACCCTTCTTTGTACTTGCTCCATTGTCTGGAGCCTTTGTAATCCCACAGGCAGGAATAAATAATGCAAAGAGGACTTTGCTCTTTTTTTACTCCTGGGGTATATTCAACGTTTATTCTTTCTTACTTTTCAGCTGAGGAGCTGCAATGTCGTGGCTGTTTGTTTTCAGCACACTCTTCAAGGACGAGTAACTGAACTTCCTTGCTATTAGGACAGCCTGTTGTACTTACAGGGGGATGTAGCCATATGTTGTCAGTTCTTACTAGTCTATATGGGGTTAGATTGTCTCATCTTTTGTTTTCTTTTTTCTTCCCTTTTTTTTTTTTTAAGAGAGCTTGCTGGGTTTGCCTGAAAACAAGCTGCGCATTTGCATTCAGCCTCAGCCTCAACACCTGGCAGTGGGGGATGCTTTGGTACTGGAGTGTGGCGCTGTTGGAAACCCGATTCCTCATTACCAGTGGTTCAGAAATGGATTTCCCTTGTCAAATGGGAGCAAAAAGATCTACACAGTAAGTTAGTACAAAGCGACAGCCTTGGGGAACTAATGTGTAACCACCTTTAACTCATCCCATAAAAGTTCCTTGAAGAAAGTACCTTCTTCATGGCCTGTAAGTTGTGTTGTTACTCCCTTGCCCATACTGTTCTGAGGTTCCCAGGTGCATAACTTCATCTGAACACGTTTCAGACAGTGGCCATGGGATGTAAGGCCATAGTGCATTTTGGATTGCTGGGACGTAGTGCCATAACAAAGATTAACTCTCAGTAAAAGGGAAGGCTTCTCTGTCCTGCACTGCAAAGCACTCTGATGGAATGAGCTATTGCATTAATGCTTCTCAAGCATTTGAGGTGGATCTGCAGTTTTCTGCAGTGCTGTGCAGCTTACTGCAGCAGCTTTCATATGTATAGGCTCTGCTTTTAGTTTTTACTCTGTCTTGCACGTGGGCTTAAAATGAAACCAACACAGGAATTCTTCTGCAGTCTGGTGGGATGACTGTGGCAATGCTTGCACAGGTGGCTTGTGTGGATGTGGAACATCAAGGGACATACTGGTGTCACGTATTCAATGACCGGGAAGATCAAGACAGCAAGAAGATAGAAGTCGTTGTAGGTAAGGGGTGCTTCTGTCTGACACAGGTCAGCTGAGTCATCTGTTTCTTCCCTATCATTAGAAGTTAGGTTTGACCCTTTCCATCTTCAGTGCAGTACATGGTTCTGTGTTTTTAGTGTATCCATTTGTTGTAGTAGCACTGCTTGCTTGCAGCAAATGGAGTTTTTGAGCTGTATCAGTTATAAAGTGCTTTGGGGATTTATGGTAACCAGCACAGAAATGGTACCACTCTCCTGCCATTGCTGTCACGTACGTGGCTTGTCAGCAGATTGCAAGCTGATTTCTTTATGTTTTTTGACAAGTAAAAACCAGTTTAACCCTTTTTGGTGATGTGACCTGTGTTAGACTGAGTCCTTCAGCAGCCAGTGCAGGTGAGATTATTCATAGCAAGCAGGATAAATGAACATAACAACAGTTTAGCCTACGTGCATGTATTTGCAGTACACTGGAGAGAAGATCTGTTTGTTTAGCTTCCAGATCTATCTGTAAATGCTACTGTGGAATTCCTATGAAATACTCATTCTTATCCTAAAAAGTATTCAAGTTTAATAGTCTTGAGTTCTAGCAATAGTGACTGTAAGGTGGTCTTGGGCAATGCTGATTTGTACTCATATAAAGTGGGCTGGATTGCAGAAAGGTTAGAAGTGACCTTTGCCTTCCACTTTGTGTGCAAACTCTCATAACTGAGAGCAATTGTCTTCCAATTTTTCCCCCCCTTAAAACACAAGGAAGGAAAGTTATGGCAGTGGAGTGCACGGAAGGTAAGGTAAATCTTTAGTTGTGAATCTGGTTTTTTTGGAAGAATTAATATTGGGGATGGCAGATTGTTGAATGTGTTGCTGAAAAGCACGTGTGGGTTAACGGTCTCTCTTAAACCACTGGTGTGTGATGCACCCTTCCCTCTGCATGTGCTTCTCTCATCTTTGCTTTGATACCATGATCTGGAGCACATGGGTGAAAAAACAAGCTACTTTCTTCTTCTGTAGTGTTCAAGGTTGTTTGTTTTTTTGAGGTTTTTTTGCACTGCTTTTGTCATGTGCCTCTCACAAGTTTCTAATGAAACATAAAGATCTTGAGATTTCTCTGTCTGGGCTCAGGAGGCAACATCCTTGCAAGAACATCTGAGATGTTTAGGAACCTGGGTGACCCTAGAGAGGTGAACAGAGCTAGTTAGAGTGTCCAGCTCTGCAAAAGGTGTCTCCAGCAGCCTTAATAGGACAGTTCCTTTTCTCCTTTGCATTGCTGCAATGGGGAAGAACTGCATTGTGACCTTTAATGTTGATAACCTTGATAATAGACTCTGAGATGGGCAGTAACATCTATGTCGTAAGGGATCACATCTGAAGATGTAAGGCTGGTTCCAGCAGCACACCCCTGCAGCTTACCTACCAGCCATGAAACTAACACATGTATTTGCAAAGGACAATAAATGGCTCTCTGCCCTGTTTTTTTGCATAGAATGTTGAATTTTCTTAGAATTGAACTGCCCTGCAGCATTTCTTGTTCAAAATTGAAGCACAGCTGGTGCCCCCCGTGAGAGGCACACATGTTAGTGTCAGCCACTTCCATGGCATAGCTTCTGTCTCTGTGAGCCTTCCCACCTTTCCTGGCTGGGGCTGTATGCGTTGCTGAGCTCATGGCCTGCTGTGCAGAAGCTTCCTAGTTACCTGTAGTTCAACTGCCCTTTGAAACAGATGGTAGACACTGTATTTATTACCTGTGGGGGCCTACACCCAAGCCACAGTTTGCTTGGATGCAGCATCATTCTGCTACTAAGCTATGTTGACACCTACAGAAGTGTCACCTTGGGTCGCACCAGTCTCCCAGATGGGTAAATGAGCCTGCTCTTGTTGCTGAAGAGGTCTGCTTAGGACTCTGCTGCATGGAGCATGCCTGCTCTACGAGGCCCCTGGGGCTTCAGATCAGTTATTTTTCTTTTCCATGGTTTCCATTGTTCTCAGAATAAACAAGTGGAACTGGGGGTGGCTTAGAATGTTTGATAATTGTACCTGAGGTCTCCCTGAATACACATGGCTTTACAGAGTAAGATTTCTTGCTCAGGATGTTGCTTTTTCAAACATCTTTCCTTCAAATATCTGGTTTTCAAATGGGTATTTCTGGTATCTTTTTCCTTACTCATTCAATCTGCTTGCATGCCTGTGGGATTGAGGCGTAGTACATGTTTCTCCCTTCGGTTTTGGATCCACTGTATTACAATGCTGTGCCTGGCACGCCTGATTGTATTGGTGTAGGATTTTCTCTTCTCTGTGTGTGGAATAAACATATGAAGGGTTAGATTTGCAGACACGTTTTCTGACATTCGGCTTTTATTAATCATGTCCTGACAATTACGTTTTTATTAACAGAAAAAAATGTGTTTTTTGCTTCTTGTTTAAACCATGATTTTATTGGTGTGTTTCTCCACAGAAGATCTGAGTGATCTTCAAAATCTGGGTAAGTTTTGAGATTCTTCTGTTTTGCGTCTTCATTTTATGTCACAGATCACTGAAGCCTAGCTGAGGTGCCACACAGAGTGTACGTTATTCACATGTATTTATAGCTGGGGATTTAATAGCAGCAAAATCACACACACACATTAAGAGCACCACAGCTTTCTGGTCCCAATAAATTAACTTGAGGAACATAGTGAATCATCACACAAAGCTGGTCTTTTATACTGCATGTGTACTTACACAAATCCAGAAGGAATTTGCTTTTTCTTTCTTGTCTGTTGCATCGTTTGACTCTGAGTTTTAGTATGTTGCTGCTTTCTCACATGGCTAAGGTGAAGATGTAAGGTGTCACCCATGGTACTGGATGAGCATGTTATTCATACTGGAGTGAACTAATGTGATTTGAAGCCAGTTTGATGCTTATTACAGAAATGCAGATGAGTAGCGCACCAGAGGGATTCTCCCTTGGAATAGTGTTTCCAAGACCATAAATCACGAAGGTGATATAATTTTTCTGGGTAAGACATCAAAGCTACATCTGCTTTTGCCAAGACTCTGATTCATTCCCTAAAGTGGTACTGTCATGACATGTAACATGTGTAGAGCCCTGGCATAGCACTGACCTGCTCCTCTTGGCACGGCATTAGCTCTCTTGTGGCACTGGAAAGGACAAAATGAGAGCATTTTCACATACAGAGGGTGATCCCTGTAGGCACCCTCCATCTGCGTGTCTGCATTTCACTTGGAGAGGATGATCTGTGTTCAATGTTACTTAAAACGCTGATGTGCAATTTGTGAGATTCAAAATTAAACTGTAAGCATCTATTATTTCTGACTTTATACAGCTTGCTATTAATATCCTGTTAAGAAGAATGTGAGTAGCAGGTCAAGGGAGGTTCTACTCCCCCTCTGCTGTGCCAGAGCTGTTGAGGCCTCATCTGGAGTCCTGTGGCCAGTGCTGGGCTCCCCAGCTGCAGAGGGACAGGGAACAGGTGGAGAGAGGCCAGTGCAGGGCCAGCAAGATGCTCAGGGCACTGGAGCATCTTCCTGCTGAGGAAAGGCTGCGGGACCTGGGGCTGTTCAGTCTGGAGAAGAAGGGATTTCAACAATACTGATAAGTCTCTAAAGGGTGGATGTGGAGAGGCTTTTGTTCTATGGTGGCCAGTGACAGGACAAGGCACAAGCTGGAATACAAAAGGTGCCTCTGGCCCAGGAGGAGAAAGTCCTTTGGTGCTGAGGTGAGGGAGCACTGGCCCAGGCTGCCCAGGGAGGGTGTGGAGGCTCCTTCTCAGGAAGCTTCCAAACCCACCTGGACACGTTCCTGTGCCCCCTGATCAAAGGGAACCTGCTTTAGCAGGGGCTGGGGCTGGATGAGCTCTGTAGGGCCCTTCCCACCCCCCACCATTTGGGGATTCTGTTAGACTGTGTTCGCTGGAAGAGTGTGAAGGAGATCGGTGAAACAACAGCAACCCCACCAAAACGAACAAACAAACAGCTATTGATGTTTTAATACCAATAGACTATGTCTGTGTGGAACACACAGTTCGTTTTCTGACTCTGGCTGTGGTAGCTGTAGTTACTGATGATCTGCTCTTTTAATCCTTTCCAAGCAGACCCACAAGAGCAGTGGAATCGCAGACCTGTTGGTAAGTAGCTTTGTAGCTGCAATGAATGCATGTATTTCGTATCTAGGAAAAGCATCTTGCTGCTTCTGGATTTTTGCTTCTGCTGACACTGCTGGTGAAATAACTGTAGTGTGTGTAAGTAGCTGCATGGAGGGAGGCTGTATTTTTATAGTCCTTTATAATGCTTGCATGCCCTTTTGGTAGCAGACCCTGGTGAGGGCACCAGTATTTTTAGTGACTCACTGGAGCGTCTACAACTTCTCATCTGTTTCAGTCTACTGTTTCAAATTCCCCTGGCTGCAGCCTCGGCCAGTGAGTTACTCCATTACGCTGAGCACTTCGACAATTGGAGATAGTGGTATTAGGATGCTCTGACAAAAAGGGTTGGTATGCTGTCCCTGCAAGCTCAGCTCTTCGTAGGCACAGCGTGTGGATGCTTTGATCCCGATCTGAAGCTCGTAAAGATAGATGCATTGCATGTGTGTTTTATGAACAAGAGTTGCTGGGGCTTTTTAGTCCTGTTCTTAAATTTGCAGGGTAAACTTGGCTGTGGTCAGGCGTGTTGTCTTGTCATTGCTGAATCAGGCAGAAAGGCTGCTGGCCTCTGTTAAAATTTTACCACTCTCGAGTTCATCAGTGTGACGGGGAATGTAAATTCTTCCCCTGTCCTGGTTATCTCTTCTCAATGACTTGGAAAGCTTGTACTTTTAAGAGTGGTTTTCAGTGATGACATGCCACAGCCACTCAGTCTCTGCTGTTTGAAATCGTTTACGCTGTCCAAGGCCCTGGAGCTTGAGAACACCTTGTTTGCAGGAAGGGAAGTTATTAGCCATTGGGGCTGTGGGTGGAGGTTCTCTTAGTGGCCCTGGAGCAGGTCTGGGGCATTCATGTGATCTCACTTGCCACCAGAGCTGTCGGGCAGGAATCTCTGTTGGGGAGGAGAAGTAAGAAACCAGGGAGGAAATGCCTTGCTTTGAATAAGTGCCTTTCTGTAACTTAGTGCAGGTTTTGAGATAAAAATCAGGCTGGTGGCTTCAGGGGCATTTCCGCTGTTGTGACTTTCTTTTCCTTTCATTGCTGCTTTGTTTTCTTCTGGCAGAATTACCGTGGACTTTTATCAAAACCAACGAGAGCATATCTCAGACTATGAGTCTATCAGTAGACTTCCCTCTGAGCTCTGTAAATGTCTCCTGTGTCTGTATAGATGCTTTTAATCAGAGCTACAGTGAAAAGAAACCTTGACAAGCAGAAACACACTTTTCACTTTTGATCTGTAGAAGTTTCCACCTAGATGTCCAGGATTGTAGAGAGACGGGACATGGCAGCTGGAGAGCTGGAAGTGGCCTTTGTGTGGTGGGGGTTGTGTTTGTTTCTTTAAGAAGCATAAGAAAAGCTGATTTATTGGTAACCGCATGAAGGCTGTGGCTTTGGCAACTTGCCATATTAAATGCTTTCTCAATTATTGTGCCTTCAGAAACATTAGAGAAATGGGAGGTAGGCTTAGCTGACTCACTTCTTGATGGATTATCCAATCTGAGGTGCATCACAGCTCAGATATCTCGACTGTCAGAACATGCAGAGTGGGGTGTTTTGGATGAGAAGAGAGTGGAGCTGTCTTGTTGATGTAGGATGACTTCCAAAATCATATGAAATGGCTGTGCCTGAAGTGAAATGGGATAGTGTTTTTGTAGAATCATAGAATCATTTTGGTCAGAAAACACCAAAGATCATCTTTCACTTCGGAAGAAATTGAATTTCAAGTTATTGAGCTCATGGAATATGTAAATGTGATGTGGTTTGTTTGTCCTTTGTCTTCGCAGCAACAGACAAGGTAGCTCTATTAATAGGAAATATGAGCTACTGGAATCACCCTCAGCTGAAGGCTCCAATGGTCGATGTCTATGAATTGACAAATTTGCTAAGACAGCTGGATTTCAAAGTTGTTTCCCTGCTGGATCTTACTGAGTCTGAGATGCGAAATGCGGTGGGGGAATTTTTACTTCTCCTGGACAAAGGAGTATATGGTAAGAGCTTGTGATATCCCTTCTGATGTAGATCCATTTTGTGATGCATCAAGTGCACAAACATCTGGTATTTACCACTCCCAGCTCACTGTATGTGATAGCAAAGCAGACTTCATGGTAAATAGCACGTATTTAGAATGGGGAAAGCGAGTTAAAAACACCCACTAGTGTATCATATCCATATAACCATGTATACCAGCACATGGGTAAAAGGTTATTGGTTCTTTATTATTAGATAACGTACTTGAGCTTTTTTCTTTAACCATGCCTAAGCTGCAGTGCCACTTTTTGTTTGATAGTGCTGAAGTGTTTGTCTGCTAGAGGATGCTGTGCCTGTGCAACATATTTGACAGCATACTCTGCAGAAGATGCATGTTTGTACTAAGTCAGTACCAGGTTGTAGCAGTCTTTCAAGCAAGAGCAAGAATAGTCTGCATGATGCAGGCTGTAGTGCATGGTGGAAGTGAGCTGGTAGCAGAGTAGTTGAAAACTGTGTAGCTGCAGTATGCAAGACTCCACGTAGTCTTTGGCAGTACTCCTTGTTGCATTTAAGAGACCTCTTAAAGATCATCTTTGTAACTTCTGGAGCCCTTCCATCATCCCTTGTCTTTCTCTTGAACGTCTGCAGAATGCTCTTTCCTTCTGGATTTCCGTGTGTGGGGCTCTCAGGGAGGGGCTGCTCTGCTCTCTTGGTCCTTGCTCTCCAGCTCTGTAAAGAACAGCAGAAGAGGGATCCTTCTCTGTGCCTTGACAGCGAGTGCTGCATCCTGATACCAGGTGTGTTGAGGGCGGGAAATCTTTTTTCTTTCCTCTTCTTTTTCTCCAAGTTCTCAGGTTAAGTAACAATCCTTGTTATGAATTGTTGGTTTATTTCAATTACTGTGATATTAGCCTGGCAAGCAAAGTTAGTAGTGATGTTCCTGACAGGGAGGAAGAGTTGTGCAAGCCTGGATTTCTGCTTCAAAAAGAAAGTTGACAAGAGATTTGCTTCTGTAAATGAAAGTGTAGTTCTCTTATGTCTGTGCACTTCAAAGAAGTGAAATAAAGCAGATAAGAACTCACATATTGTTTGCAGAATACACTTTGCATGAGGAAGGGCATTGCCTGAGAACTGGTGAGCTGTGGACTTTAGTTGCTGACTTTCTTCAGGTGCTGTCAACAGTAAAGGAGTCCTCACTAAGTTATTTCACAGCTCGGTGGAAGGTTTTAATGTAGAATATAAAACTGACTCTTCCTGTGTGTCTCTGCATGTTATGTAGAAAGCTTCATAGTGGTTATGCTGCTTAAGCAGCCAGCAGTCTTCTTTTCTGTTTTCCTTCAGTCCTTCAGACTTCAAAGTACCCCACAAAAGTCTAAGGCTCTGCCTCTAAAGTGTAGCATCACTGTAATAAATGTGCTGCAGCATCTTATCAGTGTCGGTTTAAGGTACAGGAGGAGAAGGTAAGGAAGGCATGCATACTGAAAGGCGTGTGTTTAAAATAGTCTCTTTTTCCTGTAAGTTTTTGTTGTGTGACTCACACATCGGTTTGTGAGATTGTGTAACAGAACGGTAATAGCAATTGTAAGCTCTCTTTCACACACGGCAGAGTGCGTCCTGCTGGGATCAGGGCTGTTCTTAGCTGATTGCTCATCCATTGGGATTCCTTGTCCTGCATAAACTTGATTTTTGAGGGGCAAAGCACTAGACAAAACTGGTGTCTGTGCTGGCTGTGGGAGGATCTGGTGGAATTGATGCACAGAGCAAAACCTTTAATGTCTTGCTTGGAAAAGGCTTTGAAGGACCTGGAGTAACCTGGCTTGGAGTGTGTGCAAAGCTTTTCATTGAAGAGTTTGCTGCTGACTGCTGCTATTTTTGTTACTTTTCTGAAAGCCAAGGTTGCACGAACAGCTCTGGAATTATTTAGAACAGAGACTAAAACGTTTTGCCGCTGACCTATTTTAGGTTGCAGAATTCTTGCAGCAACACCCAAGGGAGAAAACACAATTTGATTCTTTTTTGGAACACAAGGTCATATTATTCCTTGGTATGACTTTTTTTTTAATGGTGTGTTACCCGATGCTCTGTGTGCTCAGGACTGACTGATCTGACATTTGGGCATTTATGTCAGAGCCAAAACTTGCATGACACGAGGACTAATTATGGCAGGAAGATGTAGTAGACTTTGTGGTGGCAGTTTTCTTGTCCTGTTCCCTGGAAATCAGGTGTCCTGAGACACCTGAACGAGCTGTTAAATTCTTGCACCTTCTGAAGTTTTCTTTTGTAGCTGTTGACATGAATTTAGAAGAGAAAGCACTGAAAGGCTTTAAGGAGTTTCTCACCAGCAGGACACAAAAGCCCTTTTTGCAGTTGTGTTTTCTCAGGAAGCTGATGGGGCAAGCACAGCCTTTTCTTAGTACTGTCTGGCAATCACTCCTTTAACTTTAATGGTCACTTTGTTCTTTCCGGATAGTGGCTAACTTTGGCTTAAAGAATGAAAGGAATGCTGTCAGTGCAGGTTACAGTTTATTGCAGTTGCATTGGACTTAGCTCCAAATACAGGACGCAGAGTGGCTGCTTCTGTTCAGCTCTTGTTGCCTATGTTTGCAATGCCCTACATGATGCTTTCTGTCAGGAGCAATGAAGTGGTAACGGTTGTCTTCCATAATGTCTTAGTGTATGTTGTTCTAAATGCAGGGTGCAATTAATATTGTGTTCCACAAAGGGTAAAAGCATAGACCCATATGTTTTAAAGGATAAAAATAGTTAGGCTGTTTCTTTAAAGAGAGAGAGAGAGAGATCGCTTAGACACTGACGTCTAAGAGGAACTTGAGCCTACTTAAAATTGTTGTGTCAAAGTGTCTAACGAGGCCCTTCAAACATGTTTACTCCTCTCACTCTGGGCAGGCAGGAATTCATTTCTGATCCTGAGCTCAGCATATTAACTGTTGCAGGTACTGGATGCAGTGAGCACTGGTGCAGTCATCTGCCGAGGACATCACAGAAATGCAGTCGCTGTTTCTGAAGGATTTCAGCTCATTGACAAAGTACTCTGATAAGTTGTGCTCTACATTGAAGAGACTTGTTTCCTCCAGTCAGTCCAGTTCCCTCACATGCATACCTGTGTAGCAGCAAGAGAAGTGTGATGTGGTCACTGTTACAGAAACGTGGTGGGATGAGTCGCATGACTGGATGGCCACAGACTCTTCAGAAGGGACAGGCCAAGGAGGAGAGTTGGAGGGGTAGCCCTCTGTGTTAGGGAGAGTCTCAGCTCTTTAGAGGTCATGATGGTGATGACAGGATTGAGTGTTTATGGATAAGAATCAGGGGGAAGGGTGGATGTCACAGTAGGAGTCTGTTGTAGACCCAGCCAGGATGAGGAAGTAGATGAGAGTTCTTTAGGCACTGGGAAAGGTGTTGAGGTGGCTGTCCCTCATCCTCATGGGGGGCTTCAACCTACCAGACATCTGCTGGGAATAGGACTCAGCAGAGAGGAGGCAGTGCAGGAGGTGCCTGGAGTGTTGGTGATGCAGCCAACGAGGGAAAACACCTTACTTGACCTGGTGTCTGTGAACAGAGAAGCACCCGTGAGAGAGATGGTGGTTGGAGGCAGACTGGGGCACACTGATCATGAAATGCTACAGTTCCTGATCCTCAGGGAAGCAAGGAGGGGGCTCAGCAGAACTGCTACCTCAGACTTCCAGAGGCAGCCTTGGAGTCGTTCAGCAAGTTGGCTGCCAGAGCCCCTTGGGAGACAGGCCTGAAGGGCAGAGGAGTCCAGGAAGGCTGGACATTCCTCGAGAAGGAAACCTTAGAGGCACAGATCAAGCTGTCCCCGTGTGTAAGAAGATGAGCTGGCAGGGCAGGAGCCCGTCCTGGCTGACCAGGGAGCTTCTGCTGGAGCTCAGGAGGGAAAAGAGAGCTTATGACCTCTGGAAAAGGGTCAGGCTGGGGGAGTGCCCAGCCCTGGAGGGCTTGGCAGGGTGAGGGGAGGGCTGGGAGTCCAGCAGCTTAAAGGGCTTTTCCAACCAAAATGGTTCCATGTTTCTATGTAGTCTCACATATAACCTTGATTTAAGTCCAGACCCAAGCTCTTTGGAAGAGTATCCTTTCAACTTAGGGCTCGACATGAAGTCGTGCACTTGGTGTTTGATTTTTACCAGCCTTGTCTCAGGCAGCTCTTGCAAGTTTGTCAATAGCCGTGTAGTACCTTTATTTGTTTAGGTTATTAGTAATACACTGTGAATTCTGTGCCCTTGAGAAAGCTGCCTTCTGATTGCATAAAGCTGATGCCATTTTTCCACACTCTGGCAGAGGAATAACCATTAGGCTCCCTTGTTGAAGCGAAACCCTGCACCCTGCAGTTCATCTTGCATGCACTTGCTGCCTGCTTATCCTGACTATGCGTGCTTCCCATAAAAAGAAACTGAGCACTCTTGATTGAATGGAGCAGTCTGCAAGGGCTTGGCATAGCTGTTAATGACTGGAGAGCTTACAAGTAAAAGAGAGCTGAAGGCTTAATTTGAAGGGCTGTGGCTGTGTTCTGGTATTCCTGTATGAAGGTGCAGGGCTGTGTCCGAAAAGTTATCTTCATTTGTTGTAGCCATCTAATGAGAAGGTAAAAGCATCTGGTACACCTGCCTACGTAAGCTGGTTTTGGGTGTGGATCATTTTAGCGTGGTCCTGTAGTAAGGCTTAGGTTGTTTTTGTCTGAGTATTCAAGTGTTGTAAACTTCACAGTTGCTGTCAGTAACAATAGTGACACAAGAGGAGCATCTCTGCGGTTGGCATCAACAGTCACTGAAACTCCCCCTAGCAGACTGAGTGTGTGAGAGTGAGCAAAACCAGCACGGTAAACCAGACAATAAAAAATCACATGGGATCTTACATGATTCCATGGCTGCATTTTGTGGCAGGTGCTCAGATCATCCGATCTTACTGCAAATTGGTGGGACTTTAGTGTTGGACACTTTTATTCCTGTGAGCAAAAGGTAAGCCCCAGGCTGCAGTTCCTTCTTGGGAGGGATGAAAGAAAGTTTGTTTCATTCCATGATGTGTTTTCTTTATACAAAACCATCACACGTTTAAATGAAGATTTTAAAATCTTAAAGCGTTGTAGATGGTTGTGCATTGACTTCTGAGGGACGTGATCTTTCGTGTCTAGGCAAGCTTGCAAAGAATCTGTTCAGTAGGCCCACGAGAGTCATGAGCATGTAGCTCTAAAGAGGTGTAGGCGCAGCCAGCTCAGCAGGAGTTGTTGGTTCTTTGGTAATGGGAGTGTGCTCTGAAGTTCTGCCAA
Organism: Urocolius indicus; assembly: GCA_013401255.1. Classification (NCBI taxonomy): domain Eukaryota; kingdom Metazoa; phylum Chordata; class Aves; order Coliiformes; family Coliidae; genus Urocolius; species Urocolius indicus. The sequence goes on along the minus strand of WBNH01012066.1, from coordinate 37,085 downwards.
ACTGCTCACCTCTAAGTGTAAAAATATATCTTATCCCTCCCTTTAAAACAGAGAAACACTGAACAGGGCAAACAGCAGAACGAGGGTCTTGCCAGATGCTTTCATGTGCAAGCAAGACTTTTCTCTGTTCTTCTTTTTTGTTTCCTAGTCAAAGGGGTTTTTTAAGTGTTGCCAATGATTAATGGTAAGTTAAAAAAAAAACAAACCTGAAGGAAAATAATGTTAAAGTTGACCGTATTCCTCCTGTTTAAGGAAAAGAAGATCCATCCAGACTTTCAGCATTACTCCTTCGTGTCTGTAAAGCCTGCACTGGCTCACTGCTGCTCCAGGCTTCGTAAATTGCACACGTGGAGAAGATGTTTTGCAGTTGGCACCTCTCCTTGTTCCTATCTGTGGGTTATATATCATACATAACAGGTTATTTCTGTTAGAGGTCATTCTCCTGCTCAGGCGTTTTGAGAGCATTCACCTTGGTGTGTTTAATGCAAATGGCTGAGTTTGCATCAGCAGTTCTTTTTTTCATTCACTCTGTGTGTGTATTGTGAAGTTGATGTTAATGTGGTTCCCCCCACGCCCCTGTCCTTCCTCTATTGACAAAGACATATCAGTCCAAAAGAAACCTGCTTGGGGCAGTTTGAGTGCTCTTCATCTCCCTCACCCACGTAGGGTGGACGTTGTGCATGAAGTTTTTGTCCATGCTGATGTTCCAGCTGTGTTCTCAGTCACTCACATTTTGAACTCCCAGGTCTGTTGTACTATGCTGGCCACGGCTACGAAAACTATGGAAACAGTTTCATGGTTCCTATTGATGCTCCAAATCCCTACCGATCTGCAAACTGCCTGTGTGTGCAGAACGTCCTCAAACTGATGCAGGAGAAGGAGACGGGACTCAATGTATTCCTGCTGGATATGTGTCGGAAAAGGTAGGAGCTCGTCCTCCATGACCAGGGAGAAACCTTTCACAGCATGGTGGGGTTGGGAGGGACCTTTAGAGATGACTCAAGCCAACCCCCTGCCAAAGCAGCTCCCACCTAGATCAGGTCACACAGGAACGTGTCCAGGTGGGTTTGGAAACCTCCAAGAATGAACCTGCACACCCTCCCTGGGCAGCTTGGGCCAGGGCTCCCTCACTCAAACACTCAAACAGTTTGTCCTGATGGTTCAATGGAACTGTTTGTGTTGCAGCTTCATCCCATCACCCCTTGTCCTGCCACTGGAGACAA
>WBNH01012066.1:5709-35849 GCA_013401255.1 Urocolius indicus | reverse complement strand
GATGAGGCCTCAGCAGCTCTGGCAGAGCAGAGGGGGAGCAGAACCTCCCTGGCCCTGCTGCCCACACTCTGCTTGCTGCCCCCAGGCTGCCATTGGCTTCTTGCCCACGAGGCCACGTTGCTGCTCATGGTCAGTTGATGATCAGCCAGCACTGCCAGGTCTGTCTGTGCAGAGCTGCTCTCCAGCAGGTCACCCCCAGCCTGTGCTGGGGCAGGGGGTTGTTCCTCCCCAGCTGCAGGACTCTGCCCTTGTCCTTGTTGAACCTCAGCAGGTTCCTCTGTGCCCAACTCTCAGCCTGCCCAGCTCTCACTGACTGGCAGCTCAGCCTCTGGTGCATCAGCCAGTGCTCCCAGTTTGGTGCCATCAGGGAACTTGCTGAGGGTCCCTCTGTCCCCTCACCCAGGTGACGGATGAAGATGTTGAACCAGCCTGGCCCCAGAACCCATCCCTGTGGAACTCCACTGGCCACAGGCCTCCAGCTCCATTCTGTGCCATCGATCCCCACCCTAGCATTAGGTGTTTGAGGGATGTGGAGAGAGTGTAATGGCTGTAGTTTTGGGAGCCATCTGTGAAGTTCAGTTTATTCACTGCATCAACAGATTGAAACTGAGCCTGTTTTTAAAATGATCAGATAAACTGAACAGACATTTTAAGAGAATAAGAAGGGAAAATTGGGCATGGTGTTCAGGAGGAATCTTTATTGCAGGATGAAATTCACTCTGCTTGCTCATGATTCAGAGAATTCACAGCCTGCACCTGAGTGCTTTGCAACTCAATAGGATTCATTCATGGACTCATTTTGCCTTTGGGCTTGGATGGAAGCGTGAAGCTGGTGGTTAGGCTTTCTGTGGGTATATACTTGCCTCTTGGTTTCAATGACATTTGTTTCTGGCAGGGGCTGCCCAGATGGACTGTGGAGGCTCCGTCTCTGGAGACACTCAACCCCAGCTTGATGAGTCCCTGTGTGCCCTGCTCTAGGTGCTGCTGCTCTGGCAGGGGGGGTTGCACTGGATGAGCTTCTCAGGTCCCTTCCAACCCTTCAGAGTCTGTGATTCCTATTTTTGGTTGTTGTTTACGAGTTACAAAGCATCAGTCTGATTATATAGAAGTGATGTTAGAAGAAAAGAAGAAAAATTACCACTTTTCCTGGTGTCATTATCCATCTTTATCATTACAGGAAGGAAGGAGAACCCATATGAATAGAGGCATGTTAATTTGCCAGGAAGGTTTCGGTGAAGGGCTTATTTTGGAGCTCTTCAGAGGCATGAATTTAGGGGACAGCTTTTATGCTGAGCATGTTATATCTGTATTTAGATCTTAAAGATGAGCTCGATTATTGGAGTTTTCTAAACAAACTGCTGTTTTCTCTCCTTGTTAAGAGACTACTTTACCCAACTTAAATGCACTTGAAATCAGCCCTTCAGTCAGCACTTAGGAAAATTGGTCTTTAAGGAATGTTTCATAACAGAAAACCACAAGTGCTTTAGTGTTTGTAGAGCCTCTAGGCTTCACTGCTGATTAAATGCCAGTGACCCAATTCAGCTTCACAGTCTGCTGTCCAAACAGAGAACGCGGCTACATAAGCCTCATGTTAGCTTTACAGACACCATGTTGTGGGGAGCAAAACCAAAAATAGAAACAACAAAAAAGGGGTTTTGTTACAACCTAAAATGACTCGTTACCAGAAATCACTTTCTAAGAGATTGCAGCCAAACCGTGTCTTGGTCAGCATAGCATCCCTCCCCTGGGAAAGGTCATATCTGACTGTGTCTTTACATAAAGAGCATCGATGATGCTGATTTTTTGTCTTGTAGAAGTCGGGAGTGTTGTAGGAGAGAAGGACATTGCTATTTCTGTTCTGGTGTTTGGAGCAGTGGTGGAGTTTGTTGCCATCATCCATCCTTACGCTGATGTTTTACCTTTTTGTATTTCCCTTGGTTGCAGAAACGAATACGATGACACAATTCTTATCTTGGATGCTCTGAAGGTTACAGCCAACATTGTTTTTGGATATGCAACGTAAGGAAATATTTCTCCTGCTGTGCCACAGAGGTTTTGAAGCCAGAAGTGACTGTGGAGCTATTAACTGTGGTGTTACAGTACCAGTAATTTATATCCATATCTGTGTCCTTGTCCTATTTTACCACTTTCCTCAAATCATTTCACAGTCTAGCTGGCTGTGGAGGTGCAAAGGTACCTGCTCACAGCATTTAATGTTTCTGTTCAGAGGAAGGGTAACACAAGTGAGAGAACTGCATTCCACACACCAGAAACTGCTGGGCAGTGTCCTCAAGTTTTTCTGATGGTTGCTTGTAGGAGTGTTCTACTCATCTAAGTATTTGTCAGAGCTGAAAAAAACACAGAAGAAAACAGCAGATTTTACCCTCAGACCTGTAATGTTCTGTTTCAAATGTGCTGATGGGAAAGGTGAGTGATGTCCTGTGTGTACCTAACGGTACTGACTACACAGAAGGGTCAGGTACTGTGGAACAGTTGCTAAGCTGTAACACGTGTGCTGTGCCCTACTGGGTCATGTATCCCCTCTGTTAATGCAAGTTAAATTTCTAGGGAAAAGGAAAAGAACGTGTAACAGCTGTAACTTAATGACTTACTGAGGGAGCAGCATATAGATCAGCCCCTGTGTTTCTTATTCTGGGTATAAGGAATAAACTTACAACTGCAGTTGCAAGTATTTGAGGAGGTGACTGATGCAGAAAGCTAAATAACCTCTCTCAGTTGCAAAGTCATGTGCAAGAGCTGTTGAGTGGAAGTAGTCAAGGGCTTTAGTGATGCCTCCTATGAGAAATTTAAGATCCTCATCTAAGCAGTTTGACATCAGCTCTGTTCTGTGGCTTGATTGTAAGTCACATCTTCCCAGATGATCTGGTTGCAAATGAACATGAAGAGCAGGTGGGACTTAGACCCAGCCTGGTTTTCAAATTGTGGGGTTTCTTTCCCCCATTCCCAACATAATTTTACTCCTTTTGTCCTCATGATGATATCAGTCGTGCAGGTGATTCGGTGGTTCGGTTTTTTACTGACTGGTAATGGTGATCTCACAGGTGCCAAGGAGCAGAAGCTTTTGAAATCCAGCAGTCAGGGCTGGCCAATGGAATCTTCATGAAGTTCTTGAAGGACCGTTTGTTAGAAGACAAGAAGATCACTGTACTGCTTGATGAGGTTGCAGAAGGTAAACTGCAGCTTACTGCACTAACAGTCCTCTCAGCTTGCAGAGCTGAAAGCTCCTTTGCTGAAATGCCATTCTTGTCACGGTGAAAGTGCTAACACTACCTTAAGCTCTTTCTTGTTACATTTTCTTAAAACAGCAGCTTTTATCAAGAAGCAGCTGCTGCTGAGCAGCACGTTAATCGTATTGCAAGGGATCAGAGCTGGTTTCACAGTGATCACTTTTATGCTCTCCTTTTTAGAGAACCTTATTTGTTCTGAGTGTCTCTCTCCATGGGACTTTGAATTGTCCATCCACAAAAATTGGCCTTTTATCGTGTGGTGTCGGCTGCTTGTGGTAGTGCTGTCATTTCCACACTCATGTGAGCAATCCACTGAGTCCTACCTACCTCAGTGCTATACTGAAGGTCATTGTTGGCTCCCTATCAAGGCTGTAAGTGCACTGCAATGGGCTGTCCACTGCTTCAGTGTTTCACTGGTTCAGTAATTGTTGTTCATAATTGATGGGAAAAGTGCTAAAGTGAAAACTGCTGAGCAAAACATCTCGCTTCTGTGCAAACATTTGCTCATAACAAAAGAGCTGTCTGTATAAAACCCTGTTGTTTGTAGGTGAAATACATAATCAGCCAAGTTCTGGTGTGGTTTCCAGTGGACTTGGTGCAACTGCAGGTGTCAGAATTTTGCCCAGTCTGTCTCTTGACAGAGATCCAGAGAGAGGAAAAAACCCAAGAGGATCCTAGAAGCTCAGTAAAGTTCTGCTGTCAGCAGGTCAGACTTGAAAATGTGATGCAAAGGTTAAACTGACAGAGCTTCTGTCAGTGCTCTGCTGAGGAAAGGGAAGAGCTCATTGGCTGACTTGCTGAAATACAAGCATGTAGCTTATGTCAAACTGATGGGAGGAGGCATCCAGCAAAGCTCCAGGGTGTAAAGTGAAATGTGGTGGCTCTTGGTTACCATTTGCTTGTTTGCCTGGTATATATTCTCTGTTTTGCCTGCAGTTAGCATGCTGCTTGACTAGATCCCATAAAACAAACTTAGCGTTCTCAGTTTTCAGTCTCATCTGTTAAACTTCTGTGTGAAGTTAAATGAAGGTTCAGAGGATCTCAGAAGTACCCTGAAGAAACGAGGTCTGTGGATGATCAAACTGAAATGATTATTCCAAAGCCCAGGACTGAAGGGGGTGTTGTATTCTTTCACACAGGGCTTTCTTCTTTCACCAGGTGCAGTCCAGCAGAGTTCTTTTGTGCATTAAGGTTTGTGCTTTTTATTTGCTGACAGTACTACTCTGTTGTGCCATTACTGGAATGCAAAGGAAATACTTGAGAACCTGCTGTCCTCTCACTTGCAGTGGTAGGAACTAGAGCTATCTGTCCCTACATTGGCTGAAAGTCTGGCAGTAGCTCTAAAGCAGCTTCTCTGCTGGATGCTCAGCAGCTACTCCATTTAGCCCCAGGTTCATTAAGCTACTGTTCCTAAAACTCTTTTGAAGCAGACCACAATATCTTCCCTCTTCTTCATTTTTCTTGCCTTCTGGTACATTCTGTTACTGTTTTGGGAGAAGAGAACCCTGTGATCCACTCCTCCTAGCATCAGTACTATATCTGCATCAGGAGTGCACTACAGCTTCAATTGTCATCCCACATTCTCCTACTGTCAGCCTGTTCAAAGCAGGAGGAGGAGCAGAGCAGACACCCGTTTGCGTTTTGCAGTGATCACAGACCTGTCAGGCTTCCAACTTACAAGTATTGTAATGAACAAACATCTAAAAATATTCCCACCCTCTTCCTCCCCTCGTCCTTTCTGTCATTGCTTTTGGGTGCAGGTGAGTATCCTCTGGGTCTCTCCTCCTCCCCTCCCTTCATGGCTTTCCCATAAGAACATGCCATAGATCTGCTGGCACCCGCTTTCGCCACGCTTCCCAAAATGTCCTGTAAAACAGGACTGACCCTCACTTCATCTGTACTGCCAGGGTAGTGTCACATGCTGTAGATGTTCTTACGTGTGACCTGTTACTTATCTCATTCTTGGAGTGAAGTGAAAGGTTGATTTGTGAGGCAATGTGACAACCCTTGTTGTCAGTATTACCAAGTATTGGGTGTTAGTGAGGACATTGGTGCACTGAAGAAGCTTGAAAGTGTTCCAGAGGAGTGTTCACATTAGAAGTGTTCCATGTAAATGGCCTTCATCATTTCTTTCTCCTATCAACTGGCAACTGGAAACTTTCCAAGGTTTTTCACAGTTGCATTGCAGGCCATAGATTGTGACCATCTGCATGCAGCAAACCATGAAAGATCCTTCAGTTCCCCCATAGTTCTCCTATATGAGAGGTGTTCCAGGCCCCTCATCTCTGCCACTCTTCACCATGCTCTCTCCAGCATGTAAATGTCATTGTTGTACTGGTGTGTCTACCACTGGACCCAGCATTCTAGATGTGGCCTCACTAGAGCTGACCAGAGAGGAGGGATCACCTTCTCTCGGCTTGCTGGTAACGCTCATCCTGTTGGCTGCCTTTGCCACAAGAATGCATTGCTGACGCATGGTCACCTGCTGTCTGCCAGGTCCCCAAAGTCTTTCTCTGCAGAGCTGCTTTCGAGCAAGTCAGTGCCTTTTCTGTACTAGTGCATAGAGTTACTCCTGCCCAGGTGCAGGACTCGATGTTTCCCACTGATGAACTTCATGAGATTCCTCTCTGCTCAATTCTACATCCTGTCCAAGTCCCTGTGAATGGCAGCACAACCCCTTAGTTTATCATGGAATCACAGCATGGTGGGGTTGGAAGGGACCTTTAGAGCTCATCCAGCCCAACCCCCTGCAGAAGCAGCTCCCACCTAGATCAGGTCACACAGGANTGCTGCTCATGGTCAGTTGATGATCAGCCAGCACTGCCAGGTCTGTCTGTGCAGAGCTGCTCTCCAGCAGGTCACCCCCAGCCTGTGCTGGGCCAGGGGGTTGTTTCTGCACTCAGTTTTTAATCACCTGCAAACTTGCCTTTGTTGCACTCTGTCCTGTCATCCAAGATGTTAAATAAACAGTACTGGCCTCTGTGTCGACCCTGAACATACTCCTCTTGCCTCCAATGCTCTAGAAATCCCCTCCAGTAGCATTATCCACAGTTGTGACATTAGTGACCTCTGAGTAGGACCTTACTGAATGAGAGCTGTGATACTGCTCCAGCTGCTTTTGGAAAGCCTGTGTGCCTGTTGAGTAGGATCTATGCAATACCCTGAGGATCCTCTGCAGGCGTTCTGTTGAGCCTTAAGTGAATTCATAGCTGAGCACTGAATACATGTGAAATACAAGTTTTTATGGACGTGCTGGCACTGGCATAGCCATAGCAGCCACACAGCACTGCAGGGCTGGACTGAATTTCGTGAGGACTTCAGCAGCATTGATTTTGAAGGCACCTGTATGCTTCTTATTTTTAGATATGGGCAAGTGTCACCTCACCAAAGGCAAGCAAGCTCTGGAGATCCGCAGCAGCTTGTCTGAGAAAAGGGCACTAACTGATCCCATTCAACACACCGCCTCTTCTGCAGAGTCGCTGGCACGGAACCTGCAGTGGGCCAAAGCTCATGGTATGATCTGCTTCTAGATGCTCCTGTTGTCACCCTGGGGAAAATCGGTTTTCTCACTCCTGTCCCAGGGTGGGTGAGTGAGCCAGTGTCTGTTTGGGGCTCAGTTGCCAGCTGGGGTTAAGAACCACGACAACCGTGGGCTGTGGTATTGAATGGAAATGGGAGAAATTCATTAGTGGATTTTCATTACCACGTTCAGATCTTGAGTACGTTCAGATCTCAGCATGNCAGCACTGGCCACAGGACTCCAGATGAGGCCTCAGCAGCTCTGGCAAAGCAAAGGGGGAGCAGAACCTCCCTGGCCCTGCTGCCCACACTCTGCTTGCTGCCCCCAGGCTGCCATTGGCTTCTTGCCCACGAGGCCACGTTGCTGCTCATGGTCAGTTGATGATCAGCCAGCACTGCCAGGTCTGTCTGTGCAGAGCTGCTCTCCAGCAGGTCACCCCCAGCCTGTGCTGGGCCAGGGGGTTGTTTCTGCACTCAGTTTTTAATCACCTGCAAACTTGCCTTTGTTGCACTCTGTCCTGTCATCCAAGATGTTAAATAAACAGTACTGGCCTCTGTGTCGACCCTGAACATACTCCTCTTGCCTCCAATGCTCTAGAAATCCCCTCCAGTAGCATTATCCACAGTTGTGACATTAGTGACCTCTGAGTAGGACCTTACTGAATGAGAGCTGTGATACTGCTCCAGCTGCTTTTGGAAAGCCTGTGTGCCTGTTGAGTAGGATCTATGCAATACCCTGAGGATCCTCTGCAGGCGTTCTGTTGAGCCTTAAGTGAATTCATAGCTGAGCACTGAATACATGTGAAATACAAGTTTTTATGGACGTGCTGGCACTGGCATAGCCATAGCAGCCACACAGCACTGCAGGGCTGGACTGAATTTCGTGAGGACTTCAGCAGCATTGATTTTGAAGGCACCTGTATGCTTCTTATTTTTAGATATGGGCAAGTGTCACCTCACCAAAGGCAAGCAAGCTCTGGAGATCCGCAGCAGCTTGTCTGAGAAAAGGGCACTAACTGATCCCATTCAACACACCGCCTCTTCTGCAGAGTCGCTGGCACGGAACCTGCAGTGGGCCAAAGCTCATGGTATGATCTGCTTCTAGATGCTCCTGTTGTCACCCTGGGGAAAATCGGTTTTCTCACTCCTGTCCCAGGGTGGGTGAGTGAGCCAGTGTCTGTTTGGGGCTCAGTTGCCAGCTGGGGTTAAGAACCACGACAACCGTGGGCTGTGGTATTGAATGGAAATGGGAGAAATTCATTAGTGGATTTTCATTACCACGTTCAGATCTTGAGTACGTTCAGATCTCAGCATGTTGCCACCTGATCTAGGTGGGAGCTGCTTCTGCAGGAGGGTTGGGCTGGATGATCTCTAAAGGTGCCGTCCAGCCCCCACCACTCTGTGATTCTGTCATCTCGGAAATGCTTGCGTTGGGGTTTACCTCTCCCTGACACTGTCAGGAACAAGGTGTCAGGTGGAATTCATCCTGAGTAAGTATGTTTAAGACCACTCAAGCACTGTAGAGGAGACGCATGTAATGCCTTCCTCCTGAGATAATGTCCCAGTAGTCTGTGTCTGACAATGACACTTTTAAGACACCATTAATCTCATCCCAAAATGATCACCTAAAATAGTCAGGTGAAGGAAAGGTATTATCAATGTGTACAGGTAAGAAAAGCTAAAGTAAAGGTGAGTTCCCTTCCTGGGTCTCTAGGCTTCTTTCAAGAAGGGCAGTGGGCTTTAAGACCATCTTGTTTACCTAAAAATACTGGACTGCATTTAAAAATCTAACAGATTGGGCAGAAGGTCAGGGGTGGCACTTTTAAGACAACCACATGTGTAAGCAGACACTTTCACAGGAGCAGGTTTTTGTTTGTGAGATCAAGCCCTTCAATCTTCATTGAACGATGGAAGAGCAACACAAAAAGTGTAAAGGTGTAGTATTACCGTTTTTGTTTGTTTGCTGTAAGCCATGCATAGAAGAGAACAGGGAGAGAATAACTTGTATTTGCTCAACGGTGTGACTGTGATGGTGTCAAATAATCCACCTCCACTGGGAGCTGGGAAATCTGCTCAAAGCACACAGGCACAGAATGATGTCTTTGACCCCTGAGCACTTTCAGATACATTTCTACAGATTGAGAAACACCGAAGTGTAGAGAAGAACATTGCTTTGTGAATGTGTGCACAGGCTGCAGAAGGGAAAACGTGAACCTGAAACTACTTCTGCTCTCGTTCAAAGGTTCTTGTAATGCCGTAGCTGCACCTCCTATGAATTGCATATAGACCATATCAACCTCGCTGGTTTGATTAGAGATATGTAAACGAGGTTTTGGGTCAGTTAGTGTTGCCTCGCTGTTTGCACAGAGCTTGGAAAGCGACCTGCAAGGCACAAGCTCAGTCAGCTCTCCTAGGCAGAGTCTGCCGGTGACCGTGCGATACTAGCAACACCAAGTGTTGCTGCCTGGTAGCTTCTGACCTCGTTTGCTTCGGTGTGAATGTGTGAGTGGTGGCAGAGGGGGGCCAGGAGGAAAGGGGCTGTAAATGCTTCCTTAAAACTTTTGTGAGCTTAAAAAGCAAAGCTGAGAGGAAAGCCCCCAGAAGATGCAGGTGCAGAGTGCCATTTGGAGTGCAGTGACGTGCTGTTTGCTTGCAGAGCTTCCAGAAAGCATGTACCTGGAGTTCAGGTGCGGCGTCCAGATTCAACTGGGGTTTGCAGCCGAGTTCTCCAATGTGATGATCATCTACACGCGGATCGTGAGGCAGCCGCCGGACATCGCCGTGTGCAGGGCCTACGTCACAGACTTCGCACTTGTAAGTGATTCCCATCGCAGCCCCATAACCTCCCTCCACCCAGCACGAAAACTGGCTGCTCTGTCCTTGTCAGGCTGTACTCACACACACATTTACTCCTTTTTTTTAATGCATATTTTTAGTATGTGCAAGGACACGTTGACACTGGTGTGGGGTCATCTTTTTCACAGTCTCCTTTGTTTTCCATTCTCTGCTCCCAAGGATTTGTTGTATTTAAATAAGTTTTCACCAATGAAATTGCACATCAAATGTCAGTAGCTGCTGTGTGAGCTGAGGACACATCTGCCTCGCAGGAGAAGGCTTCTGATTCAAAGAATGAGGGTGATAATTTCTTCAGTAGCAAGATATTCTTTATTGCGGTGCGGGATGCACGGGGGCTCCTTCCACCAAGCAAGCGTGCGTGCCCCAAGGGCTTACATGTTCATATTTATACACCCCAAATCATGACTATCCCACAAGCAGATTACCCTCTTCCCCGCCTCTTCTTGCCTCATATATTAATTAGTCCTTATCTCCTCAGCACTTGCGCAGAGGGTCAGATCAGAGCTGGGCAGGGGGTCTTCATGGCGTGGGCGGTGGGTGGTCTTTTGGAGGAAGGCTGCGAGTCTTCCTCAGGCTGCACTTTTCACCCCCTCAGTCGATTTTGCTGAGCTGGCAGTACTGGCATCCTTCCACACCTACAAACACCAGTCCTAACCGGTTTTAATTAATTGAAAAAGAACAAGCACCCAAGCACTGGACAAGACATGATATTCAAGGACCACCTTGATCAGATATACGTTGTGCAGGACAGGTTGTGAAGCCCTTGAGCCTTGGCCAGGAGCAAAGAAAAAAAGAAAACACTCTAAACAAGCCATAATTTACAGCCCTTAGCTAATGGTAAAGCGGAATGCATGATTGTTAACTCCTTATCACTTCACAGCTTTACAGTTCTTTGTAGTTGGATGACCCTCTCCAGTTCCATTGATGTTACTCAGCTGATCACAGGAAAGAGAAGGATGAAACAGAATGCTCCTTGGGGCAAAAAACAAGCGCTTTCTTGGTGTCTATGAAAGAGGACATGGGGCAGAAAATCATTTAGATGGAACAGTGCTTTATGAATAAAACATTTTATTTAGTGTGCATAACAAATACGTGTCCTTGTGGCCCACAGAATTGATGTCATAGTGCTGTGCCTCATAGCAGAAGGTAGCTGAAAAAAACCCTGAAGCAAGCACAGCAAGTCAGACAGGAAACATCAGCAACTTTTGCAAGTCATCCAAGACTGGAGTTTTCTTTCCTTTTATGAAGAGTAAAAATGACGGCTTTATAAATAAAGAAAAATTGCTATTTAATGATCTGCTAATTCTGTACCTGTAAGTACAGGGTTAAGTTCTCCTTTGTTTCTTGCAACAGGACCTGGATGTGGATCCTAAAGAGGCCAATAAAGGAACTCCTGAGGAAACTGGAAGCTATTTAGTATCAAAGGACCTTCCCAAACACTGTCTCTACACCAGGCTAAGTTCGCTGCAAAAATTAAAGGTAAATATGTATATTATTCCTCACAAGTCGGTTCTGATAATTTAGGTGAATCTTGATGCCTTGCAGTTCTGCTGAGGCAGCTGTATCTTATCTACATGATAAGTAACAGATTTTGGGAGGGAAAAAGCAGCTAATAACACAATTCAGTGACTTTAGTTTCTTAGGGGGCACAGGAATGTGTCCAGGCAGGTTTGGAAACCTCCTGAGAAGGAGCCTCCACACCCTCCCTGGACAGCCTGGGCCAGGGCTCCCTCACCCCAGCACCAAAGGACTTTCTGCTCCTGTGCCAGGGGCACTGCCTGTGTGCCAGATTGTGCCTGGTACCACTTTTCTTGGCATTGGACACAGCAGAGTAAAGACTGGCCCCATCCTCCCAACACCTGCCCTGTAGGTATTGATAAGGGCCCCCCTCAGTCTCGTCCTCTCCAGACTGAACAGCCCCAGGTCCCGCAGCCTTTCCTCAGCAGGAAGATGCTCCAGTGCCCTGATCATCTTGCTGGCCCTGCACTGGCCTCTCTGCAGCAGTTCCCTGTCCCTCTGCAGCTGGGGAGCCCAGCACTGGCCACAGGACTCCAGATGAGGCCTCAGCAGCTCTGGCAGAGCAGAGGGGGAGCAGAACCTCCCTGGCCCTGCTGCCCACACTCTGCTTGCTGCCCCCAGGCTGCCATTGGCTTCTTGCCCACGAGGCCACGTTGCTGCTCATGGTCAGTTGATGATCAGCCAGCACTGCCAGGTCTGTCTGTGCAGAGCTGCTCTCCAGCAGGTCACCCCCAGCCTGTGCTGGTGCAGGGGGTTGTTCCTCCCCAGCTGCAGGACTCTTGCCCTTGCCCTTGTTGAACCTCAGCAGGTTCCTCTGTGCCCAACTCTCAGCCTGCCCAGCTCTCACTGACTGGCAGCTCAGCCTCTGGTGCATCAGCCAGTGCTCCCAGTTTGGTGCCAGCAGGTAACTTGCTGAGGGAACACTTTGTCCCTTCATCCAGGGACTTGTGATGGTCTTTTTGTGGGGATCATCTGTTGCACATTGTGAGGATGTTCCTGTGACCTGGAGCATAAGAGAATTGTCACCTGAAGCAGAGCTGTGTCTTACACAGTTACTAGTATCAAATGAAAGTGTTTGGTGCCATCTCCTTCCATTCCAGACTGTGCTCTTGGGCTTGCAGTTTTTGAAAGGTTCTCATTGTAGCATATTGTGGCACTGATAAGTTTATCTCTCCATCTTTGTGTCATGAGCATGCTGGACATCACTTGGTATCTCTTCATCAGAGCTGCTGGCAGTTGGTGTAATAATACAAGTGCTTCTAGAAATGAAGACTACCAGATGAGCAAGTATGAACCAAAAAGAGGTCCTCAGTAAACAAGTGTTGCCTAATACGTGTCTGCAGCTCCGAAGTTACTCTCCTCCTTCAATTGACTGTCCCTCTATAGGTGTGTCCTGTTGTGTTGATTTGGGGAGGAAGTGTAACTGAGGGTTTTCTCTTCTCCCCCCATTCTCTTGCAGGAACAACTGATCTTCACTGTGTGCTTGCACTATGAGTATCCAGGAATAGAAGAGACAATGGATGAAAGAAAGGAGGTTAATGTTGGGAAGCCTCTTATTGCTAAATTAGGCCTTCATCATGGATTGAAAAACAATGACTGTCTGCAGACATGTGTGCCTAATAACCCTTTTCATAATCAAATGGAATCAAGACCAGTGGCAGCTCAGTACTACATTCCTGGTCATTATCAACCAAATTCCTGTGCAAGGGTTTACCACACAAACCCACTTTGCTCAGACAGCATCAGACAAGCAGAGGCATGTTCTAGCAACGGGGTTTCAAGGATATTGGCATCAAGACATGAAGTACAGAATGACTCTCCTGCTGTGGAAAAGAATAACGTGCCAGTAGAGACCACTGACGACACTGCTGAACTGGAATTCCTTCTCTCTGACAGCCTCAGATTCTCTAAACAGCAGTAGCTGTGATGTGCTCAGAATAGTCCTGGGCATCATCCCTGAGTAGGTGACCTTCCACTCTGCTCCTCTGTCTTCCCTGGTTTGGGGGCTTCAGGACAGAGGGACTGGAGAGTCTAGAGCTGTTACTGGGAAAGGGGTTACGATGAATATTTTCCATGTCCAAAGAGGCAAAGCTACACTGATAGGTTTAGGAATGAAAAAGACATGATTTTTACTCTTTTCTCCTGCCATTTGATAGAGGGGAAAAACCTGAATTCCTCCTTTTCCTGTTCCGTTCTCTGGCAGCCAGGCAGCAAATGAGCAGAGACAGTCGTGTGCTGCTGGCAGGAGAGTGCCTGTCTCTGGTAGGGGATGAATGCGTACAAGCCTGGCTGTGGCATCCGTTTCTCTTCACCTAGTAAAGCCTTGGGTTTTCTCAGCTGCTTCTCCAGTACCTGCTGGACATGTGAGCCTGACTGCAAGTGCATGTTTTCATAAATCCATTTCCAGAGGGGGATTGCTCATGCTGTGCCAAAACAAGACGGACACGTAGAGCTGGCAAAGGAAAATCGCTGACGGACGTCAGCAGGGAAATGAACTCCCATGTCCTCTATGGCTTGACACAACTGTAAAGAATCCATTACCCCCAGAACTGCAAGGCTGCCTTTCTCTCTTCCATCTTTCAGGTTCACTTCTCAATATCTGGGGATTGTTCTTTTTTTTATGTAGGCTTTATGTGTTTATGTGTGTTGTAACGGCCTGAAGTGGAGATGCAGGGTTTGAATATTCCACTGGTAAGAATATGTCTCCTTCAAGCCTCAGTTTCTTTCCTTCCTTGTGTAGGTATTCAGCTCAGTCACTGACATTCCAGCTCCTTGAATGTAGCTAACAATCAGCTTTGACTGCCCTGTCCTCTCTCATGGTCAAATGCCCACCCAGTGTCTGGCAGCAGCTGACAAGATCTCTGCAAGGAAAACAGAACCTGAACTGAGCTGGTAAACTAATACTATTACCTTTTTAATTAAGAGAACTACAGATCATCAGAGGAGGCAGAGTCACAGGTTCATGCTGTGGTGGGTTGCTGTTGTTGCGATAATCTTACCAGGTTTTCTGCTGACCTGATCATGGTAAGGTGGCCTTTTCCCGTTCTAGAACAACACTGAATGGAAACGTGAGGAAAAGCAAGCAAAGTGTGGTATAGTTAGACAGTGAGACATGCTGAAGGCTAAAGATGCGTGGGGAAGATGAGTGGAAACCTTGGGGTTCTTCAGGCTGAAGTTCCTGGGCACCAGCAATGTCTTTTCTGTGGTGACTTTAGAAGACAACAAACAAACTCCATGCAGATGTTTGCCAGGCCAAGTGAGTTTATAGTGACTCAGATACGTGGGCCGTGGCAGTCTTACAACGTGTTGGCTGGACACTGAGGGAGATGCAGTTGGTGGTCCTGACAGGCTTCAGATGGGAATGTTAGTGCATCCTTAATTAGTTCAAGTCCATCCGTGCTGAAAGGTGCAGGCACATGGATATTGATGCAGCCATGCCCAGAGTGACAGCCATGCTTGAAGTAACCTGCAGATGAGCCTGATGGATGTCTCCTGTCTTCGGGAGGGTATTAAACAGTGAAATGTATTTTTTGGTGAATAAGATGTAGCTGTACATTAACTACCCAGTGCAATTGCCTTGTAAACCAGGAAGCATGGGCTGGGACACGGTCTCTTACTGTAACACTGAGCTAATGCTTTGTCACAGTTTTCCTGATTTCCATTAAAGCTCATTCTGTTTCCCACCGTGTAATAAACTGTCGTCCATAAAAAGGCAGGTCTGTGCATACCTAGTTGCTGTATTCTTCTCTTCCTCTCAGTTGAAAAAGCCCAAGACTTTGGTAGAACAAAGCTTAATAGTTAAGCAACGTCTGTGACAAGAGAGGAGAGGAAATGTGCATCACGAGCTTCAGCTGCAGCGAAACAGACCTGGGCCCGGGCCTCTGCAGGCTCATCAAACTGCACCTCGAAGGTTTTTGTAAGTTCCAGTTTCCCCGCAGGTTGATGTGCCTTCCAGCTCCTGGTGTCCCAGGAG
The DNA here is from genome assembly GCA_013401255.1 of Urocolius indicus. Lineage (NCBI taxonomy): Eukaryota > Metazoa > Chordata > Aves > Coliiformes > Coliidae > Urocolius > Urocolius indicus. The sequence goes on along the minus strand of WBNH01012066.1, from coordinate 20,735 downwards.
TACTGCTGGCTGAACTCTGACCCTTCTCCATCGCCTCACGCACCCCAACGAGTTTCAGTAACACTCTTGTCACTTCCTTTGCGAAATGTGGATGGAGAGACAGCCTGGTTGTTAACCCTGGTCCAGTACCTCAGCCTGGTGAGGCAGGGCTGGCCTGCAGGTGCACTCCTCCTCCTGGGAGCAGCAGCAGTGTGAGGAGCTCCTGGCCTGACTTAAAACCTGCTGTGGGCAGGCAGCTGGTGCGTGGCCGGGGAAGAGCTGGTTGGTGCTTGGTGCATTTTCTGCTGCTGGAGAGCTGTAACAGACAGTGCTCAGATCCTAGGCAGCAACTGATTAACCCTTTAGGATCTGTACCTAAGGTGCTTGAAATGTGCCTGTGTACAGCTATGGTAAAGAGAATGTCACAGAAGGGTGGAGAGTGGAGAGGGACCCGTTCAGATAGTCTGACAGAATCCTGCCTGTGGCAGCAGGGTCTGTGGAGGAAAACTGACATTCTGAGGCCTCCTTAAAAGGGGACTGGTGATGGAAAGGCACTTTCTTACTGCCTCACTGCCTTCAGGAACTGCTTTACCTGCTCTAGTCGTGGGTGTTAAGGGTGCAGTATTCTGCTTCTCAAAGCCAAGCTGCACGAGGCATCAGTGTCAGCTGCCCCACAGCCACTGAAGCCCTGTGAAAGCTCAGCAGCTTTGCTTTGCCTCAAGTGCAATTGATTGGGGGTGAGTTACTGTGGTGTCTGCTTTATCCACAGCTGTAGGGCTTTGCATAACTTAGGTGTATATTGTTTGGGTTTGGATGTTGAATAGGTTTGGAAGAAAGGTTTTGAGGCAATGCAAATAAGCTCAGGCTTCTCTGGCAGAGGAAGAGCTCACCTGCTTCAGAAAGGCCAATGCGCACACGCCTGGCGTTTTCCCTGCCCACGCTGCAGTGAGGTGATGTGTTTGAAATGCAAGAAGCTCTTGGTACTGCAGCATTCAGTGATCCCGTTTCTAGTGAGCGACAGGAATAGAGGAGCATGAGAGGCTTACAGAGAAAGAACCCTCCAAAAGTAATGGCTTGGCATTCATCTGGTCCTTTGGTTTGGCACTTTGCATTTCACGTCCCTGGCCTTTGCTGCTACCCTGGCCATGCCCTTCTGCAATCTGTAGAGGACAGTGCTGGGCCTTCCCACAGCACCAGCTGCCACTGGCCTGGAGGCAGCATCCTGCTGTGTGTTTCTGTGTTGGGGCCACCCCGCCAGTGGACATACACACTGTTGGAAGCAGCGAGTCGTTTGTGTTGTCCTGCATGAGCATGTTTCTCTGACAGCCCCCCTGGTCTTTGTTTGCTTCCTGCAAGTTCTGCAGGGCAAATCTTCCTCGAGGTGTTTCATGACTAGCACTCTAAAATCGGGATGCTGTTGGTAGGTTTGCTGGGAAGGATTTTGCAGTTCTGCATGAGTCTGTCCTAGTGCACTGTGGCCATTTGTCACAGGCTGAGGGAACATCAGAAGGGTTGTGACATGGTCAGGGCATCAAGTAGCCAGGATACCGTTAATATCCTCTGCTTCGGAGGATTAACTGATGGGATTCTCTGACCTGGCTTGTGGTGCAGCTGAGATCCGAAAGGTCTCGTGGTGGTAGATGATCAGCTGGTGCTTTTAACGCCAGAGCTCACAGAAACCACTGAGCTTCACACCCAACACTGAGATTATGGGCAGACAGCAGCTAAATACTGCAGACAAATTTGTATCCTCAGTCTAGTTGAAGTGGAACATTGACCTAAAGGAGTTCTTCAAGCTTTCTTTGCCCAGGATGAGGGCTTGTTCTTTCTCTCAAAGTACAACTATTTGAACAGCAGGAGGAATTGGAGTAGTGCTGCCTTTAGACCTGCTCAGGCCACTTCCTATTGCACTCACAGCAAAGCACTGCTCATACTGGCCTGGAGAAATCTCTTCCACAGAAGTGGCAGGACTGAATTTACCTGGAGCTCCGCAAGCTGCCTCCTTGGAGAAACAGCTTGTTGTCTTGAGAGTCCTTGAGCTGTCTGTTTGGCTACAGAAGACTATCTGCACCGTGTGACTCTTCACTGAGTGATCTCAAGGCAGGTTTTGCTGTCTCTGTAGTTGTTGCTTTTGCTCACACCTCACCTGCTCCTGTTTCTCCTGTGTTGCCCCGACTGCTGTCAGCATAATGCATTTCAGCGTGGCTGCTGCCTCACACAGGACTGTAGCTCAGGCAGGGGGAGGTCTGTTCGCTTTTTGGAGTGTGGCATTTTGAGCTCCAAGGTGTTTGCTGTGAGTTGGAGATTTGGTTTGGGAGATCAGGTGTGAGAGGAGAAGTTGGGAAGAGTGGAGTAGGAACACTTCCATGTCATGGAAATTAGGTGCTTATGTAGTTTCCAGGTACCTCTGATGTGATGCAGGTATGACAGGCTTATCTTCAGGGTTAATAAGGAAAAAAATTGCTGCCTCCCATCCTTATTTCCATGGACAGGGAAGCAAGAGGCCAGGATCCGGTGGAGCTCTGTACCATGGTGAGCAGGGGGTGCAGGAGGAGGTGACCAGGACTCCGCATCCATCCCTCAGGCAGAATCCCTTCACTCATTTGCTGCTTTTATTTTCCACATCAATTGGAATTGGTATGAAAACTCCTCAGCCTCTTAGGAAGAGAACTTCACTGCTCAAACAGCTCTGGGACATTTCCTGGGCTCCTTATGACGTGGTGATAAGGATTTGCCTCTCCAAAGGTGAGGCAGCTCTGCTTTCTGGAGTCCTGTGAGACGATGTGTGCTGGGCAGGCATGGGGGGACAGCAGGAGCCCTTCTGTGCAGGCAGGCAACTGAAACACAAACTGTTAAACACCAGGAAAAACTGCCACTGTGAGATGAGGGAGCCCTGGCCGAGGCTGCCTGGGGAGGGTATGGAGGCTCCTTCCTTGGAGGGCTTCAACACCCCTCTGGACACGTTCCTGTGTGACCTGATCTAGGTGGGAGCTGCTTCTGCAGGGGGTTGGGCTGGATGAGCTCTGAAGGTCCCTTCCAACCCCACCATGCTGTGATTCTGTGATTACCATCAGGCAGCCTAGAGACCTAGAGGAGCCTGTGCCCAGCCTCCGCAGAGCTGAAAGGCTCAGAGTTATTTGCCCTGTGAACGTGTTGTGTTTCAGTGCTGTAGGTGGTGAGGGTGGTCCCGGGATTCTCCTCTGTATCCTGTCTTCATGCCTGACAGCTTTTCCTCGTTCCTTTCCCTTCTGTGCCACATCAGTAGCACCCGTGATGCCGCCTCACAGGAGCGGCTGAAGATCTCTCCAGAAAAGTTTAAGAACTGCTTTGAGCTTGCTAGAATGTACCAAATCTAACCTGTTTGTTTGTTTGCTTGTCTGTAGAGTGTTTCAAGGAGGTACAGCACAGCCACAGAACACTGACCAGCTGATGCTCGGCTTTGCAGGTCTCGCTTTGTGCCTGCCTTAGGGATGGGCAGGAGGCTGCTGCAGACAGTTTCAATCTTGCAGCTGCAAAGAAAGCATTTTATTTGAGACACACGTTAGATTGCCAGCTCTGCCGTTAGTGGAAATAATGGGTTCATTTCAGTCAGGAAATAGCTGTGCTTCATGCCAAGACATTGACCTGTCGTGGCAGGCAGAGAGCTGCAGCTGTGTGCACGGGAATGGTTTGCTGGATAAAGGTGGAGTGGGTTTGCAAGCACATAAATTGGAGGTAGGGCTGGTGGTTACACGTTACAGTGGGAGACTCCCTGCTAGTTTCTGTCACGCTATCTGCTCTGGCCTAGTCCTGGTTTAACATGAGGACGCTGCTGTAGTATGAACACACTTCCCTCGGGTGGGATACATGGCAGCAAAGCATTTGTTAGCTCTGTGTGAGACATCTTGTTTGGCTTTTCATCTTTGAGGGGTGGGCTCAGATGAAACACCCAACAGAAGCAGTTCATAATGACAGGACAAAGGGCAATGGGCACAAGCTGGAACAGAAGAGGTTCCAAAGCAACACAAGGAGGAATTTGTTCCCTGTTGAGGTGAGGGAGCCCTGCCAGGGGCTGCCCAGATGGGCTGTGGAGGCTCCTTCTCTGCAGACATTCAACCCCAGCTGGATGAGTCCCTGTGTGCCCTGCTCTAGGTGCTGCTGCTCTGGCAGGGGGGCTGCACTGGATGAGCTTCCCAGCGCCCTTCCAGCCCTTGAGGTTGTGTGATCCTGTGAAACCACGTTACACTCTCTACTACTGCATGAGGTATAGAAAAGAGAGAAAACTCTGTGCTTCTGTTTAGCCCTTTAGAAACAGTGGCAGCACCCAGCTGGCATAAAACCAGTGACGAGCTCCAGCCTGAGCCACTGCCAGTCCTTGACCTCCTTGTTACTGTCTCTCCTCTGGAAGCTGCTCTGAGCTGAGTCTGAGATCAGCAGCTCCCTGTGCCTCTCCCAGGCTTTCCTCAGGCAGCCTTCAGGTACTTCATACTGGCCCACTGTGAATGCTGACCTGTAACGAGGGCCTTTGGAGGCACAGACATTGCAAGTGCTCCAGCTCACAAGCTGCTGGCAGCCAGTTTTTGTCAGACACAGTGGGAGAAGAACTGCAGGGCTGCATGGCTGTCAGAGAAACGCCAGCGAGACGGGAGCTCGCACAGAGCTCAGTAACAGGAACCCTTTGCATCAAGCAGAGTGTGGGCAGCAGGGCCAGGGAGGTTCTGCTCCCCCTCTGCTGTGCCACAGCTGCTGAGGCCTCATCTGGAGTCCTGTGGCCAGTGCTGGGCTCCCCAGCTGCAGAGGGACAGGGAACTGCTGCAGAGAGGCCAGTGCAGGGCCAGCAAGATGCTCAGGGCACTGGAGCATCTTCCTGCTGAGGAAAGGCTGCGGGACCTGGGGCTGTTCGGTCTGGAGAAGAGGAGACTGAGGGGGCCCCTTATCAGTGCTGGTCATTCCCTAAAGGGCAGGTAGCAAGAGGATGGGGTGACACTCTGTGGTGGCCACAGAGGTCTGAGGTCAGTGAGGATCTGTGAGTTTCCATGCACTAGCGCTCCTCCAAACTTTGGTGGTCCTCACCTACCTTTGGGCTGATGTTTCCAAGCTGGGTATCTTGGATTTTTGGCTTATATTCATCCTTACAGCTGTTTGAGAGGTCATTTATCCTCTGGGATGCAAAAAGGCATTTCTAGAGTGCAAATTGTATTTAGGCGTGCTGCAGTTTCTATTTCTGTTCTCCTCTGAGAAAGTTATTGCTGTGGAAACACTCCCTGAGGCCATACCAATAACTCAGCCCAATTCAGGCTGTGTTGCTGAGGCTGAGACTGGGTACTTTGCTGGTTCTGAGGTTATTTATGATGGAGATAAGAGCTAGTATAAAAAATCCACTTAGCAAGAAGGTCTTCTGTCAGCACGTTTCTGCCTACAGCTGTGTTCTGCCAGAAAGCATCTTGCTTGTGATTAAAAATTGACATTAATATCCTCAACCCAAAAGCAAAGGTCTGTAAAGGGAGAGAGTGGCTGATGCTGAACAGAGAACATCTGATTCCTGCTCCCGGGGAGGACCTCCTGCCTGCAGGAGGCTGATGCTGCTGGAGGCTGCGCTCAGCTCTGAGCTCCTGTGCTGGATGCAGCTCCGTGCTCGGGCTGCCTGGGCTGTAGCAGGGGCTGGAAGGGGTGTTTGAGCCGCTTGCTGCTGTGTTAAGCAGTGACACTGTTCTGCAGTGCCCTCCTCTCTGCCTGGAGGTGCAAAGTGAGAAGATGCTTTTGTTCCCCCTGTAACAACAGCTTTGAAGCTGCAGCACTCTACAAATCAAACCCTTGGACTTGTCTGCAGTGGCCTGCAGCTCTGCTCCGTGCTGCAGCTTGCACTCAGAGGCGTCTCTTTGGAGAGCTTCTGGCTTCTGCACTGCTGGGTCTTGTTTCTCTTCCTCGTTTGAAGTGACTCTTAGTCCTAATTGAGCCGGTTCCACAGCACAGGACGGACAAGCAGCACTTCATCAGGCTGAAGTAACAAACAGCATCACAAAGCATCTGCCTCAGCCCTGGGGGTCAGGTGCTCTTGTGGGGGTCAGAGACCAGGAACACAGCGAGTGGCCAGCGTGGGACAATGCACGTTGCTGCAGGCAGCTTGCGCTCCAAGGGAAGGTTTGCCTTTTGCCTGAGACACTTCTCTTCGATCAGCTTTAGGAAAGGCTTGCTTGGGATCGTATCAGTGAATGTATAATTTAATGGGCCGTCACTGTCTGAAGTGCCTGGCACTTGGGCACGTCTGCAGAACAAGTGGACACACACACACAGGGTGCGGGCAGCAAACGCTGCTGCACACCAGCTGGAAGCATCCCTCTGCGTTTCACTCTGAGGCAGAGCTGCGTGGCCACACGCTCTCTAGTGGGCGACCAGACGTGTGCAGGTGCCGCTGCAGGGCACAGAGCTGCTGGGGGGCTTCCCTTCTCCCTCTGGGAGGGTAACAAGCTGCCCTTCAGCACCCCTTGCCCTGGGCGGGCTGTGAAGGGTCTCGGTGTCTCAGACCCGGCTTGCTCTTTCTGCAGGGTGCACTCACAAGCCAGGCTGGGCTTACTGACCCTGCTGTGGCTCAGGGACAGAAGGCACCGTGGGGACTGGGCTGAAGGGCCCAGGAGGCAGAGGGAAATGCCGTGCCTAAGGCTGGCGTTGGTCCCGCTGGCTGCAGAGCAGGGGTTAGTGAGGGCTGTGGGAATGGCAGCGCTGCTGTCAGGGGACGCGCTGCAGGGAAGCTGCAGAGGTGAAGAGGTCGGGAGAGCAGAGGGCTTGTCCTGCCTCTCTTCGTGCTGGCTGATGCAGCTTGGCGACAGAGGCTGATCTGCCGGCTCCTGAGGGGTCCAAGGGCTGCATCCAGTTCTCATACACATGACAATGCTCCTGTAGCCTGGGGCAGCGTGAGGGCGCAGAGCCGTGCTGCTGCAGCGGGTCTGGTGCTCCGTGGATGGAACTGCAGCAACTGCCTGGGACGTGGATTGCTCTTTGCCTCTGACTGTAAAGCAGCAACGGTCAGCTGTGGCAAGAGAACAGGACCCAGTCGAGCCCATGGGACGGGCAGAGCAGTGTGTGTGTGCTCCCTGGGCAATCGGAAGGGAAGGTGGAGGTTTGAAGCCAAGTCACTGTCTGCCAGCACAAAACCAGGGCTGGGCTTGTGGTTTGGTGGCGTGTGCTCGCTGCAGCGTGCAAGTACAGGCCTGGCTCCGTGGGGTCATTCTCACTGGCTGTGAGGAGCGAGGGGCTCAGGGGCTGCCTCTCCATCAGCCGCTTCGTACCTTGTTTGGTCCCCTGAGACCAGTCCCGTGTCTGCTGGGACACCCTCACACCTCCTGGCCTCCTCTTGCCTTGTTCTACAAGTCACTGTGGCTCCTCACCTCAGCTGCTGGCAATCCAAGGTCCAGTTGTCTTTACAAACCGTGGTAAACAAAAATCCTTCTTTTGTAGCTCTTGGGGCGGATTTTTCGGGTGAAGTTTCCACAACTGGAAAAGCTCTGCCAGGTGTCAGGGCACAAAGGTTTCCCTTTCCTGCAGCACGTGATGGAAAGGAAGGGTAAAACCCAGGTTTTGTCATCCAGAGACGCCCAGGGGAACTGGCTGCTCCCTCTCAAGCGGTTCTGTTCCGCGTTGTTTTCCCCTCAGGCTCATCACAGCGTTACCGCCGTCGTCTTGGCGCTACTCAATACTCAGAGTTAATCTGCAGCAGTAGCTGCCTTCACACTGGTATTATTAATATTTCCACATCTACAAGTGATACGGAGCCACCAGCAACAGCGGCTTCTCAAATCAGCAGATGGTGGCTCCGTAAGAAAACGTGTTGTGCTGCCTTGGCCCTCGGTCTGTTCCCAGACTGAGCGAAGGGAACCCGGTGGCAGCATCTGTTGGCGTAACGGCTCCTGTCGGACTCCATCTGCCTGCCAGACCCAGAGACGCTGGGGCCTGGTCTGGGCGAGGTGTGAAAGGTATCCGTGGAATTCTGATGTGCCACAAACTAGGGTTGGCGTTAATTGTGGGATACACTTTTGGGCAGCTCTGAGAGGAAGCTCCAGAAGGATGTGGCAGCAGAGGGCTGAGGCAGAGCAGCTGGCTGCCTGCACCATGACTTGCATATATGAGAGGAACCTTTGGGCACAGAGGAACCTGCTGAGGTTCACCAAGGACAAGGGCAGAGTCCTGCAGCTGGGGAGGAACAACCCCCTGCCCCAGCACAGGCTGGGGGTGACCTGCTGGAGAGCAGCTCTGCACAGACAGACCTGGCAGTGCTGGCTGATCATCAACTGACCATGAGCAGCAACGTGGCCTCGTGGGCAAGAAGCCAATGGCAGCCTGGGGGCAGCAAGCAGAGTGTGGGCAGCAGGGCCAGGGAGGTTCTGCTCCCCCTCTGCTCTGCCAGAGCTGCTGAGGCCTCATCTGGAGTCCTGTGGCCAGTGCTGGGCTCCCCAGCTGCAGAGGGACAGGGAACTGCTGCAGAGAGGCCAGTGCAGGGCCAGCAAGATGCTCAGGGCACTGGAGCATCTTCCTGCTGAGGAAAGGCTGCGGGACCTGGGGCTGTTTAGTCTGGAGAAGAGGAGACTGAGGGGGGAGCTCATTAACATTGACAAATGTCTCACTGGTGGGTGTCAGGAGGTTGGGGCAGCACTTTTTTTCTGTTGTCTCCAGTGGCGGGACAAGGGGTGATGGGATGAAGCTGCAACACAAACAGTTCCATTGAACCATCAGGACAAACTGTTTGAGTGTTTGAGTGAGGGAGCCCTGGCCCAGGCTGCCCAGGGAGGGTGTGGAGGCTCCTTCTTGAGAGGTTCCCAAACTCCCCTGGACACGTTCCTATGTGACCTGATCTAGGTGGGATCTGTTTTGGCAGGGGGTTGGGCTGGATGGGCTCTAAAGGTCCCTTCCAAACACCATCATTCTGTGATTCTATAATTCTATGATATGAAGTGCAAAGGGTAGTTTTTGACCTTACCTGAGGCCAAGCTGCTTCTCACGTCAGGCTTGTGGAGGGAGGTGGAGAAAGGCTTTCAGAGAGGGTCAGTGCAGTTCCTCTGCCTGCACAGGCTGTGTCGTGGTGCTGGGTCCGGGCTTGTGTCTGTCACAGGGAACACAGGGCTTGGACCAGGTCTTGCTCTTCACCATTCTGCTGTTACCACGAGTCCAGAACTCACTCACTGAAGGGTTTTTACCCATCTTTAATGGAAGCAAAGCTCTGTTGCTTGGTGTGGGCTCTCCTGTGTGTGTGTGTGAACTGAACAGAGGCTCGGGGCTCACCGCAGTGGCTGGGGCTCTGGGAAGGTCTCTCCGTGTGCCCTCTGGGGCTGCTGCCAGTGCCTGGGCGTCAGATCTGCAGCTGCATGTGGCATCTTTGGTCAGGGCCTGGGTTCCTCAGTGTTACAGAGTCAGAATTGTTATAGCTGGAAAAGGCGTTTGAGCTCCCTGAGCCCAAGCCCTCCCCTCACAATGACCCAGGGCCCTCAGTGGGACGTGGCTGCAGCCGTCTCTGCATCTTCTGCACCTCTCCAGGGATACAATAACTTATTACAGTGTGTAATAACATTTGCCCCATAGAGCAGTGGTGAGAGTGTTGTGGTGCTGCACGTGTACACCAAAAGCAAGAGCTTTCTCTCCAGCTTTGCTGTCCCTGAGCAGAGAGCTCTGTTGTGCCGATATCTAACAACAACAGCAAGGTGCTAGGGGAAAGCCCAGGGCTGGGTGTCAGGGTACCTGCACCATCCCTCAGAGCAGGGGCAGATGCCCCAGGTCACCACAGGGGTGTTGTTGTGACTGCTGCTGTAACCCAGACGTCAGTTTTGTTGCTGGAGTTTGTCCTGTCCTCCCTCCCAGCCACTGTGCAGCTGGGACAGGGCTCGGAGACAGCACTCAGAGCTGTGACTGATGGTTGGGGAATTGAGGAAAAAAGGGATTAAACATTTCAGTGATGTTAATTTTGCTTTTAGACTGGTGTTAGTGTCAAATCTGTGCTTTGAGATGGTCTCAGGTGTCTGCTTTGCTTTTCTTGTGCTGGTGAGATCCTGCCTGACCCAACATGGATTTGCCCACCCAGAGGCCATCGCAGCCGCCTGCTCAGAGTGAAGCTGCTGGAGCTGCAGGAGGCTGGAGGCTGTCTGGGCTGTTCCTGCTCTTGCTGTGGAGGCACCACTGGTGAGGTGACTCATGGCGAGTGTCACACATGAACATAGAAGGAATAAATGATAGGTTTTGTCACGAAGGGAGCCCAGGGTGGTATTTTCAGTGGTGGGTTGCTCAGTCCCAGAGGAGGCTCTTTGTGACCCAGTTTGCAGTGTGTGTGCGTGTCTGCTGAACGTCCAGGCTCAGCGACAGGAGCTCTGGCTCTGGGGTTCCCAGGGTGTGTGTGCAGCCTCTGCCCTGACACAGAGCCCTGTGCCTGTGGCATGAGGCTGCTGCCAGCAGAGCCCTGGCTCTTGGTGCAGCAGGGCCTGGGCAGGACTGGCCATGGGCTGCTCGGGCTCTGCTGTGTGAGGAGAGGGTGAAGTTCAGCAGAGCACAGGGAAAAGGTTTGTTTTCCCGTGTGTTCCTGCTGGAGTGACAGCCCAGTGCCCTCGGGGCAGAGCACTGGGGGGCTGCTGGCTCTGTGGTGCTGGGCAGGGAGCAGCTGGCACGTGGGAGCACAGCTCCTGAGACACACGTGTGTGAGATGGGACAAAGGGGCAAGATACCCCGGGCCTGGAGACGTGGATTAGCCCCCAGGGACAATGTGTGCAGATGCTGCAGGAGCTGATGCTCTGTAATCTCCCCCAGCAGCCCGTCGTTAAACACAATCTAATCAGGGCCTCAGCAGCTGCAGCCAGACCCCAGCATTGTGCCCAGTGACAGCAATGGATGCTTACCAGGGGCACTGGTCACCCACCATGGGAAACACCCCGAGCTGTAGGGATGCACCGGGGCCAAGCCCTGCTGCTGCACGGCTCCCAGCCCACAGGGAACAATGCTCTGTCACCAGGGACCCATCCAGGGACATAACTCCTGGGTCTCTCCTTTGTGTGAAACAAAAGCGCCTGCCCTTTGGTACAAAAGTGGGGAGAGGCACTGGAGGCTCCCAGTCTGCCTCAAAGATGGCTTATAAACCCGAGCAGGGGCTGCTGCTGCACGCTGAAACCCTTGGGGCTGGGCCTGTGCTCGGGCTGGATGCTCCCCTGGTTCCTCTCCTCCTTCTTCCATAACCCCTGATCCTCCTGCAGCCCCTGCATCGCTCTGTCAGGCAGGAGAGGGGTGTTTCCAGCACTGGGCATGTCAGATGAGCAGTGTGGCATGCCACAGGGGGATGTGAGCAGAGCTGTTTCCTTAGTGAGGACCTGGCTTAAAACATTTCAGGTTGTGTGTTTGTGGCACCTGAAGGGCAGTGGAGTGCTCACAAGGCAGGGAGCAGGGGTTTCCAACGCAGAGCAACTCCCATCCCTCTCCCCACGCTTACCGAGGGCAGAGTATGCACATGTGGGTGATGCCAAAGGCTGGTAATGATTTAAATAAGCTGGTAAGGTCAGGAGATGTAGCTTGAGCTAGAAGACTGTTTGCAGCAGACCTTGGGTTCAAGTTGGTGGTGGAAGGAAGCCAACAAGCTGTGAATGCTCTGGATGCTGTTGTGGAAGTCTGCCAGCCTGCAGCCTTCCCAAAAGTCCCTCTGGGTGATGGCTGCAGACAATTAATTTTCCTCAGAAGGTCTTACTAAAAGGAAGTTGCCTTGTTTTGTTCATAGTTACCCACTCAGCTCCTACACAGAGACATAAAACCCTCCTCAGGACTATGTGTGGGCACAGGGCTGGTCTCTGAGCTGGCTCCCTGCTGCAGAGGCTGCAGGCAGAGGCTCTGAGAGCGTGGGATGGGTGTTGTGTGCATGGGTAAGGAGCAGCAAACCTGAGCTTTTAGGGTTTTCTGTGCTTGCTCTTTGGAAGCACACAAGCTAAAACATGTCCTGTGAGGAAGATAATGCATGAACATACTGATGTGTGTCTGTGCATACACACAGATGGCACACAGCTGGAGTTTCCTTGACCCAGATCCTCCAGTGCTGCCATCAGCTTGTGCATGGCGCCAGGGCAGTGGGTTGCTCTGGCTCCCTGCTGCCAGGTTTTGGGGGCACGAGTGGCACTCAGGGCAGCTCCAGGATGCTCAGGGCAGCTCCAGGGGGCTCAGGGCAGCTCTGTGACCCTCAGGACACTCCACGTTGCCCAAGGTAGCTCTGTGGCACTCAGGGCAGCTCCAGGATGCTCAGGGCAGCTCCAGGATGCTTAGGGCAGCTCAGGACACTCAGGACAGCTCCAGGGTGTTCAGGGCAGCTCCAAGATACTCAGAGCAGCTCTGTGGCACTCAGAGCAGCTCCAGGACCCTTGGGGCAGCTCCAGGGCCCTCGGGGCAGCTCCAAGCTGTGGGTGTCCATGGGGATGGGGAGCCAGCCCCATCTGCAGTGGCCAGGCCCAGCCCCAGTGGCTGCGGTGCCAAAGCCAGGCCAGCATGGCTGGTGCCACATTGCTGCCAAGCCACCAGTGCCGGTAGCTCTCAGCCAGAGCCACGATGGAGGCACCTAATGCTGTGTGACTCGAGTGCCTCTGAGTTCTGCACGTGCTGAGCTCACCATCCACAGCTGGACACATGCCCTCAGCTCTTCACTGTGACCTGCTGTCAGCTCTCAGGACAGAAGGGTGGCCACATGAGAGAAAATCACGGTAGGTAGGTCAAAGTAGGTGTTACCAGGTAACAAATGAAGTGGCACAGGCCAGGAGACCACCTCACACAAGGAATAGCCTGGAACCTCCAGGCTCAGAGAGGAGAAGTGGAGTTTCCAAAGAACAGGGCAGCTTGGCACGGAGAAGCGAGGGCTGGGTGTCCTGAGCTGAACTGCCTTCATCATAGCACTGCAAATCACACCCACAGGCCAGACAGCCCCTTACCAGCTGGTGACCCTTCCCCTGGGCATGCAGATAGGTAAACGGGAGCGTGTAAGCCCTGGAACTCGTGTATGAATCACAGAATCACAGAATGGTTTCAGCTGGCAGAGCCCTTTCAGTCCATGCAGTGCAGCCTCTGTCCCAGCCCCATCATTTCCCTCAGTGCAACACCCACCTGGCTCTGAAACCCCTCCAAGGACGGTGACTGCAGCAGCTCCCTGGGCAGCTGTTCCAGTGCCTGACAAATACATCCCAGCAGCTTTGGAGAGGGGTGAGATAACTCATCACTGTCTCCCCTGAGCGTGTGATTACCGGTGAGTTGCACACCAGGGCACCAAACCCCATCTCAGACAAAAGCTGAAGGTCTCTGCCTTACACTGCTCCTTCACTCAGTTCCTGGGCAACCCTTAGCACAGGAGCCAGCTCAGTTGCTGTTAAATGCTGTTGGGCAGAAGGATCACAGTGAATCACAGGCCCCGCAGCCTTTCTTCAGCAGGAAGATGCTCCAGTGCCCTGAGCATCTTGCTGGCCCTGCACTGGCCTCTCCAGCAGTTCCCTGTCCCTCTGCAGCTGGGGAGTTTGAAGTCAACACATGTAGAGTTTAATACTCAGATACAAACTACACCTGCATTTCAGCTGCATCTTTCCAGAAGCTCTGAGCAGAGCTGGTTTTGACTCCTCTCAGGGTCTGTGTGTCCTTCGCTGCTCTCATGAGGCTCTTCACACACCCCACGCACTCTGCTGCCAAGAAGCTGCTCTGGCAGCTGGGGCTCAGTTTGCTTCCCTCAAGGTCAGCCCCGTCCTGCTGTCCCCATGCCCCGTGGCCCCTCACAGCCCAGACCCCGCAGGCAGCAGCGCGCGGGTAGCAGGGGCAGCTGGTCCCAGCGTGGGTGACGCTTCCCTGGTCGCCCCCTCTCATAGGTTTGTTCAGCACAGCTCCCTGTGGTGGCAGCAGAAAGGGAAGTTTTCAACGCAGAGTTTTATTACACAGACTCAGGGGAATTGGTGTAACCTTGACTCATCTTCGGCAGCCTTTGGTGGTGATGATTCAGACGTCCTTCCTCCAGCAGGAGACACCAAGGACCGGCGCTGCCGGGTTGAGATGCTGCGAGGGCTCCCAGGCTGTGTGAGATCCTGTGCCTTTGTTTTCACTTCAATTGTACAAAGAACATCGTGGGCAGCTCCGAATCAGCAGCCACAGATGGGCCAAGCTGCTGCTGCTGACGGCCCCATCCATGAGGACAGCGTTTCCTGAGGTGAGCAGGACGACAGCAGCAGAAAATCACCCTTGCTGGGACAACGTTGCCCCTTGCTGAGCTGCTTCCAGCCACAGGGGCCTCTCAATCGGCTCCCACCAGCTTTTGCTCAGTTCTGATGACTTGCTCAGAGTCCAGCTCTGGGTGTTTTGTGTTCCCCTTTATCCTTACTGTGTGAAGTCCTTGCTCCGTTTTACAGGGTAGGCTGTGAAAAGGCAGCAGCAGAAGCGCTGCTGCTGCTGGTACCAAGTGCCTGGCTGCTGCTCCCTGCTGTGCCAGGGCCAGGGCTCCCTGGGCAGGACGGCACAGGCGTGTTGTGTACCCTGGGCTGAATTACTCGAGCCCATTGGCACCTGGAGCCATGCAGCATTCCCCAGCCAAACACATAAACTCTTCCAGCTTTTCCTTGTCACAGACTTTCCCAAAGCAACTGGTGCCCATGTGCCAGTTACACAGTGCACAGCCTTCTTTCATGTCTTAGTCTCTAACTTTAGGAGAAGGAAGGAGCTGGAGTACAGAGATGGTGTCTGCCTCTGCTTCTGTAGGTGAGCTGTGGCTGTGCAATGGCAGCAGTGACCAAACTCCAGTGAGCATACTAACAGAGGAGAGTGAATCACAGAAGTACATAGAAGTCACAACGGTGCTGCCCCATCCTCCTGACACTCAACAATTATATAAATATTAATGAGCTCCCCTCTCAGTCTCCTCTTCTCCAGACTGAACAGCCCCAGGTCCCGCAGCCTTTCCTCAGCAGGAAGATGCTCCAGTGCCCTGAGCATCTTGCTGGCCCTGCACTGGCCTCTCTGCAGCAGTTCCCTGTCCCTCTGCAGCTGGGGAGCCCAGCACTGGCCACAGGACTCCAGACGAGGCCTCAGCAGCTCTGGCA
>WBNH01012065.1:167865-180667 GCA_013401255.1 Urocolius indicus | reverse complement strand
TGATTCTATGATTCTGCCTACCGAGGCAGTAGATAACTCCGTTGGCTACGACGAGCCCAGCTCCTTCCCGTGCTGTCTGCATGTCTCCCAGCATGCTCCACTGGTCGATGTTGGGGTCGTACCGCTCCATACTGGTGTGACGCCGGCTGCCATCGAACCCGCCGGATACATAGATCATGTCTGCCAGGTGAGACAGGCTGGACTCAGCATGTATCAGGCATGCACAGGGAGCAAGAAGGGCCCTCAGAGATGGAGCCAAACTACAACCCAGGCTGCAAACCACAGGAATAACCACAGGCCTTGGTACATTGGCAGCCAAGACAAACCCTCACTGCAGCAGCCTGCTCACAGACCTCACCAACCAACATAATACCCACCTGGCCCTTAAATCTGCTTCTTGCTGATGGAGAGAGAATATACACACTCCAGCTACTGATTTTCATGCTGCAGAACCGACTCAAACGCTGCCGTGGCCAAACCCTGCCTATAACTAGCATCATGTCAGCACCTCCCCACAGTAAATGCTTACAAGGCAGTAAACATACAGGCAGCAAAAGGAAGAAAGATCCAAAAGATGTGTCTGGATCATCAAGACCAGTCCCTTACACCAGAGCCTAATTCATGCAACACTTCCACAAATCTGCCACCTCTGAAGCTGCTGCATTGTTATCAGCATTGTCATTATAACAGAATATTAACAATTAAAGTGAAGAGCACTTAACCAACATTGGTCATTAAGAAGATACTCCAATATATGCATTGAAGGGCAGAATATTCATTCAAGTGACTGCTATTGAAATGACTGGACAACTTCCTCCCATTTCCAGAGCAACTTCTTCTTGGCCTTTTTTATAACCATTTGTTCTCATTCAATTCTTAATTTGCCCATTTCCCCCTTGTGCCAAGTTACACTCACAGAGGACAATCATGTCTCCTCTTAGCCTTTGCTTTGCCAGCATAAACAAGCTGAACTGTTCTGCTTTGCTCAGTAAAGCAGTTTTCTTCTTCCAAGTCTATCCTTCTCTGCACATGCTCCAGTTGCAGCCTCTCCCCAGTGCTGATGGTTGTTGCTGTACTGGGTTCCTGAGCTCAGCGATACGCAACACTGTCACCACAACCCTTGCGAGCTCCTTTCCCTCCAGGCACAGCCCCACGCCATGAGGATGATGTGGAGGCAGAGCTCGTCTCGGGACACATTGCCAGCTTTGCCATTTCTGCACCCACACGATGAGAAGGCAGAATTTCAGCCTCACCTCCTCCCTCGCAGCCGTCCCACTCTGCATATACCAGCTCAGGGCATTTCAGGACAAGAGCTGAGCAGGCTGCTCTCTCCTGTCAGACCAGGACGTACCTCCAAGGGTGGTGGCTCCTGCCAGGCCTCGCCGAACGTTCATGGGAGCCACAGAGTACCAGATCCCATCCTCATCTGATGTGTAATCCAGGCACTCCACGGAGCTGAGGCGCGAGCGGCCGTCGTAGCCCCCGATCACATAGATCCGGTCGTGCAGGGACACCGTGGCCACGTAACGTCTCTTACGGGTGATGCTCTGGAACAGGGACAAGAACAAAAAGATGGAGGAGAGGAACCAATGCTGGTGCATGGAGACCAAGCACTGTCCTCCCATCCTTTTTTTGGACAACAGCCCACTACAACCAGCACTGTGGACTTACAGGGTGCAGCTTTAGCAGCTGTGTCTGCCTTGCTCTGCCTGTGCTCTGCCTCTGCCAGGCTCTTCTCACGGCCAGGCCTCTTTGCACTAAAACATTTTGCATCAAGTGTCATTTATCTTATGTTGCATCTGAGAGGTTTGTGCCTCCCACTGGCTCCCTGCAGAGACTGCTAAGGAGAAAATGTGGAGACTCAGAATATTTGACGAAAGGACCTGCAGCTTTTAGCCTCCAAACGTATCGGAGTTTTGGGACAGCTGGTGACACTGGGTCTTGTGTGATTAGTGATGTTAAAGAACAGGCAGTTACCTACCATCTCACACATCAGATAAGGGTGACTTTAAATTAGTGTGGAAACAGTCCTCAGTGCAGGGATTCTCTTTCCCTTACTATCTCTTGTTAACGCTCAGAAACAATGAAACCAGGGAGATATTGCAGCCTGCCTGAAAGCAGGACTGATTACACTATTCCTATTGACATTTCAATTATCATCACTAACCTTAAAGCTTAACACCACTTCAGTATGAAACATGATAGCTCTCACTCCCACAACAAAGATGTGGGTCCCTGTAGGCTCATCTCATTACAGATGACAACCACCTCTTACACAAACCTCACTTAGCAGATCTGCAACTGGGAAGTGGTTTCAGCATTCACTGTGTAAACCTCAGCAACCTTGAAGAATTTATGGGAGAAATTCTAAGCAGAATCACAGAATGGTTGAGATTGGAAAGGACCTTTTAAGCTCATTGAGTCAACCTGCTTCCCCCAGCACTGCCACCACTAAACCACATCCCAAAGCCACATGGCTTTTGAGTCCTTCCAGGGATGGGGACTCCAACTCTGTGGGCAGCCTGTGCAAGGGCTGGACAACCCTTCCAGGAAAGAAATTCTTCCAAATCTCCAATGTAATCTCCCCTGAAGCAACTTGAGCCCATCTCCTCTCATTCTTGTCGCTCATAGCTTGGCAGCAGAGACCAACTGCCCCTTNCCAGGGCCCAGCACAAGGGGGACATGCAAAGGATGGCCCATCAGCCCAGCTGATGCTACAGGTTCAGTGTTTGATTACAGCCAGTTCAACCCAGGGGTGGACAAAAATGATCCCTTACTGGCAGGAAACTCCACTCCTGAGTCTTTGGGTCATATTTCTCCACAACATCAATAGGTGACTGTTGGCTGCCAAAGCCACCGATCACAAGCAGGACTTCATTAGCTGCTAGAACAAAAAGGAAGAGCAAGGTCAAGTCAATCCCTTCAGAATAAGAGTCATCTCAAGGGAATCAGCTGAAGAAACACTGAGTGTTCCTTGGTGTAACAGGCTGCCTCTAAATCTCTGTTTTCATCACTGCTTTGAACCAGGCACCTCACCTGGGTACAGGCACTTGGACTCTCCTTGCCACTCTTCCAGGGTGTGTGGCTGTGAGTAACTCAGGTGTTAAGAGCTGCTTGCTGGAGGGCTGTTCCTCCTAGCATTAGAGACACTTTGAGAAGAAAGGCTGCCTGAGTTAGATGCTGAAGGTTACTTATTTATATCTTCCTCTGTATCACTTCCAAACTTTTTTTTCCCAAACCTCTTGGCACCCCCTGAAAGCTGAAGGAGGATGGCTGCTTCCCTGCAGCCACTTCCCAACACACAGCCCTTTCCCCTTGCTTGCAAGTGATGTCCAAACCAGATGGCACCTTTGTTCACTTCACTCAGGAGCAAGTCAGGCTGACTGAAACCTGAAAAATTAATGAAATGTCCCTGAATTTTTCTTTCCTCCCTGAGTTAAATACGACTGGTGAATGGAGAGTTTGCTCCAGCCCCCTCTGTACCACTGGGGACTGTGGATTGACAAGTTACTGCTCTGAAGCCCTTCAGCACAATTCCAAGGCACTAGACATGGTGCATAATACAATACCTGCCAATGCCCCAGACCTTCTCAGTGTCCCTTCCTCTGCTGCTCACCTAAACGTGCTCGTGTCCTGGGGCCCTGCATCTGACTCCGGAGCTCGGGACGAAGATGAAATTTCTTTGCTTCATCCACGAGGTCTCTGCACTGCAGACTGCATCGTATAAAAGGCTGAGGAAAAACATGAGTCACTGGTACATGCAAAGTATTTTAAGCTTCCTCAGAAGAGCTGTCCTAAAGCCAACTCTCATCATCAAAAACGACTTCTGTGCAGGCTGTGGCTAGCGGTGTCATGGTGCAAATGCTGCACGCAAGGAAATGCAAGGACAACTCCAGGCTGGATTGCAGCTCAAAAGACATGGCTCAGTTCTCATGCAGCCTGGCACTGCAGGTTCCATAGTAACTGTATTGGAAAGGTAAGGAAAAGCCACCTCTGCTACTCTTACACCAGCAGAAGTATGTGTGAGAAGGGGGACTGGCAGTGCAATAGTTTAGCTGGATCTGGCCCACAAAATCAACCCTCAGCATGCACCTGCCATCAGAGAAGAAACAAAGAGCACAGCACAACAAAGCACATTTTCTGGATCTATTATCCTTAGCCCTGTGCACAAGGAACACAAAGCTATGTAAAGACTAAAGAAGCAGTAAAGTCTCCTCTAGAAGAGGCAGGGAGCACTGCAGCCCAAGGACAGTCTCACCTCCTCCTCCTCGCACAGTGCCGTGTACTTCCCCTCCCTGGCTGAGGCCTGGGCCAGCCTCCCCTGAACCTTCAAGCGTTCAGTTCCCTTTGGGCATTCGCTGCTATACGCTGCTGCAATAAGTTGAGATTTATTTTTACAAGTCCTTGGTGCTTGTGCAAGGCCAGTGTGTTCAGAGCAGGTGATGCCACACAGAGCCAACACTCTCCACACTGCCCTGAGACGACGATGACCCAGCAGTGTGTGTGACACAGACTGGAGCGTGTCACACACAGCAACCTCCCATCGCTGTCAAACCAGAACACTGCTTTGAACTTCTCTGTGCCTTCCTGTTGAACCTTGCATGGGGTCACCATCACTTCCTGCTTGGATTTAAACTTCCATTGCAAAAGCTTAATTATCTTCTACCACTGTTCACAGTCGGGTTTGTGTCTGCAATGCCCCAGCCACTAGATTTGGCTTTTAGCTATGTGCCGGCCCTGCACCTACACAGCTGCTGTCCTTCCCATTCCAAAGGCCTGTGCTTGCCATCGGCACCTAAAACAACCTCTGAGGAGCCATTTCCCCCCTCAGGATGTATGCCAGCAGCCTTCGGCCTAGAGAAGGACACCTGCTAGTGCTTATGAATAAAAGGCAAAAAGCACTTGTTTAGGAACTATAACAGATCACAACAGAAAGGTGCCACATGTATCAGAGGAGATAACTGACTAATGGGTCTAATGGGACGCCCTCCCAGCTGAACAGCAGGATGCTCTACATGCTGGCACAGCAAACTACTCCTGAGTGAAAACATCCAGCTGTACAGGGACAGCTCCAACCTATTGGTGTCAAGATGCATCATCAGAGAAAGCAGCTTTGAACAGGTTCTGTCAGGACAGCAGCCTCTGGTCAGGGAAGATATCATTGCCCTGGCTGCCTGCAGCCCTGTGCTGCCATACCTTGGTGTCACTGTACCAGGGTGTCACCATGCCTGGGTGTCAGTGTACCACGGTGTCACTGTGCCTGGGTGTCACCGTACCTCGGTGTCGATGACGTCGGTGATGTAGCGGGGGGTGAGCAGCGGCATCCTCACGTACTGCAGCAGCTCTGGCAGCGACGCCTCCCGCTCCTTTTTTGAGTGCTTTACCCAGTTTATAACAGCTTCAAAAACTGGCTCTTCAGAGTCCACCTGGAAAGAGGACACACACCCATCAGGCTGCAGGACAGTGTTTTGGCCTCTGCCATGGAGCAGACAACTCCCAGGCTCTCAGCACTGCTTCCCAGCTAGCCCAAGAGCAGGACAGCTCAAGTAAGGGTTTGTTGGAAATTCCCATGAGCTGTATTTACAAGGACTATGAAATTCCCTCATTTTCTTTTCCTTAAAAGTGCATTTGGCTTTTTTTTTTGCCTTACAGCCAAGAGAACAGCTGTCAGTAGGAGTGCCAGAGGAGGGAGCTTATGGTAGGGGCAGAGCCCAGTGCTGCAGCCAGCCCTGTGAGGGCACAGGGGTGGGCAGTAAATTGCAGGGCAGCTGTGCTGCAGGAGTTACAGTGCTGCAAAATGCAAAGTGCCATCACAAAGCTGCTCAGAACCAGGATGGAACAGTGTCTCGCTTAACCCCCTGCAGCCCTATGCCCACACACTGCCCCTTTAACACCCAAACCACACCAGGTACACTTCAGGGCTTTTTAAAATTTCAATCTATATGTAAGGAACTACAAATGACTGGATTTCAGAATGGAGAACCCCAGGACATGAATGTTACCCTTTAGGACTAGCACATGCTGCTGCTTACACCACTTCCAGAGAGCACATTGATGAAACCATCTAAACTTGATTCTTTTAGAGAACCTCAGGTGTCTGGACGTCTGTGATTACCCAAAGTGAAACAACTGTAAAAAGCTCTACAGTACGTTACGTAGGCTTGGTTTTCTTTTTGCATGTCTTCAGATCATCCAACATAAAAGCAAATCAGACATGAATTTATTACTGGGAGGTCTGTTAACTGTTACTAAGTATGAAGCTAAAAGGAGATACTGTAGTAACACTGAGCCTTCCCACCAACGGTCCGCTTTGAAGCTGTCTGTGGCAGAATGTTCTGAGGCAAGGAGCCCCAGAGGTAATTATGTAAGGCAATTCTTCCAAGCCATTGATTCATATTTGTTACAGTGTCATTTGAAATAGCCTCTTTCTATTTGAATCACAGGGAAAGGACAATTAGAGCTCACCAAAGGAGAGCAGAGTACTTTACTGTTTCCAGTTGTCCCCATCTCCTCCTTAAATGCAATAATCCCACATCAGTTTACTCCCTCCTGAAGTGACTGTCCTCTGGTGTATTTCACAGGCTTGTTGTTCATGAAACTGCTTCTGTTTGCTGCTGCTGAATGACACCAATCACAGCAGCACAGGGAGGAGCTGCCATTGTGCGTCACCAACAGCCGAGGGGTGTTCTGGAGGTGCTCCCTCAGATGCAGCACGTCCCCTCTGCGCTGGCACAGCCACAGCTGAACCTGCTCCATTCACCTTCCTCGGGTATCACAATGCATGCAAACCTCACCATGTGTCTGCAGGGCCTGACTCAGTCCTTCCAGTCCACACTGAATTTTACTTTGCCTGTGTGGATCATCTGATCAGTGTGTCTGGGTTGTTCTCCAGTTCCTCCTCCCTGTCCAGAAGCATTATGTCAGTGCTCACCACAACCCACATGGGCTCCAACCCTCATGGCATCAAACCTGTGGCTTCNCAACAGGGAACAAATTCCTCCTGGTGTTTCTTTGGAACCATTCCTATTCCAGCTTGTACCCATTGCCCCTTGTGCCATCACTGGACATCACTGAGCACAGCCTGGCTCCATCCTCCTGACACCCCAACACCAACACTCAGCCTTTCTCAACTGCTGACCTTGGCCTGTGCCAGGAGCTTTCACGCCTATCTCACATGCTCTTTCTCCAACAGGCTCACTAACAGGAGGATGGCAGCTTGGCTGAAGGCCACTTTCAAGGCAGATGTTCCAAAGCACACTTCAAGAATTCTCTGGCTACACCTGGATTGGCTTTTCAGCATTTCCACCAAAGATGCCACTCACATTGTGGTGCTTCTAAGAGTCATGTCACAGTGAGCTCTGAACAGTCATTGTTTCAATTACTTTTTAGAACTGAAGCAAATATCAGCTCTTGTCAGAGTCCATCTCAAGAAAAGAAATCAAGTCCCTTGCCCATTACCAACATATTCACACCAATTTTGGAAAAAAAAAAGATATTTGGCAGGTTTCAGCCAAGCAGTAAATCCTCCAGACACCAACCTTCAGGGACCTAAACCTGCACATGACTCCCTGAAGAGTCAGACTATGCTGCACTGCTCTGTATTGTGCAGCTCGTAAAAGCAGAGGATACCTGAATGCCTGGGATGACATGTGCATTCCTTGTGCTGCCCACGAGCATGCAAAGGGCTACAAATAGAAGTTCAAAGTTCTAGGGGTATTTCTGAAATGTAGGCATTGAGACAACTTGTCTTTGTAACCCCTGAAAGCTCCTTCAGGGAAAGGAGTCATCAAAGGAACAAGAACTCTGCAGAGGTAACCAACTGTGATTGCATCACTTGCGAGAAACACTGTGTGACAACAAATTGTTCTGCAGAAGCTACCTCTGATCAATTGCAGATTAAGTGGCTTAAAAACGGGAAGAAGCTTCTTGGAAGTTACATTTCAAACTCAGGAACTGTGTGAGAAGTTCACCCTGGAACTATGGACTAACTTTTGACTAGTTACAATGTTTTACTTCAATGCTTTGCACAGTAATGATACTTTTCAGGTTTTACCTGAATTTCATCACACTTGATGAGCTTTTCAACCTCTTCTTGATTTAAGAGGATAAACTCTTCATGCTGAACCACCTCTGGAAAATGTTTCTGGCTGAAGACCTCTGCAGCTTGCATTAGATCAACACAATTGTGTGTCTCAGCAAAATCCCGAATGCCCAAACAATTTGATGGATCCAGCTGGCTTTCTAGAAACTCACAGCAAGCTTGTTTCACACCTACGGAAGATCGGAGGGGTGAATGAGCACTGCACGCTTACTGACAATCCCCTGCTTTGGAAAGGGCATCAGAAAAGAAAGTTCTAAACAATCATGAAAAGCCAACTCAAATAACAAGCTTACAAAAAACCACCAGAGAAACACACACGTGCAAACATTTCTTTGCAGGGACGTGAAAGCACTAAGCAATGGGCCACTGGTTTGGGCTGTTCTGATCCTTGGCTGTTCTATTCAAATGCAAACATTTAAATGAATCTGATACTAGGAAAAGACTCAAATGTGAGTTTTCACCAATGTCTTTTTGATAGTTGCCTGAGGCTTGGGATAATTGCCTGGGATAGCACCAAAAATGCACGTGCAATGACATCAACCAGCTTGTTGCTGACCCAGACGTACAATGACGGCAGGTGAATGACATCTAGGATTTGCTTGTTATTATAAGTTGACTGAGATGTAACATTTAGGTGCTCTACAGCTCACAGTTGCTGTCAGGAATACTCTTGCAGAAATACAGCAGCTCAAAGCATGGGACAATAACCTGGTTTAGCATCTCTTTCTTTTTTCCACCCGAGTCAGCTCCTCTACCAACGAGACCACAGTGCTCAAGATAACAGGAGAGGTTTGACAGAAGTACTTATAAATACCATGCCTCCCACAATCTGTCTTCTGCTGACAGAAGGTCAGACAACCCAAATCCCTGAAGGCAGAGCCTGTGCAGTTTGTGCTGATGGTTGGCAATTACCTTTCAGCTGAAGCAGACACGCCGCTGGGAGCAATTCTTGGACGTTTTCGACTGTCACGTGCACAGTTTCTGTGTATACAAAGTCTAGCAGGATTTCCATGGTGGAAGCTGTCAGTCCCTGGATATCTACATAGGGTTTATCTTTCTCTGAGAGCTGTAAATTAGAAAAGGAGATGAAGGTTTATTTTCTAGTTATTTGATCAAAAGCCAACAACGCTCAGCAGTGGTTTAAACTGTGGTCTGGCAGAGAGGTTTCAGCAGACATTTGTCCTTTCTCTTCTTGTGGTGACTGAAACAATAAGGAGAAGGTGGAAATTTCTCTACAGAATTCACTTACAGGATGAGTGAAACAGATCAAGTTCATTAGGGATCAGGAGGACAGTCGAATGAGCAAGCTGAGATCAGAGAGAGCAGAAATCACACGTGTCACCTGTGTGAGACAGCTGAACTCCCTCATCTGTGCACTAAAACCCCAAGCTCCACTGCAAGAACAGTCCAGGGACACCCTCTGGGCTGGATGTGCACGACATGCTGCAGCTCACATGGATCCCTCACCTCACCATTCTGCTCTAAAACCAAACTGAACACAAATCTTTCCTAACTGTTCAATTCCAGATCCATCTGTAAGCTTATGGTGAGGATTCCTAAAACCAGTGATTCTTCATAGGCCTGAATGTTCAGAGCTAAAGGCTAAATGTAGCTTAAACATTTGAAAGTAAAACAATAGTATACACAGTGAACTCTACTATTTTACAAGACAACAGTCTTGGTGCTACATTGACCACACATAGAATCATGAACGACACTGGGTATAACCCAGGGATCAGTTCTGAGCCAAGCCTGGTGTGGCCCAGGGCTGACAAAGGCTACACACCACAGCTGGCCCAGTAGCCCCCAAGCTCACAGAGGCAGCCCTGGCAGAGGCTGTGATCCCCTCCAGTTCCCTCAAGTTCCAGCCATGGCCAAAACACACTGAACCCACAAGTGTTTGGAGAGTGACCAGCTGCTGCCCTCCCCAGCACCGCCACTGACAGCAGCGACGCTTTGAAGCTGCCCAAGCTGTCATTTCCTGGAGAGAATGTTCTCCCACAAACGCTCCCTAACAGTGTGTGCTACTTGGCACGTTGGTCATTTTGAGGTTTCCTCGTGAAAGAAACAAATCTGGAAGAAATACAAAGCAAGCCAAAGAAACCCTGAAAGCAATGGCAGAGTGGGAGCCGGAGCCTGGGATCCCTCAAGTGAGATGGAACGATCACTCTGGCTGGGCACACTTCTTTTTCTAGGAAGAAATCTGTGAATTAAGGTCACTGCAACGTTACAGTTAAAATAGAGGAGGAAGAGGAGATGATCTCAGCTTAGATCTGAAGTATCTCAACCCTCAGCCTTTGTTAGCAGCCACAAAGCACGTTGCGTGGCACACAGAGCGATCAGATCTCTGCAGGCTGCCCACATAAAGTCACAAGCATTGACAGAATGTAGAGGTAAACACAAAGAAAGCACAGGCAGTCTGCTATACTGTCCTGTACCTTGAAGCTTTTGGTAAACAGAGGGCTGCAGCCCCCAGAGACTGTATCTGCTTTGTGTATTTCTGTTTTGTGAAGCACGTTTCCTTTTTGCACACAAATGTACCAATTTCATGAAGAAACGGGCAGGAAAGCTCTCGATATGTGGTCAGGACACATGTGTCTTGTCTTGGTTGCTATAAAAACCAAGACACCTGCTCAGCCAACACAGCATTGAAAGCAGCAGGCACGCAGGCAGCTCTGCCAACAGTGTTCACTGCTGGGCAAAACAAAGAAGAAAAGGATTCTCTCCTGCAAGGACTACTGGGCTAGAAGGGAGGACTTTGAGCTTCTTAGTGATTTCTCTCCCTGCTAACGGGGAAGTTGCCTGGATAAGGAAAATGTCTTCTGTAAGAAAATGCCACAAAGATGAATTCAAACTTAGAAAAGACAAAGCCATCTCATGTTTAACAATAAGAATAGCACCTTGCAATGATTCAGAACCCCAGTATGCAGGTAGTGTGAGTCACAGGAACTCCTGGGACAGCAAAGATCCCCACGAGCCAGATCTGCCGAGTACAGCAGCTGGGGCTCCCAGTTGCACTCCCAACCCCAGCATAGAGCTGACCTCCTCTCCACAAGATAAGCAGCACAACCCAACATGTACCAGCTGTCCCAGAAACAGAGACCAGAGCATGAGTCAAACACCTTCCATTTCAGCTTTAAATGAAACTCACCACCCAGTCTAAGGTGCACACCGTGGCTCACACAGGTTTCCACCACAAAGGCAAGAGGGATGCCCAGAAGCACCAAGACGATAAACCACCACTAGAAAAATCCCCACATTTACCAGAACATTCCGGTTTGGCGGCTCAACCTGGCAGGTCTGGTGCACAACCTGGTCACACAGCACACAACGATTCAGGACCATGGTCCCACATGCAGCCTCTAAATCCCACCATGCTGAGATTATGGGCACTGAGGCCATCATGAATCACCTTGAGGGGATCCAAGACCACCATGAGAGGATCCACAGGGCTCCAGGGCCACCATGAGAGGATCCACAGGGCTCCAGGGCCACTGTGAGGGGATCCAAGGGCTTGAGAATCACCTCGAGGGGATCCAGGGCCACCGTGAGGGGCTCCACAGAGACCCAAGACCACCACGGCGGAATCTCGAGCCACCACAGTGGGATCTAGACCACCATGAGGGGCTCCAGAGAGACCCAAGACCAACATGGCAGAATCTAGAGCCACCACAGCGGGATCTAGAGTCACCATGGCCGGATCCAGACCACCATGAGGGAGATCCAGAGGACTCCAGCATCAACATGAGCAGATTCAGGCCCAGCTGCTGAGCTGCCCTGCCTCCTCCAACCCCACAGAGCACCCAGGGCCGGCGCAGCCCTCGGCCCTCGTGGCGAACCGACCTCGCTGGTGAACATGGCGCAGAAGTAGTCGCTGCAGGCGGCCAGGACGATGCGGTGTGCCGGGAAATCCTTGTGCTCCACGCGGAGGGTGACGTCGCAGAGCGTGTTGCTCTTCCGCAGGGCGTTCATGGCGTTGAGGATGGATTTGGCGTGCGAGTTGGTCATGATGTCCTTGGGGGGGGCCATGGCGCCCGGCACCTGCGGGCACAGCCAGCACGGCCACATGGCACGGCCCGCGCGCCCCGCCCCGCCCCGCCCCGCCCCGCGCCGTCCCGCGCCACCNCGCGCGTCGCGCTCTGGTGACGTCACGGCGCGTCGCGGCCCCGCCTCCGGGAGCCTGGCGGTTGCCGGGCAACGGGCTCCTCCCGCCACCCCCGCGGCGCCCCCCCGCGGCCATGAGAGGCCGAGCGTCCCCTGCGGGGCTCGATGTGTCCCTGAGCACAACGTGTGTGTCCCGCACCAAGGGCCGGGGCTGGGCCGCGCTCTGTCGCTCTGCCGCTGCTGGAGGGCGGGAGGTTAAGGGTTGGACTCGGTGCTTGTGAAGGCCCTTTCCAATAGAAACCATCCTGTGATCCCTGAATGGCCTCTGCCACGACTGCCGCGGCCACAGCGGGAGCGAGGCCTCAGAAAGCTGCTTTCAGATCCCCCCACGTTTTGAAGCGAGTGCTATTTTTGAGCTCGGCCCACACACGCAACAGCATCTCCGGCAGATCCCCTGACAGCCCCGAGCTCAGATCGCCTCCCCCTGACAGCCCCGAGCTCAGATCGCCTCCCCCTGACAGCCCCCGGCTCAGATCGCCTCCCCCTGACAGCCCCGAGCTCAGATCGCCTCCCCCTGACAGCCCCGAGCTCAGATCG